>JAIUJO010000018.1:2400000-2870792 GCA_023846275.1 Vanilla planifolia | reverse complement strand
TGAACATGTGTGCAAGTGTGATTGTGTATGTGTGCCTGCATGTGTATGTGTGCATGCCTATGTATATGTGTGTGTGTGTGTGTATGCATATGTGTGTGCATGTGTGTATGTGTGTGTACGTGCAACTAGTGTGCATATGAGTGTGCATGCATGCATGCAAGTGTGTGTACATGTGCATGAATGTTTGTGTGTGTATGTGTATGCATATGTGCATTTTGGTGCACATGAGTGTGAGTGTGTGTGCGAGTGCTTGTGCGAGTGTTTGTGTGCTGGCATATGTGTGTGCGTGAATGCAAGTTTTAATGTTTTGCAAATGTGCAAACATGCGTTTTTGTATGTGTGTGTTTATTGGTGTGTGTGTGTATGTGCATGTGGTTATGCGTGTCTCTACGGTTACATCTATGTATATTTGCTTGCATGTACCCAAACACTTTTGTGCATTTGTGTACGTGCATAGAGAATATGTGTTTGAGTGTGTGTGCATAATTATGCATTTCTTTGTGTGGTGGTTGTGTGTATGCATGTGTGTATGAGTATGTGAGTGTACACATGTTCAAGTATCTATACATATATGTGTGTATTTGTATGTACCTGTGTGTGTGCATGTGCCCATGTGCATGCATGTGCATCTGTGTGCATGTGTTTTTTAGTGTGCATAAGTATATGTGGGTATGTGTTTGCATCTTTATGTCCGTGTGTGTGCATATATTGGTGTGTTTGTGTGCATGAAGGTGTGTGCATGCATGTGTGTATGCAAGTTTTCATGCATGAATGTGAAAGTGCCTGTATGCATTTGTGTGTGTGCATGTCTCTGTGTGCATGAGTCTGTGTATGTGTGTGTGTGTGTTTGTGTGTGTACACAAGTGCATGTTTGTACTTGTGCATGTTTGCATGCGTGTGCACGTGTATGTGTGTGTGTGTATGCATGTGGGTAAGTGTGATTGTGTGTGTGTATTTATGCATGTGTGTATGCATATGGATGTGCACATGGGTGTGCAAGTTTGTGTGCTAGTGCATGCATGCGTGAGTGAGTGCATGTGTGTGTGTGTTTGCCTGTGTGGGTACATGTGTGTGTGTGTGTGTGTGTGTGTGTGCATATGCAAGTGTGTGTGAGTGCATGTGACTTTTTGCATGTGTGTGCAAGTGTGGTTGTGTGTGTATACGTTAATGTGTGTGTACATGTGTGTGTGTGCCTTTGTGTGCATGTGTGCTTGTGTGGGTGTGGGTTTGTGAGCATAAGTGTGTGTGTGTGTGTATGTGTTTGCATGTATGTGTATGCATTGGTGTATACTTGAGTCATTGTGCATCTATTTATTTGTATGTTTCAATGTCCAAGCATGGGTATGTATTCAAGCCTGTGTACATATATGTGTGTGCATTATTGTTCATGCATGTGTAGATGGGTTTGCATGGGAGTTTATGTGTATGTGCATCTATGTAAGCATGCATGTCTACGTGCAAGTGTGTGTTGACATGCATGTGTGTATGTGTGTGTGTTGTTGCATTTTTGCATTTGTGTATGTGTGTGTGTGAACATATGTACATGTGAGTGTGTTCATGCATGTGTGTCTGGCTACATTTGGAAGCGTATGTACAATAACAAAATGTGTGCATGTGTGTGTGTGTGTGTGTGAACATGCATGCATGCATGTGCATGCTTGTGTGTGCACATGCGTGTGTGTGTGTGTGCATGTAGGTTTGTGTACGTGTGCATATGCATGTGCATCTGAGCATGCACATGTCCATAAGTGTGTGTGTGTGTGAGTACGATTGCATGTGTGTTTGTGTGCATGCTAGTGTTTGTGTCTGTGCACAAGTGCATTTGTGTATGTGTGCATGGGTACACTTTTGTGTGCTCATGTGAATGTGTATACATATGTGGACATGTCTTTGTGCATGTACAGTTGCATATGTGTTTGTGTATCTATTTTTGTGGATGTTTGTTCCTGTATATGTGTTTACATGTGTTTGTGTGTGCATGTATATTATGTGTTAACATTCTTGCAAGCATGTGGGTCTTTTTGTGTGTACATGTGTGTGTGTGTGCTTTTATGCATATGGGTGTATGTGTGTGTCTCCACATGTTCATGTCAGCATGCATATGTCTGTGTCTACACGTGCATGTGTCTATGTGTATGTGTGTGAGTATCTATGCATGTGTGTGGACATGTGCATGCATGTGTGCATGTGCATGTAGGTGTGTATGAGCATGTGCTCATGTGTGTTCATGTGTATGTGTGTGTTTGTATGTCTGTATCCATGTGTGTAAGTACACTCATGTGTGTATGTGTGGGTGTATGTTAGCATGAGTGTATGTGTGCTTGTGTGTGTGTTGTGTGTGTCTATGTGTGCTTGTGTTTGTGTATGTATGTGAGCATGTGTGGGTGTGTATTTTCATGTGTGTGTGTGTGCATGTGTGTGTTTGCATGTGACCATATGCATCATTTTTATTTGTCTTTGCCTATAACCATCTATCTATGTGTGCATGTGTGTATGTGTGCATGCTTGCATGCATGTATGTGTGTATTTGTAAATGTGTTTGTTTATTTTTGCATGTGCATGTGCATGTGTATGTTCATGTATTTGCTTGGTTAAATTTTTGTGTTCTTGCATGTTTATCTATTCGTGTGGTTGAGTTCATGTGTGTATGAATGTGTGTGCCTACATGTGTGATTGTGCATGTTTTTGTGTATGTGTTATTGTGCATGCATGGTCTGTGTCTCCATGCCTGTTTGTGTGTGTGTGTGAACAAGCATTTTTGTACATTTTTCGTGTCTATGTATGTGTGTGCTTGTGTGCTTCTACATGTGTGTGTGTGTGTCCATGTTTGTGTCATTGTGTGTTCATGTTTTCATGTATGTGTATGCATGTACTTATGTGTGTGTGTGTGTATATGCACACACATCTATGTGTGTCTATTTATGTGTGTCTAGACATATTGTTCGAGTGTTGGTGTGCTTGTGTGTGTGGATGATTGTGTATGTGCATGCATGTGTTTGTGTGTGTGTGTGAATGTGAGTGCGTGGGAGTAAATGCATGTTTGCATTCATGCATACGAGTTTTTTGTGTGCATGCATGTGTGTGTTTACATGCATGTTTATGTTTGCATCTGTGTGTGAACATGTGTGTATGTGTGCATATGTGCCAATGCATGTGTATGTCTGCATGAGTTGACATTAGTATGTGTGGGTGCGTGCATGTGTGTATGCATGTGTGTGTGTGTATGCACATTGGTGTGTGCATTTGTTACTACATGTGCATGTTTGAAAGTGTGTGCCTTTTGATTCATTTAGATGCATGAGTGCATTTGTATTTGTGTTTGTGTATGTGTTTGTGCATATATTTATGTCTACATGTGCATATGTATGTGTGTTCATGTCTTTCTGTGAGTTTCCTTTTGTGTGTTTACTTGTGCATACGTTTGCATGTGTGTGCATTTGTGTGTTTCTATGTGAATGTATGCATGTGCTTCTTCTTTTGTGACTACATTCTTATGCATCTATATATGTGTGTGCACATGTGTGTTTGTGCATGAGGGTCCTTGTGAGTGCATGTGTATGTGTGTGTGTGCATGTCGACTTGTTTGTGTGAATGCATATGCCTAGGCATGCATCTATATGTGCATGTGTGTGCACATGGTTATGTGCCTCTATTTGTGTATTTTTGTGTGGTTGTAAATGTGTGTGTGCTTACATATTTCAGTGCATATATGTGTGCATCTTTTTGCATGGGCATGCACATGTGTAATTGTGTGTGTGCATGCATGTTTGTGCATGTTTATGTGTGTGTGTGTGCATGCTTTTGTGTGTGTTTGCATATGTGTGTGTGTGTGTTTATGTTGGTCTATGTGTGTAAATGTATGCATGTAGGTGCATGTGTATGTGTGCTTGTGTGTATGGGTGCATGCATATGTGCTAGTGTGCATGTATTTGTGGGCATGTAGTTGTGTTTGTGAGCATGTGCAACTATATGTGTTTGAGTGTGCATATGTGTATGTGTGTGTGCATGTGTGCACATGTGAGTTGGTACATTTGTGCATGCATGCGTGTGCTATGTGTTAGTTTGTTTAGGTGTGCTCATGTGAGTGGGTGTTTATATATTTGTGTGTACTTACATGTGTGTACTCATTCATATGGGTGGATACATGTGTGTCTTTACATGTGTGTATGTGTGTGCATGTACGTGTGTATGCTTGTTTCTATGTGCATGAGTGTTAGAGTGTTTGTATGTTAATGCTTGTGTGTTTATGTGTGTGTATTTGTGTGGCTTCGCATACATTTGTGTATGTATGCCTACATGCATATGTATGTGTGTACATCTATGTATGTGGGTTTATGTGAGTGTTCATTTGTATACATGTGTGTGTGCACTCATATTTGTATCATTATTTATGTGCATGTGCATGTGTACTTGTGTGTGAGTGTGCAAGTATGGATATGGAGGCGTGTTTATGGTGTTTGTTATGATAATGACCTTGTGTATACATACACATGTTTACATGCATACTTGTGTGTATATGTGTGTGTGTGTGTGTTTGTAAGTGAGTGTGTGTGTCTATGCACTTACACAGTGTCTGTGTGCATGTACAAGTTTGTTTCTTGTGTGCATGTTCATGCTTGATGTGTGCTTATATATTTTTTTGTGTATGCATGCATTCATGTGAGTGTGTACATCGTTGTGTGTGCATATCTAATATTATGCATTTGTGTGGGTGTGGGGGTGCATGTGTGTGTTTGATGTATGCATGTGCATGTGTGTGAGTGTATATGAGCGTGTTTATACGTGTTTGTGGGTGTGTGTGCATGTGGGTGTGTAAGTGTGCATGTATTTGTCTGCACATTACTTGTGTGTGGGTATCTTCATGTATTTATGATCTTGTGTTTAAGCATGTATGTGCATGTGTACATGTGCTTGTCTATGTGTGCTAGTGTTGTTGTGTGTCTATATGTATGTGTGTGCATGTTCATATAAATATGTGTGACTTTGGGTATGTGCACTTGTGTGTGTGTTCTTGTGCATATGTGTGTGTGGATGGGTGTATGTGTACATTAATGCTTTCATATGGATGTGTTTGTCTATGCATGTGTGTGCTCATGCTTGTGTAGGTGTGTATGTATGCATGTACATGCATTTTCTTGTGTGTGCACTTACTAATGTGTGCGCATACATGTGCATTTTTCAGTGTGTGTGTGTGTACATTTATGTATGTGTGCATGTGTCTCTGTAGGTGCATGCATGTGTGGGCACACACAAGTTCCTGTTCTTGTTTATGTGTGTTGTGCATACATATGTGTACTTATGCATGGCTATGGGAATGTGTGTGTACATGTGCATTCATGTAGGGGCATGCACATGTATGTATGCATGTGTGTGTGATTTAATTTGCATGTTTTCCTGTTTTGTGTTTGTGTGTGAATGCATGTGCATTTGCATGTGTGTATCGACAAGTATGTGTGTGTTGGCATGTGTGTATGTGGCTATGTGCATGCATGTATACATGTGTGTGTGTGAGTGCATATATATGTGTGCATGTGCATGTGTGTGTGTGTGCATGTGCTTGGGCTTGTGTGAGTGTGCATATTCATCCATGTATGGGTGTCTTTGTCTATCGGTGTGCACGTGGGAGAGGTGTTTGAAGTTTAGTGTGCATTCATGAGTGTTTGTATGTAAGCTTATGTGTGTGTGATCATGTGATTATTTGCATGCATTCATGTGCGTGTAGACATTTGTATGTGTGAGTGTGAATGTGTGTTCGTGTATGTGTGTGCATGCATGCATGTGTGTGCACATGATTGGGCATGCGAGTAGTTGCTTGTGTGTGTATGTGAGCTTATGTATGTCTCTATATGCAAGCATGCATGTGTGCAAGTGTGTGTGAGTTTGTATATGTGTGTGTTAATGTTTACGTGCTTGTGTGTGTGTATCTTATCGCAAGTGTATATGCATATGCATTTTTGTTTGTACGTGTTTGTGTGTGCATGTGCTTGCATGTTCTTATGTGTCTATGAGTGTGTAAGCATGTGTGTGTGCTTGTGCATGTTTGTGCATGTATATGTGTGACAATTCACATGCTTATTTGTAAGTGCATGTGTGTCGTTATGTGGGCTTGTGTGTGTATTTGTACCTTCATGTGTGTGAGTATATGAGAGTGTGTTTGATAGTGTGTGTGTGTGCTTGCATGAACATATGTGTGGTGCGTGTGCATGTGTGTGTATGTGTGTGTGTTGGTGTGTGTGTGTGTGTAAGTGTATGAGTGCACATGCATGTGCATATTTGGGTGCTTGCGAGCATGTGTACATGTTTCTATTCCTATTTACGTGCTTGTGTGTTTCTTGCTATGAGTGCATGTGTGTTAGCATTTTTTTGTTTGCATGTGCGTGTGTAAATGTGCTTATGCATATGTGGTTGTTTATATGCATGTGTGTGTGTGCATGGCCATGTATGAATGTGTGCATGTGCTTGTGAGTGGATGTGTTTTCATGTGCGTGTGTGCATTCACACTTGTGCATGTGTGTGTACATGTGTGCATGTGTGTATGTGTGCATGTGTGCATGTATGCATGTACATGTGTATAAATGTGTGTCTGTGTGTGCATGTGGGTGTAGGTGTGTGCGTATGTGCTTACTTATGTGAGTTCATGTGGTGTTGTGTGGTGTTTGCATGTTCATGTGTTGTTGTGGGCATGGGTACACATTCATGTGTCAATCTTTGTTTACAAGCATATAGGTGTGTGCATCGGTGTGTGGTTATGCACATGCTTGTGTATGTGTGTATGTGAGTGTACATGTCTGTATGCATTTACATTTGTGCATGCATGTTTATATGTTTATGTATGTGTGCACATGTGTGTGTGTGGGGGAGTGTGCATGTAGATTTCTATGTGTGCATAAGTGTATGTATGTATGCTTATGTAGGTGTGGACACGTGACTATGTGCTTTGTGCTTGTGTTCATGTGCGTTTGTACTTTTGTATGTGTGTGCACTTGTAGATGTGTGTGTGTGCATGTGCTTGTGCCCATGTATGTGTTCACATGTGAGTGCTTTCTTGTATGTGTATGCATGCTTATGTGTGTGTCTATATGCAAGCGCTTGTATGTGTAAGTGCTCATGTGTGTCAATGCGTGCATGCCAATCTGTGTTTGCACATGTGTCAATTTGCATTTGCACGTGCATGTGTCTATGTTTGTGTGTGTTTTTCTTGCGTGTGCATGGGCTTGCGTGGGTGTGGAATGTGTGTGTGCATATGTCTGCATGGACGTGCGAGTACACATGTGTGTAGGTATATGTGTGTTTGCTTATCTATGTTTACGTGTGTGTCTGTGAGTATGTGCAAGTGTGTATCGATGTGTATGGTTGGTGCAGGAGTACATGTTGTGCTTATATGTGTGTGGTTGCGTGCATGCTTCTGTACTTGTGTGTATGTGTGAATGATCAAGTCTACGTGCATGTGCATGTGTGCATACTTGTATATGTGTATGTAAATGTGTCTACATGTGTGTGGGTTTGTGTGTGTGAATGTTCATGGGTGTGTAAGTGTGTGTGCATGTGTGGGTGTCGAGGAGTGTGTATGTAGTTTTGTGTGTGCATATGAGTGTGTATATGCATGCTTGTGTGGGTGGATATGTGCATGTGTGCTTGAGTGGATGCATTCATATGCATGTGTACATTGTATGTGTGTGTCTGTGCATGCAAATTCATGCATGTATATGTGTGTGTGCATGTTTGAGCATGTGAGTGGTTTCTTGTGTGTGTATGTGTGCTTATGTGTGTGTCTCTATGTGAGCATGCATGTGTATGTTGTGCATGTGTGTGTGTGTATTCATGTGCCTATGTTTGGATGCATGGGTGCACATGTGCATTTGTGTATGCTTGTATTTATTTTCATGTTTGCATGTTAATACATGTGCATGCATTTGCATGTTCTTGTGTCTATGAGTGTGTGAGCATATGAGTATTTCTGAGTGTGTGTGTGGGTCGGTGGGTGGTGCATGTTTGTGGTCATATGTGTGTGATAGTTCACATGCACTTCCATACACGTGCTTGTAGGTGTGTGTCAGTATGAGGGTTTGTGTGTGTGAGTGTGTGGCAGCATGTTTGATGGTGTGTGTATGTATGTTTTTGTTTGTGTGTGTGCATGTGTGCATGTGTATATATGTATTTGTGTGTTCATGTGAATATGTGTGTGTGCATATAAGAATGCTAATGTGTGCATGTTTGTCTGTATGTGTGTGTGTGTTTGCATGCATGTGTGTGCATGTGTACGTTTATGTGTGTCTCACTATAAGTGCATGTGTGTACTTGTTTGTGTGCATGTTCTTGTGTACATTTGTGTGTTTGACTACATATGTGCATATGCTTATGAATTGATGTGTTTGTTCATGTGTGTGTGTTCATGTGTGCATGCATGTGTGTGTGTATTTGCATGTGTGTGTATGCATGTGCATCTGTGAATGTGTATGTGTGCATACATTTCAGTGTGTGGGTGTGTGTGCATATTTGCCAACATGCATGAGTTCATGTGCATGTGTGTGTTTGCATGCATGTATGTGTGTGTGTGCATGTGTGGTTGTGGGCATGTGTGCACATGCATGTATTAGTGTGTGCTTGTGGACATGCAGATGTGCATCTGTGTGTGTGTGTATGTGTGAGCATGTCTATGTGTTTGTGTACATGTGCATGCATGTGTGTATATGATATATATGTGTGTCCACGCATGTGTATGTGCTTGCATTTTTATGTGCATGTGTTTTTCTACAAATATGTGTGTGTTCATCCATGCATGTGCATGTGTGTCCAATCTGTGAGCCAATGTGTGTGCATGTGTGCCTATAACTATGAGTATGCGAGTTCTTGTGCATATGTGTGTGAGTTCGTGTGCTTGTGCGTGTCTGTATAGCTATGTGTATGTGTGCATGTGTGTTTGTGGGCATGTGGGCATGTGTGCAGGTGTGTGTGTGTGTGCACATGTTTGTGAGCATGTGGATGCCTTTATGTGTGTTAGTATGTCAGGTGGCATGAATGTCTATGGCTGTATGTGTGCACATATGTGTATATGTCCACATTTATGTGTGTCTATGTATGTTCTTGCATACTTTGTGTGTCCTTGTATGTGTGTGTATGTGCTTATACATATGTATGCATGTATATACGTGTGTTTGTATGGATGTGTTTGTGTGTGCTTGTGTTTTTGTATGTGTATATGTTTGTGAGTATGAGTGTTTATGTGTGTATTTATGTTTGTGCATATCTACGATCTTGTTTGTGTGTTTTTGTGTTTGTGTGCATATGAATGTGTGTGTGTGTGTGTTTGTACATGCATTTATGTGTGTGTATATGTCCTCATCTGTATGAGTTTGTGTATGTGTGAATGTGTTTATATATTCATGCACACATGTCTGTATATGTGTGTGTTCATGCATACATGTGTGTTTGTTTGTTTGTACATGTGTACATGCACGTGCTTGTGAATAGGTTCATACACATGTGTGTGTGTGTGCAAGTTTAAGTGCTTTGTGCTTACATGTGCATCTGTGTGCGTGTATGTGTGCATGTGTGTGGGCATGTGTATGAATGTATGTGGGCATATGTTTTGTTGCATGAGTGCACGTGTGTGTGTGTGTACATATGAGTCTGTATGTGGGTGAGCTTGTATGCACATGTTTGAGTGCCTATGCATGTCCTTGTACATTTGTGTGCATATGCAAGAATGAGTTTGTTCTTGTTTGTCTACTATTGTTTTTTTAGTTTGTGTATATATGCAAGTGTGCATAAGCATGTGCATGCCTGTGCATCTTTGTGCTGGTGTGAGCAAGTGTCTTTATGTGGTAGTGCATGTATGAGTATGTGTGTGAACTTGTGTGTGAGTGTTTTGGCTTGTGTGTGTGTGAGTATTCATGTGTGCATGTGTATACATATGTGTGTGCATATGTGTGTATGTGCATGTGGCTGTGTGCATACATGTTTATTTGTGCATGTGCTTGTGCATGTGTGTGTGCATTACATATGTATGAGTATGTTACCAATGTGTTTGCATGTATATATGTGTGTGCGTGCATGCATATGTGTGTACATGTCTACACGTATGCATACTTGTGTATATGTGCTTGTGTTTGATTTTGTGTGCATTTGCATTTATGCACGTTTTTATATGAGTTTGTGTGCATATGTGTATAGGTGTGTGAGCATGTGTGTGTTTGTGCATATGTTTGTGTATGCATTTTCATGTGTTTGTATGCTTGTGGGAGTGTGGTGTTAGTGCGTGTGTGTTTGGGTGCATGTGTTTGTGTGTGTGAGACTAATCATATGCCTATACTTCTATGTTCATGTGTTCTTGTATGTGCATACATTTGAGTGTGTGTGCAAATGAATGTGCATAAGTATCTATGTGTTTGTATATGCATTCATGTACATGCAAATGTGTGTATGTGTGTGAAAGTATGTTTGTCTTCATGTTCTCATTTTTGCATGGTGTGTATTTGCACTTGAATATGCATGTGCATGTATGTGTGTGTGTGTGCTTGTTTGGATCTATGTGTATGCTTGTGTGTTTGCATGTGTGTGTTTATGACTATGCATGTGTGCATGTATGTGTTTGCTTTAGTTTGAGTGTATTTGTGTGTGTGTGTGCATGTTTGTGCTTGCATTTTGGTGTGTGAGTGTGTTTTTATGTACATCAACACGAGTTTGTGTGTGTACATGCATGTATGTGTGCTTGCACTCATTTCAAGTATGTGGATGTATGCATGCATGTGCGTGTATGTATGCATGTATGTGTTTTTGTATATGTGTGCATGCATATACCTATCTATGGATTTGTGCTTGTGTGCATATTTGTGTGCTTTGTGATTTGTGTTCAAGCACATATGCGCATCTGTGTGTATGTGTAAGTGTGTGCATGCGTAGGCATGTGAATGAATGTAGGTGGGCATATGTGTTTGTGCATGAGTGCACATGTCTTTCTTAGTGTAAGTGCATGTGTGGGTGTGCATGCACATTTTTTTAGTTCCTATACATATGCATGTGTGTTTGTGTGTGTGTGCTTCCTTGTGTGCCTATGTTTTTTGTTTGTGTATGTATATGCAAGTGCATGTGTGCATGTGCATGTGTGTTGATGTGGTAGTGTATGTGTGAGTATGTGTGCTTGTATGAGCAAGCATGTGTGCATGTGTGTGAATGTTTGTGTGCATTTCTGTCTATATGCTTGTGTTTGTATGTGTATGTACATGTGTGTGCATTATATATGTGCATGTGTGTATCAATGTGTCTGCAAATGTATATGTGTGTGTGTATGTGTACATGTGTATGTGCATCCATGTGTATGCATGTTGGCATATGTGCATACATTTTTGAGCATGTGTGTGTTTGTTTGTATTTTTTTGCATTTGTGTGTGTGTGCATGTACATGTGTGTCCATTTGTATGTGTGCACATTTTCACATATGTACATTTGTTTAAGGCTGTGTGTGCATGTGTGTGTGTGTTTTTGTATATGTTTGAGTGTCTGTGTGTACTTGTGTATGCTTGTATGTATGTGCATATGTTTATGTGCATGTGTGTGGTTGTTCTTGTGTGTATGTGGGTGTGCATACATGTGCATATGGTTGTACATGTCTTTGTACTTATGTCCATATGTTCTTGAGTGTGTGTGTGTGGGTGTACTCATGTATGCATGCATTTGAGTATGTGTGCAAACATGTGTGCATATGTGCATGTGTACAAGCATGTATATGTGGTTATGTATGAGTTTGAGTGTGCATGCATGTACATACAAGTGAGTGTGTGTGTGTGTGCATGTATGTTTCAGTGCATGTTCACACATCTATGTGACCAGGTGTGCATATTTGTGTTTGTGTGTGTTGTTTCTAGTTCTTGGTACATGAGATGGTCGTTTGTGTGCATAACTATGTATGCATCTGCATGCGAGCATAGGTGTGTGTATACATATGTATTTGTGTGTACATGTTTGTGATGGTTCTGCCCAAGTGTGTGCACCCATGTGTCCATCTATGCATGTGTTTGAGCATGCATTTGTATTTGTGTATGTTTGAGTGTTTGTGTGCATGTATGTGAGTGTTAGTGTATGTATGTGTGCATGTGTTTGCATGGGCATTTACATATGTGTGTGGGTGTGTACCTATGCATGTTGTTGTGTGTGTGTTCTATTAGTTTTCTTGGTGTGTGTACAAGTGCATATAGGTGTGTATGTGTATGCATCTATGTGAATGTGCATGTGTGTAGGTGTGTGTGGGTGGGTGTGCATGCATTCGTGAGAGTGTGCATGTGTGTGTGCATTCATATGACTAAGTGTACACCTGTGTCTGGGAGTGTTTGCATATGTGACTTTTTGAGTGTGTGCATGTGATTGTGCTGTGTGTGTTCATATATGTGAAGTTGTGTGTGTGTGCATGGTTGTGCATGCATGTGTGCATTTGTGTAGGTGTTTGTGTGTGTGTGCATGCATATATGTGCATATGCCTGTGTGTGTTTGCATATGTGCATAAGTGCTTATGTGTGTTTGTGAGTGAGTGTGCACGTGCATGTTCCTACTTGTGCGTGAGAGAGTATATGCATGTGTGTTTGTGTGTGGGTGCTTTTGTGTACATTTGTGTGCTCGTGTGTATGTGTGGTTGTGCATGCACATGCATATACATGTATCTATGTGGGTGTGTACATGCTTGTGTTTGTTTGCAGGAGTGTGTGGGTTTGTTCATTTGTGCACGTGCATGCATGTGTGTGTGCACTCACAAGTGTTCATGAGTGTGTTTTTTTAACATGCACACAAGTGTGTATGGGTGCATTGGTGTGTGTGTGTGTTTTTGTGTGTGTGGGTTTGTGTGTGTGTGTACGTACTCACACATATATGTATGTGGTTTTGTATGTTTGTCCCTGTGTGTGTATGCTTGCATGCATGTGTCAGTGTGTGCATGGTTTTATGCATGTGTGTGCTTATGCATTTGTTTGTGAGTGAGTGGATGTGTATTCATGCATGTGTGGGTATGCATGTGTGTGGCATGTGCTGTGTTTATACATGCACTTGTGTGTGTCTACTTGTGTGAATATGCTTGGATGTGTTTGTTTGCATGTGCATGTTTATGCATGTTTGTGTATGTTTGTGCACATGTGTGAATGTGTGTGTATGTGTGTGTTCATGTGTGTTTATATATATCAATGTATGTGGACATATATGTTTGTGCATCGGTGCATGCATGTGTTTGCACGTTTGAGTACCTATGCATATGCATGTGCATCTGTGTAGGTGTGTATGTATATGAGTGTGCTTGTTTGTGTGCCTATGTTTTTTCATTTATATGTGTATATGCAAGTGTGTGTGCATGTACGAGCTTGCCTGACTACAAGATAATGCATATAATCAACCATTTGTGCTTGTGTGTGTATGAGCATGCATGTGTGCATGTGTATGCATGTGTGCGTACATCTGTGAATACGTACATATCAGTGCATGCATACTTGTGTTTGCATGTGCTTTTGTATGTGTGTGTGCAATACATAATTGTGTGTGTGTGCATGTGTAGCTATGAATTTATAATTGTTTATGTTTGTGCTTACAAGCATGTGAGTGTGTGTGTGTGTGTGTGTATACATGTACATGTGTGTTTGTTTACATGTATATGCATTTACATGTGTGTACATTTGTGTGTGAGTGTGTGCGTGTGTGTTTTTGCATGTATGCATGAGCATGTGTCAATCTTGGTACATATGTTTGTGTGTATATGCATGCATGCATATGTTTTTGTGTGTTTGTGCATGTGTGCTTGCGTGTGCCTGCCTATGGATTCATGCATATGTGTGTGTACATATTTTTGCGCTTTTAGCTTATGTGTACATACGTATATGTGCATTTTTGTGTGTGTATGTGCGTGCCTGTGTGAGCATGTGTATGAATGTTTATGGGCATATGCATTTGTGCATTAGCGCATGGGTGGGTGTGCATATGTGTGTGTCTGAGTTTTTATGCATATGCTTGTGCATTTTTATGTATGTGTGTGTGCATGTGTTTGTGCTTCCTTGTGTGCTTACATTTTTTCATTTGTGTGTGCATATGTGAGTGCTTGTGTGCTTATACATGCATGTGCATATCCAAGTATGCATATCTACATGGTAGTGCATGTGTGAGTTTGTGTGTGTGTATGAGCATGTGTGTGTATGTGTATGTATGTGTGTGTGAATAAATGTGTGTCTACATTTGTTGTGTGCTTGTGTTTGCTTGTGCTTATGCATTTGCATGTGTGTGTGTGTGTGTGTGTTTGTGTTTGCATGTGTATATGTGTATGCATGTGTACATATATTTTTGTGCATGTGCATGCTTGTTTGTATTTGTGTGCATTTGTGTGTGTGTGTGCAAGTATGTGTGCATCTATTTTATTGTGTGTGCATTTGCATGTATGAATGTTTGTGTGAGCATGTGTGAATACATGATTGTACATGTGTGTGTGTGTATGCCTATGTGCATGTGTGTGTGTTTATGTGCATGTGTTGTGGGTATGGGTGTGCATGCATGTGTGTGTTGTTATAAATGTCTATGTACTTCTGCATTCATGTGTTGTTGACTCTATGTGTTTGTGTATGCTTGTCAGCTTGCATTTGAGCATGTGTGTAGACGTGTCTACATGTGTGCAAGCATGCAAGCACATGTGAGATTAGGTATGTGTGTGTTTGAATGATTGTGCATGTACATGCAAGCGTGTGCATGCTTGTGCATTTATGTTTGGGTGAATCAATGCATGCATGTGTTTGCTTGTTGGAGTATCTATGCACATGCATGTTCATTTGTGTGGGTGTTTGTGTATGTGTGTGTGATTGTTTGTGTGCATATGTTTTATCATATGTGTGTATATGCAAGTACATGTGTTCATGTGCATGTGTGTGCATGTGTGGGCATGCATGACTTTGTTGTAATGCAAGTATGTGTGCATGTGTGCAAGGGTTTGTGCTCATGTGCACATGCATATGTGTGTGTGTATAGGTGTGGGCACGTACATGTCAGAGTGTGCATGTGTGCATGCATGCTTGTGTGTGCATGTGCTTATGTATGTGTATGCACAATAAGTATTTGTGTGTGTGTGCATATGTGCTTATGGATTTGAATGTTTAAATGTTTGTGCTTGCATGCATGTGTGTATGTGCGTGTGCAAGTGCATATTTGTGTGTTTGATTGTTTATAATTGTGAGCATTTGTGTGTGTGCGTACTTGTGTGTGCATGTATGTGTGTGTCCTTTACATGTATGTGCGTTTACATTTGTGTGTGAGTGGGTGTGTGTTTCCACATGTGCATGAGCATGTGTATGTGTTGGTACATACATTTGTGTGTGTGTGCAAGCATGCATGTGTTTTTGTGTATTTGTGCATGTGTGCATGCATGTGCCTATTTATGGATTCATGCAAATGTGTGTATGTGTGTGAATGTTTGTGTGCCTTGTGCATATGTGTGCATACGTATATGTGCATTTGTGAGTGTGTGTGTGTATGCATGTGCATGTGTGAGCATGTTTATGAATGTTTGTAGGCACATGTGTTTGTACATTATTAATTTGTACATTATTACATGTGTGGGTTTTCATGTGTGTGTGTTTGAGTTCCTATGCATATGCATGTGCATTTGTATGCATGTGTGTGCATTTGAGTGTGCTTTCTAGTGTGCTTATTTTTTTTGTTTATGTGTGCATATGTGAGTGCATGTGTGGTTATGCATGTGTTTGCATATATGAGCACGTGCGTCTATGTGATAGTGAATGTGTGAGTATTTATGTGTGTGTAAGCATGTGTGTATGTATGTGTATGCATGTGTGTGTGTGCATATGTGTACGAATACATGTGGGTGTGTGAATATGTTCTGTGGTGGTGTTTTCATGTGTGTGCATTACATATGTGCTTGTGTGAGAGTGTGTGCTTATGTGTTTGCATGTGTATATGTGTGTGCATCCATGAGTATACATGTATGCACTTGTACATACATTTGTTTGCATTTTTGTGTTTGTTTGTATATGTGTGTATTTGTGTGTGCATGTGTGTGCATGTTTGTGTGAATGTGTGTGAGCATATGCAAGTGTGTGTATGCATATGTGCTTGTGCATATGTGTATGCTTGTGTGCATATGCATGTGTTTATGAGCATGTGTGCATGGGTGTTCGTGAGTGTGGGTGTGGGTGTCCATGCATGTGTGTGGTTATACATGTCTATGTACATCAGCATTCATGTGTTCTTAACTCTATGTGTTGGTGCATGGATGCATGCATGCATTCGAGCATGTGTATAGAAGTGTTTGCATGTGTGCATATATGCAAGCATGTGTGAGATTTGGTATGCATGTGTTTGAGTGTCTGTGTATGCACATGCAAGTGTGTGTGTTTGCATGTACGTTTAGGTGCATTAGCATGTGCATTTATTTGCATGTTATAGTACCTATGCACATGCATGTGAATCTATTTGGTGTGTGTGCATGCTTGTTTGCCTATGTTTTTTTATTTGTGTGTCCATATGCAAGTGAGTGTGTGAATATGAGTGCTTGTCCATTGTGTGTTTATTTGTAGGCATGCATGAATATGTGGTAGTGCATGTGTGTGTGCTTGTGTGCAAGTGTTTGTGCTCAAGTGTGTGTGTGTGCATGCGTCTGTGCATGTGTATGCTTGCCTGTGTACATGTGTGAGTGCGTACATGTTAGTGTGTGCATGTGTGCATGTGCTTATGTGTGTGTGTGCATGTGCACCTATTGATTTTAATGCGTACATGATTATGCTGGCATGCATGTATGTGTGTGTGTGTGCAAATGCATATGTGTGTACATGTGTGCATGTTTTTTTGCATTTGCATGTATTTGTGTGTGTGTGTGTGTATGTAGGCATGTGTCCATTTGCATGTATGTGCATTTGCATGTGTATACGTTTGTGTGTCAGCGTGTGTGTGCTTGAATGTGTGCATGAGCATGTGTCTGTCTTGGTACATGCATTTGTGTGTGCGTGTGTGTGTGTATGCATGCATATGTTTTTGTTTATTTGTGCATGTGTGTATGCATGTGCTTGCCTATGGATTCATGCATATGTGTGTGACTGCATGTTTGTACTTTGTTCTTATGTGTGCACACATATATGTGCATTTACGTGTGTGTATGTGTGTGCATGTCTGGGTATGTGTATGAATGTTTGTGGCATGTGTTTATGTATTAGTCTATGTGTGGGTGTGCATGTGTGTGCATGTTTGAGTTCTTATGCATATGCATGTGCATTAGTATGTGTGCATGTTTGTGTGCTTTCTTGTGTGCCTAAGTTTTTTTTATGCGTGTGCATTTGTGAGTGCATGTGTGCATGTGCATGCATGTGCATATGTGAGCATGTGTATGTACGAGGTAGTGCATGTGTGATCATGTGTGTGTGTGACCATGTGTGCGTCTATGCGTATGCAAGTATGTGTGTGCATATTTGTGTGAATACATGTGGGTGTACGCATATGTTGTGTGCTCATTATTGCATGTGTGTGCATTACATTTATGTATGTGTGTGTGCATTTATGTGGCATGTTTATATGTGTGTGCATGTATGTGCATCCATGAGTTTGCATGTATGCACATGTACATACATTTGTGTGCATGTGTGTGTTTGCTTGTATTTATGTTCATTTGTGTGTGTGTGTGTGTACATGTATGCGTGTGTCTTTTTGCATGATTGTGCATTTGCATGTATATATGTTTGTTTGACTGTGTGTGCATGTATTCTTGTGCATGTGTGTGTGTGTGTATGTTTGTATGCTTCTATGCATGTGCATGTGCTTATGTGCATATGTGTGTGGGTGTTCATGTGTGTGGGTGTGGTTGTGCATGCATGTGTGCGGTTATACATGTTTATGTACTCCAATATTTATGTGTTCTTGAGTCTGTGTGTTGGTGCATGCATGTGTGCATGCATTTGAGCATGTGTGTAGACGTGTTTGCATGTGTACATGCATAAAAGCATATGTGAGATTAGGTATATGTGTGTTTGAGTGTGTGTGCATGTACATGCAAGTGTGTCTGTGTGTGCATGTATGTTTGGTTTCATGTTCACACATGAGTGTGACCTTGTGCACTTATTTGCGTTTGTATTTGTTCATGTGTTGTTTCCTATGCTGGTTGCATGAGATGGTCATGTGTGTTTGTGGGTGTGTGTGTGTGTATGAGCGTGTCCATGCATGTGTGCGTATATCTTTTTGTACATGTGCATGCAAACTTAGGTGCATCTATGCATATGTATGCTTATGTTCATATCTATGTTGGTTGTGCACATGTACGTGCATGCTTGTGTCCATATATGCATGTTTTTTAGCATGCATTCATGCATGCATATGTTTGAGTGTTTGTGTGCATGTAAGTGGGTGTGTGTGAGTGTTAGTGTGTGTACGTGTGCATGTGTTTGCTTGTGCATATACATTTGTGTGTGGGTTTACACTTATGCATGTGGTTGTGTGTGTGCTTTTTTTGGTTTTATGAATGAGTGTACATGTGCATGCAAGTGTGTATGTGTATGAAGTTTGTGTGCATATTTATACGTGTGTGTGTCTAAGAGAGAGAGTGTGTATGTATAGGTGTGTGTGGGTTTGTGTGGATGCATGCATGCATGCCTTCATGTGAATTTGTGTACATGTGTTTGTGTGTGCATGTGATTGTGCTATGTGTGTGGGTGTGTGCCTATGTATGTATGTGCACATGGTTGGGCATGCTTGACTGCATCTATGTGGGTACTTGTTGTGCATATGTGTACATGCATAGGTGTGTGTATGCTCATGCATGTTTGCATGTGTGCATGTGTACTCGAATGTGTTTGTGAGCGTGCATGTGCATGTTCGGGTGTTTGTGGGAGGGCATATGCATGCATGTTTGTGTGTGGGTGCTTGTTTCTACATTCGTGTTCACGTGTCTATGTGTGGTTGTACGTGCACATGCATGTACATGCATCTATATGGGTGTGTGCATGCTTGTGTATGTATATTTGTGTGCATATGTGTGTGGGTTTGTGTATGTGTGAAGGTGCATGTGTGTGTGAGTGTGTTTAAACATGCACCTATGTGTGTGTGCGTGTGTTCGTATGTTTTGGTATGTCTAGGATTGTGTGTGTGTGTGCTTATACATGTGTGTATGTAGACTTGTATGTTTGTGCCTCTAGGTGTATGTTTCCATCCATTGTGTGTCCATGCTTGTGCATGCATAATTTTGTGCATGTGTTTGTGGGTGAGTATATGGGTATGCATGCATGTGTGGGTTTACATGTGCATGTGCAAGTGCAAGTGTTTGTGTGCATGCATGTGTGTACATGTCTACATGTGTGAATGTTTTTGCATTTCTTTGCAAGCTTATGCATGTTTGCATGTGTATGAATGTGCACAAGATGAATGTGTGTGTGTGTGTGTGTGCATGTGTAGGCATATGTATCAATATGTGCGGGCATATGTACTTGTGTTTTAATGTACACGTGTGTGTGTGTGTATGTACATGTGTGTGTTTTAGTTACTATGCATATGCATGTGCATCTCTATACATGTTTGTGCATTGTATATGCGTGTTTGTGTGCTTTTGGTTTTTTGTTTGTATGTGCATATGTAAATGCATGCATGCTTGGTGCATGTGCAAGCGTATGCATGGCATGCATGTGCTGGTATGCATGACTATGTGGTAGTGCATCTGTGAGGATGTGTGCGTCCATGTGTGCGAGTGCTTATGCTCATGTATGTGTATGAGCATGCAAGTGTTTATTTGTATGTATGTATGTGTATCTGTATGCATGCTTATGTGTGCATGTGCCTATGTATGTGTGTGTGCATATGTATTACTTGTGTGTGTGGATATGCACCTATGGATTTGCATGTGTATATGTTTGTGCTTGCATGCATGTTTGTGTGCATATATGTGCATATGTATATATATATGTGTGTGCATGTGTGTGTTTGTTTGTTTGCATTTATGTGCATTTGTGTATGTTTGTGTACTTGTGTGTGCATGTACATGTGTGTTCATTTGCATGTTTGTGCATTTGTGTGTGTGTACATTTATGTGTGAGTGTGTGTGTGTGATTGCATGTGTGCATGAGTATTTGTGTGTGTGTTTGCCCATATATTTGTGTGTGTGCATGTATACATGTGTGTGTGTTTATTTCCACATGTGCGTGGGTGTTCGTGTGTGCATGTGTGTGTCTATTGTTATACATGTTTGTGTATCTCTATGTTCTTATCTTCGTGCATGTGCATGTTTGCAAGCACGTGTGTTCGTTGGTATGTGTGTATTGGAGTGTGCATGTGTGTACACGCAAGTGTGTGTGTGTGTGACCTTGTCTGCATTTGTCTATTTGTTTGTGCACAATTGTATGACGTGTCTATTCTTGGTGCATGCGATTATTCTGTGTGTGTGTGGGTGTGGGTGTTTGTGAGTCTGCCATTGCATTTGTGTGCATATGTGTGCATGCATGTGCATTCGAACATAGGTGTGCATATGCATGTGTATATTTGTATGTGCATATTTGTGCTAGTTATGCTTGTGTGCATGCATGCTTGTGGCTAGGTCTGTGTGTGTTCGTGCATGCATTTATGCATATGTTCATATGAGGGTTTATGTGCATGTGTGTGGGTGAGTGTGTGCACGTATGTAAGTGTTAATGCGTATAAGTGTGCATGTACATGTGTGGGTGTGAGTATACCTATGCATGTGTGTGCATGCTTTTGTGAATGTGTGTGGATGTGCACGTGTTTGTGGGTGAGTGTATGTGTGTGCATTTGTGTGTGGGTGTGGATGTGTGTGTGTACATATGCAAGAGTTTGTACATATGTGTGTCTGCATGCACATGTGTGTACATGTCTATGTGTGTGAATGTGTGCACATGTGTTTGTATGCATGTGCAAATTTTTGTGTGTTTGTGTGTGCATGCAAACATGTGTCAATGTGTGCATGTGTGCATACATGTGTTTTTATGTGCATGTATGCATGTGTGCCTATGTTGATGCATGTGTTGTTCTTGCATATATGTGTGTGTGGACATGTGCCTTTGTGTGTGCATGTGTTTGTGTTTGTATGTGTGTGCATGTGTTTCTATGTATTTACATGCATGCACATGTGCTTATTTGTGCGTTCATGTGTGTAGGTGTGTGTACGCATATTGTTTTATGTTCATATGTGTTTGTGTTTCTATGCTTGTGCATGTGAGTGTGTTTTGACAAGCATGTGCTTATTTGCAAGCTTATGTGTGTGTATGTGTGTGTGTGTGCATTTGTGTGTGTGTATGTAAATATATGTGTGAATATGTATTTATGTTTTTGTGTGATTTGTGTGTGTGTTCCTATGCCTGTGAATGTTCTTATGTGTGGCTGTGTCTTCATGTGCATGCGCATGTGCATGGGTGTGCATAGGTGCTTGTGCATGCATGTGTGAGTGAATGTTTGTGTGTGTGTGAGTGCATATGTGTATGCATGCATATGCGTGCATGTGTGCATGTGTTCTTGTGTGTGTGGTTGCATTTGTGCATATGTTGTGTGTATGTGCAAGCATGCATGTATATGTGTGGGTGGGGGTTTGTGTATGTGTGCACATGTGCATGTGTGTGCATCTTCATTGACATGTGTATGCTTATGTGTATATTTATTTGTGAGGGTGTAGGCATGTGCATGTGTCTACTATGTGTCTGTCTCTACTTGTATGCATTTATATGGGTGTGGTTGTACCTACATGTGTTTGTGAGCACATGCATGTTTGTGTCCATGTGTGTGTAGTGTGTGTGTGTGTGTGCATGTTGTATGTGCATATTTGTGTGTGTGCTTTTGTGTGCACACACGAGTGTGCGTACTTATTCATGTGTGTGCATATGTGTATATGCATGTGTGTGCATGTGCATGTATGTGTGTGCACGTGGGTGAGTGTGTATGGTTATGAATGTGTGAGTGTTCATGGGCCTATCTGTGCATGTTTATTTATATGAGTGTGTGTGCTTATTTCTTTTATTTATGTGTGTGTATGTTTGTGTGCCTATCTATTTGTTTTTTTATTCCTGTGTTTGTGCGTGTGTGCATAGGTGTGTGCACATGGGTTCACGTGTGTGTTGTTATGTGTGCATGCATGCAAGGGTGTGTGTGCATCTTTCTGTGTATGTGTGTATGCATGTGTGTTTGAGAATGTTTGTGTATGTCAATGTGTATATGGAAATGTGCATGTGTGTGTGTGTATGTGTGTGTGTGTATATGTGCATGTGCATACAAGTGTATGCATGTGTGTGTGTGTGTATTTGTGTGTGTGTGGGTGTTTTTGTGTATGTCAATGCATGTGTGTGCTTATGTACATGTGCATGTGCTCGTGTGTGTTTGTGTACATGTGCATGGGAATACGTGGGTATGCATCGAAGTTTATGTGTGTGCGTATGTGGATGTGTGTGCGTGTGTTCTTATTTATGCGTGTATATGAGCATGTGTGTGTGTGCATGTGTGGCATGTTTGGGCATGTATATATGTTATTATGTGCCTTTATGTGTGTGCATGTGTGTGTGTCCTTGTGTGTGCACATATCTATGAATGGGTGAGGGTGTGTAGATGTGTGTGTGTCCATCTTTGAGTACATTCACATGTATGTGTGTGTGCTTACACGAGTATATTTAGGTGCATCTGTGTGTTTAATTGTACATGTGTGGATCTCTTCATGTGCCTGCATGCGTGTACATGTGCCTTTGTGAGTGTGTATGTGTTCATGTGTGTGTGTGTGTGTGTCTATGTGCATGTGTGCTTGTTTCAATATAGGAGTGTGTGAGCATGGGTGTCTTTTTTTTGTGTGCATGTGTGTGACTATGTGTGTCTCTGACCTCGTATACAAGTATGAGGGCATTTACATTTTTTTGTGCTTGGGTGCGCACATGTATGCGGGTGCATGTGTTAGCAAGTGCCATTATGTGTGTGCATTTGTACATGTGTGTATACTTGAGTATATTTACAACATGTGCATTTGTGTGCATGAGCATATGCATAAGTGTTCCTGTGTGAGTGTAGGTGCACATGTGTGCATGAGTTCATATGTGTGCATGTGTTTGTGATCGTATATGTTTTGTTGTGTACATGCATGTGTTTATGATTGTATATGTTTGGTTGTGTACATGCATTTGTGTATATGTGTGTATGAGTTTATGTGCATGTGTGTGTGCATGTGCATGTGTGTGCATGCATATGTATGTGAGTTTGTTTGCATGTGTTCATGTGCATGTCTACATGTGTTAGTTTAAGCATGTGTTTATTTTGGTGCATGTGTGTGTGTGTATGTGCATGTGTGTGCACTTATGAGTGTGTGCATGTGTATGTCCACACATACACATTTGTGCATGCTTGTGTCTGTATGTATATATGTATGCATGTGTTTATGTGTATCTGTCATGTGTGTGCATGTGTGTGTACATGTTTGTCTGTGTGTTTGTGTGTGTGTGTGCATGTGTGTATGCATAAGAATACATGCATGCTAGTGCATATGGATGTGCTTGTGCATGGATGTGTGTACGTGCCATGTGCTTTAATGAGCATTTGGTGCAAGTGCATGTGTGCATGTGTATGTGTGTATGTGCAGATGTCTATGTGCATGCACATGTGTGTGCAAGCACACCTTTATGTATATATGTCTATGGGTGAGTGTATGTGTGAATGTGCATGTGTTTGCATGTGTGTGTACTTGTGTGGTTATGCATCTGCATGTGTTTGTGTGTGTCTACTTGTGTATCTAACTTATTGTGCAAATTTATGGGTGTGAATGTGAGTGTATATATGCATGTGTGTGTTGGAGTATTCTTGTATGCTTATGTGTATTGGTATAAGTATGAATACATGTGTGTGTGTGTATGTGTGAATACATTTCTATATTTGTACACATGTGCTTGTGTTCATGCATGGCAGCATGCATATGCTTGGGGTTGTGTTTGTGCACCTGTGTTTGTGCATTTGAGGAGTGCATATGTGTGGTTGTGTGTGTGAGTGTGCATGCATGTCAGCATGTGCATGTATGTGTGTGCACATGTGTATAAGAATGTGTGCGTGTTGATGTATGTGTGTGCTTATGAGTGTGCATGTGTTTGTGCTCATGTGTTCATGCATTATGTGAGCTTGTGTATGTGTGTTTGTATGTGTGTTTATGGGTGTGTGTGTCATTGCATGTGTGTACAACTATGTGTTTTCTACTATATGCATGGGTTTGTGTATGAACATGTGAGTGGGTTTAGTTGTGTGTGGATAAGTAGATGCTTGGGTATGTGTGCATTTGTGTGTTTGTGTGTGTGCATGTCTATGGGGGTGAGTGTAGATATGCATGTAGGTGTGAGTGCATGTGCATGTGAGTATATTTGTGTGCTTGTAGGTGAACATATTTGCATGTGTGGCAAAGCATACACGTGTGTGGGTTAATATGAATGGGTGTGTTTTTGTGTGCATACGTGTTTGCATGCATTCATGTGTACTTATGTGCTCATGTGTGTATGTGCATGCACACACATGTGTGTATTTGTGTGAGTGCACACACATGTGTGTGACATCATGTTTGTGCATGTGTGAGCATGTGCACATGTGTACACTTTTGTGTGAGTGTTTTTATGTTTTTATGCATGTGTTTGAGCATGGCCTTGTGCATGTGTGTGTGTATGTGTGTGAGCATGTATAGGTGCACGTCTTCATGTGTATGTGTGCGTGTTTGTGTGTGTGTGTGTGCATGTATCTATGTGTTATGTGCTTATTTGCATAGGTGGATGTGCATGTGTGTGTGTGTGTGTTTTTAAGAACACATGACTATTTATGTGTGCATGTTCATATGTGTTCATGAGCATGTCTATGCATGTTTGTAGATGTGTGTGCATTTGTGTGTAGGTAGGTTTTTTGTGTCTGTGTATATGTGCATGTTCTTATGTGTGAGTGTGTCTGCTTGTGTGTGCATTTGTGTATGTGTGTATATGTGTGTGTATGTATGAATTTGTGTGTATGTGTGTGTGCATACATGTGTGTACTTACTTACGTGTACATGTGTATGTTTTGTATGCATGCATACACAAACATGTGTTTGTAGCTACAAGCACACATGTGTGTTCAAGTGTGTGTGTGCATATGTGCGTGTTTGCATATCTATGTGCTCTCATGCTCAAATGTGTGTGTTTGTTTGTGTGTGCATGCATAGGTGTGTTTGTACATGTGTATATGCATGTGTATGTGTGTTTGTGCATGCATGTTTGCATGTATGTGCTCTTGTGTATGTGTCTGTGTACATTTGTGAGCATGTGTGAGTGCTTTTGCCTATCCACATGTGTGTGTGTATGTGAATGTTTGTGTATATGTGTTTATGTGCATTAGCATATGTGTTTGTGTTGCATGTCTATGTGTGTCCATATTCATATTTATTTGCATGTGTGTGCTTGTGCATGTATGTATGTGTGTGTGTGCTTGTGTGTGTGTGAGTGAGTGTACATGTGCATACAGGTGCATGTGTTAGCATGCACGTGTGTACAAGTTCTTGTGTCATTGTGCATGTATGTGTGTGTGCATGCAATTGTACATGCATGCATGTGTGCGTCTTTGTTTGCTTGCATTAATGTCTCAGAATGTGTGTTTATGAGTTCATGTGTGCATGCATACCAGTTTGTGTATATGCGAGCATATGGTTTATTTATGCATGTATTTGTGACCTACATGTGTGTGAGGATTCATGTGTGGTTGTGTGTGTGTGTGCACATGTGCATTTGTTGGGTATGTATCTCTGCCATTCTATGTTCCAGCATGTATGTGAGCATGTGTGTGTGAGTATGCACGTGTGTGTCTTTGTGTGAATGTTTGTATGTGGGTGAGTGTGCATGTGTGAGCATATATGCATGTATGTGTGTGCAATTGTATATGTATATATGCGTGTGCATGGAGGTTGTCCATGTGCGCAAGCACTCATGTGTGAATTTGTGCATGTGCTTGTGCTTGTCCCTATTTAGCTATGCTTGTGTGTGTGTCTGTGTGTGTATATGTATGTGTGTAAGCAGATGTGTGTGTTTCATTCTTGCATTTTTGTAGATATGCATGTGCATTCTTTTGTGTGTTAATGCATGTGCGTGTTTGTGTGCGCGTGCATGCATACATGTTTGTGTGTAGATGTGTGTGCATGTGTATGTATATGTGAGTTTGTATATTTGTATATGCATTCGTGCCATGTGCATATGCATGTGTGTACTTGTGTGTTTGCTTGCATGTATGTGTGGGTGTGCAAGTGTGAGTGTGCAAATATTTGCATAATAATGTATCTATATGTGTTTGTGAGGGTGCGTGTGTGCATGTGCATGTCTTTGTAAGTGTACGTGTATGGGTGTGTTTGTGTGCATGGGCATTTGTGGATGTTTTTGAGTGTGTTCCTTTGTGTGATTGTGTATGCACTTGTGTATGTACTTGTTTGTGTACCAGTGTGAATGCATATGTATGTGTGTTTATGTGCTTGTGAGTGTGGGTGTGTTTGTATTTGAGTTTATGTGTACATGTGTGTGTGTGCATGTGTATGTAGACATGAATATGTCTAGGTGTTTGTGCATACATGTGTACATGTGCATATAGATTTGAGTTTGTGTATGCTTGTGTTTGTGTGCATATGAGCATTTATGTGCATCTATGTGTGTGTGTGTGCATGTGTGGTCGTGTACATGTTTTCATGTATGTGTGTCAAAATGTTTGTATGTGTGTGTACAACTTTGTATGCATATTCATGTTTGTGTGTGTGTGTGCTTTTGTGCATGTTTTCATGAGCATGTGCATGTGTTTGTGTTTGTGTGTGCTGGAGTGCCAAAGCATATATGCACGCATGCTTGTGCATTTGTGGGTATGTTGTGCATACATGTTTTGTGTGTGTGTGTATGCGTGAGCAAGTGCATTTCTATGTTTGCATATGACCACGTATGTGGGCATGATTATCTGCATGTGTATGTGTGTTCATGTGTGCTCTTGTGCTTATGTGTTTATGCATGTGTTTTCTTTTGCATGGGTTTGCATGCTTATGTGTGTGTGTGCATCTATGCATTCGTACATGTGTTTATGGGCATGTGTCTTTGGTTATGTGCTTGTGCAAGTATTTGTGCATGTGTACATGTGCGTGTTTTTGTTTGCATGTTTGTGAATGCATGCATGCATGTATATGTAAGTGCATGTGTGTGTGCAGGTGAGGCATGTGGGTGTGTGCACATATGTGTGCATGCTTGTATGCACATGTATGCATGCTTCTATGCACATGTGTGCATATGAGTCCATATGTGTCTATGGATGCATGCGTGTGTGTATGTGTGCCAATACGTGTGTGCATTTGAGCATGATTTTATGTATTTTGTGCATGCATGCGTCAATGTTTTTGTGTGTTTATGCATGCATATGTGATATGGGTGTGTGTATATGTGTTATTTGCCTCTATTTGTCTTTCTCTATGCTTGTTTATATGTGCAAGCTTGTGTGTGCATGTGCATATGTGCATGCTTATGCATGCAGTGTACATCTTTATGTGTTTGTGCACATGTAAGTACATGTGTGCCCATGTGTTATTTTTTGTTTATGTAAGTGTGTGTGCATGTGTGTGAACCTCCATGTGTGCATGTGTATCTATGTGTGTGCGTGTGTGTGTGTGAATGTTTGTACATGTGCAAGTGCATCTGTCTTTGTTGGGATGTGCACATGTTTTTGCATATGCATTTCTATATGTGTGCATTTGTGTATATGTGCTTGGGTGGATGAATGTGTGTGTGTGAGCTTGAGTCGATGTTTATGTACACTTGTGTTTGTGCATTTATGTGTGCATGTTTGAGTGTGTAGGGAGTGTGTGTTTGCATGTAAGTGTGTACGTGGGTTCGTGTTCACATGTATGTATGTGTGTGCATGTGCATGTGCACATTTGTTTATGACTATGCATGTGTGTTTATCTATGTGTGTGTGCATGAAAATATGCATGTGTTTGCATGTGCATGCACACATATATGTATGTGTTTTAGGTGTGCATGTGTGTGTTTGTGTATTTGTGCAAGTTTGCATGTTGTGAATTTGTGTGTTCTTGTGTGCATGTGTAAGTCTATGAGGGTGCATGTGCGTGTGCATGTATGTGCATATGTGTGCATGCGTGTCCATGTGTGTGTTTTCAAGTGCATATGTGTGCATGTGTGTAGTTGTGAATGTACGTGCATGTGCATGTATGCATGTTGTGCATGTTTATGTATGTTTGTACACTTGTGTGTGTGTCTATGTTTGTGCATGAGTGTGCATGTGTGTATGCATGATTTTGAGTGTGTGTGTACATGCAAGTGTGTGTGTGGGCATGCATATGCATGTGTGTGTGCATGTATATGTTGTGTGTGTGTATGCATTTGCATCTCTGTGTGTCTATGTGCACATGTGCATGTCTTTATGGATGTGTATGTTACTTGGCATGTACAAGTGTATGTTTGTGTGTGTGCATGTGTGTTGTTATTCATGTGCATTTATCTATGTGAATGCACATGTGCTTGAATGTGTGTGTGTTTGTCTGACATATTTGTGTGTGTACATATGTGGTAGTGTTTATGGATTTTTGTGTGCCTATGTGCATGTGCATGTACATGCATGTGTGTGGACATGTATGTGCATGTACTCTTATGTATGTGTATGCATGCTTACATACGTCCCTATGTCTACATTAGTATTTTTCATATAAGTGTGTGTGTGTGTTCCAATGTGTGTGCATGTGTGCTTATGTGTGTATGCATGCATGTCTGTGCCTATATATGTGTGTGCTTATATATGTGTGTGCTTTTACATGTCTACATTTGCATGTGTGCATCTTTGTGTGTTTGTGTGCATAGGGGGAATGTTCATGTGTGTGTGTCTATATGTTGGTTTTCATGTGTGAGTGGGTGTATGTGGATGTATATGTGTGTACTTGTGTGTTCATGTGTTCATGTGTTCTTGTGTGTGTTGGTGCATATATGTGCATGCTTTTGTGTGAGTATACCTACCTATGTACATTTGTGCATGTGTGTGTTCATGCATGTGTGTGAATGCTTGCATGTGCTTGTATGTAGGTGTTTGCTTATGCATGCACACATGTGTGTATATGTATGTGCATGTGTGAAGGTGTTTATGTGCATGCAAATGTCCACATGAATGTGTTTGTGTGTGTGTATACGTCTATGCATGTGTGTGTGTGTCTGCACATGTACTCACGTGGGTGTGCACATGTGTGTTTTGCATGCGTGTGCATTCGGGTATGCATATGGGTGTGTGTTATTGTGTGTGATAGCATATGCATGTGCATGTGCATGCATGTATGTGTATGTGCAAGCTTGTGTGTGTGCGTGTGCATCTATTTGTATGCACTTGTGCATGATTTTGCATGTGTGTACTTGTGTGTGTATACTTGTTTTTGTTTGTGTGCACATGTATGTGCATGTGTTCATGTGTGTGCATATGTGTGGGTGTGTTTTGTATGACTATGTATACGTGCACGAGTGTGCACATATGTGTGTGCTTATGTGTGTGTTGGTGCATGCTTTTGTTTGTCTGTGCATGCATTCAGGTGCTTGCATGCATGCATGTAAACATGGGTATAAGGTGTGTGTGTGTGTGTGTGTTTGTGCGTGTTCATTTGTGAATGGGTTTTTGTGTGTTTATGTTTGTCAATGGATACAAGCACATATGAGTGTGTATATTAGTGTGGGTGTCTACATGTATTTGTGTACATGTGTACACACATACACACATGTGTGCATGCATGTGTGTGTGTATGCTTGCATGTTTTCACATGTGCATGTGTATTAGTGTGTGGATGAATGTGCATGTTCCTATTTGTCTATGTGTGAGTGTATGTGTGTGTGCGTGAGTGTGCTTGCATGTGTGTGTGTGCATGTTCACATGTGTATGTGTCGCTTTCCACATGCATGAGTGTATGTGTATTATTATGTGACTATGAGCAAGTGCATATGTGTGCCCGTCATTCGCCCATCCAATTATTTCCAAAAAATTGGATTTTCAATGTTCCTATTTACGGGTTTGTACTTGTGTGTGTGGTGGTTTATTTGTGTATTTACATGTGTGTGTTTGTGTGTTCAGGTGGTTCTGCATATTAGTGTCTGTGTGTGTGTGAGTACATGTGTGTGTGTGAGTACATGTGTGTGTAAGTGTTTGTGTCTAGTTGCATGGTTGTGTTGGTGCATGTGTGTATTGGTGTGCATTGGTGCATGTGGGTTTATGTGTGCATATGTGTATATATATGCACATGCTTATGTGTGCGTGTGTATGAATGCATATCTATGTATGTTGTCTATATTCCTGTGTGCTATATGTGAGTTTGAGTGTGTGCATGTCAGTGTGAAATTATGCAATCATGTGCATGGATCTATGCAAGTGCTTCTAAATGCATGCATGTGTATGTACTTGTGCACACATTTGTGACTATGCATGCATATGGGCATGCAAAAGTGCATGTGCATGTTCATGTGCTTGTGTATGCATGTGTGCATGCATACTAGTGTGCATGTCACATGTCTACATATGTGTGTGCATTTCTATGTGTATGAGTGTTTGTGCAAGTGCAAATTTATATGTCTACACATGTGTGTGCATGTGCATGTGTGTATTCATGTGTTTGTTTGCATGTGCATGTTTGCTTATGTGTGTGTGTGCTTGTGCACCTATGTGAATGTGTGTGTGTCTGTACATGTGTCTATGTGTATGTGTGTTCTTGCATGTGCATGTGGTGTTCATATATTTTTGTGTAATAACATATATTTCTATGTGTGTGTATGCATGCACATGTGTGTGTCTATGAATTCATGCATGCAAGCACATATGTGTGTATGCATGTGTATATGTTGGTAAGTGTGTGTGTCTATTTTTGTAAACATGTTTATGTTTGTGCTTGTGTGCTTGTGTGTATGTGTGTGTCTATGCTTGCATGTGTGTACATACATGTGCATGTGTGCATGCTTATGCACACTTATATTTCTGTGCATTTATTTGTGTGCTTGATTACTCGTGTGTGTGTGTGTTTTGTGTGTTTGTGCATCTGCATATGCATGTATGTGTCTGTGTATATGGGTATATGGTGTACAATTAGAGAGCCTTTCCGTATGCATGTGCATGTGCCTATGCTTATGCATGTGCTCTCTGTGTGTGAGCCTATGCTTGTACGTGTGCAATGTATGCTTGTGCTTGTGCATATGCATCTATATGTGTATATGTGGTTGTGAGAGTGTGTGTGTGTATGTACATGTGTGCATGTGTGTGTGTGTAAATGTGTACATGTGTGCAAGCATTCATGTTCATGCATGTGTATGTGCATGTGCATGTGTGTATGTATGTGTGTATTTTTTGTGTGTAAAGTATGCATCTAATGATGTATACTTGTGTATGTTTGTTTTGTGGGTGTTTCTACATGTGTGTTTGTGTGTGTGTAGGTGGTCAGGGTGTGCATCTGTGTGTATATTTATGCATGCATGTGTGTGTGTGTGCATGTCTGTTCATGTATGTGTACATGTGTGTGTGTGTGTGCGTGCAAATACAAGCATATGTTTTCATGAGTACATGCATCCATAATTGCATGCTATTATGTGTGATTATGCCTCTGTGTGTGTTTATGTACATGTTTGTTCATGTGCACAATATTTTTGTATGCATATGCATGTAATTGGGTGAATGTGTACTTGTACATGTGTTTGCATGTTTATGTGCATATATGTGCATGTCTATGGATGTTTGTGTGTGTGCATCTATGTCTTCTTTTGTGTGTGTACCTATATGTGTGTGTTCATGCATGTGAGTGTGTGTGTATGTGTGTGCATGTGTGTGTCATTGCATGAGTGTTAGTACTTGTGTGTGCATGGGTGTGTGTACATGTGTATGTGTGTGCATATTAAATACGTGTGTGCATGCAATCATATGCATGTGTGTGTGGAGGGAGTGGGTATGTGCGTGCATGTGAGTGTTTGTGTGTGTGCATGGATGTGTTTACATGCATAAGTGTTTGTGTGCATACATGCATGTGTGTGTGTATATATGCACATGTGGGCACATATTTCTATGAACTATAAGCACATGTGTGCATGTGTACAGCTCTCTATGTGTGTGTGTTTACATATATACATCTGCACTTGTGAAATGTGTTTACATGTGTGTGAGCATGTATTTTTTTCTATTTATGTGTGTGTGTTAGTGCATGCAAGCACCCATGTGTGTGTTCATGTATGTGTGGCTCTACATCAATATGTACATGCATGTGTATGTGTTTTTGCATGTATGTGCATGTGTTTGTGAATGGGTATGTGTATGCGTACATGAATGCATGTGGTTTTGGGTGCACGTGTGCATGCATATGTGTGTGTGTGTGTGTGCCTGGGTGTGTTTGTATGAGTGTGTGTGAATAAATATGCATGCATGAGTGTTTGTGCATATGCACATGCATACATACGTGTGTAGTAGTGCAAGTGTGTGTGTGTGTGTTCATGTGTTTGTGCGTGCTTGAGTGTGTGTGTGGGCTTATCTACTTGTGCATGTGTGTGCATAAGTGGGCACATGTGTATGAGTTAGAGCATGCATTTATGTGTGTGCATGCATGTGATTAGGCATGTGTGTGTGCATGTGTTTGCATGCACATGTGTGTGCCTGTTTGAGTGTAGGTGTCTATATGTGTGTGCATATGTGTATACATGCATGTGTGCTAGAGCACATGCCTGGTGTAAGAGTGCATGAGTGTGTGTTTGTGTACATGTGTGCATATGTGAGTGTGCATGCATGAATATATGCACACGTGTGCATGCATTTGTGCAAATGTTTGTAAGCATGCATGTGTGTGTATATGTGTTTGTGAGTTTTTGTGTCCATTGTGCTTGAATGTGTGTGTGTGTTCATATCTGCATCAATGCTTAGGCATGTGTTTGTGTGTATGAGCATGTATTCCTTTGTATGTGTGTTAGTGTGCACATGCACTAATGTGTGTGTGCATGGTTGTACATATATGTGTATGCCTTTGTGTGCATGTGTATGTGTGTGTGCATGTGGATGTGTGTGGGTTTGTGTGTGTGTGTGTGGATGTGTGTGGGTTTGTGTGTGTGTGCTTGCATTTGAGTGTGTTTGAGAGAATATGTCCAGGTGTGTGTGTGTGTCTGTGAATGTGCATATGTTTGTATGTCTATGCACATAAGTACATGAGTGTGCATGCATGTCTATGTGTTTGTGTGTGTGTGTGTGGGTGCATTAGGGTGCTTGCATGTGTGTGTGTGGATTTATGTGCATGTGCATGTGCATGTATGTGCACATGAAGGCACATGTGTATGTGTAGGTGCATGCATGCTTGTGTGTGTGTGCATGCACATGCATGTGATAGTGTATGTGTATGCATGTGTGTACGTGTGTATTTGTTTGCACATGCTAGTGTGCTTTTATGTGTGTGTGATCTTGTGTGTGTATGTGCTTGTTTTTTAGAGCATGTATATCTATGCTTGTGTTTGTGTGCACAAGTGTGTGCAAGTGTGTATACATGTGTGGGTGTGAGCACAAGGGTGTACATTTGTGTGTTAAAGTGCAATCATTTGATATAATATAAAAAACTTTTAATGTTCATGAAATAATTTTATGTAGTTTATGTTATATAATTTATTATTATATTGAAAAAAGTTTATTCATAATATGTATATGCCATTATAAAGATATATTAATTCTAGTTTATCATAGATGATATTGGTTATGTTTCACAAAACTAAATTATGCTATATTTAATATTTTATTATATAATGTTTTATCTTGTATTTCATATGATACAAAAATGATAACTATGTTATAAAGCTAATATTAATAAATAACAACTAAAATGGATATAATAAAATATTATTTATAATTATAGAACTTATAAATCTTAATTTATTACTAAAAACAACATCCATTTGCTAGAAAAAATGAAGCTTTTAAGAAGCTCTCCTACAGTTTGTGTGTGCTTGTGCATATGCACATGTGTGAATATGCATTTGTTTGCATACATGTGTATTTATGTGTAAGCATCCAAGGAAATGTTAAGTCTTTTTGCATGCATGTGATGCATGTGTGTGTTCTTATGTGCATATGTGGAAGTGTGTGTGCATAGGTAGTTGTGTGTGTCTATGTGCATGTGTGCAAGTAAGTGTGTGGTCATGTTCTAGTATGTCTATATGTGTGTGTGTGCACATGTGTGTACATTTATGTGTGCGTGAAAGAGCATGCTTGTTTGGATGTGTGTGTGTGTGTGCTTGTGTACATGTTAATACATGTTTGGGAGTGTGCATGTGTGTTGCATGATTGTGTGCATGTGTGTGTGTGTATTTGAGTGTGTGCATGTGTGCATGCATATATGCTTGTATATGTATGTGTGTATATGAGTGTGTGTGTGTGTGTGTTGGTGTCTACAAGTGTGTCAGAATATGTACACACACATGTGTGTGTGTGTGCAAGTGTGTTTGTGTGAGCCTCTATGTGTGCATGTGTGAGAGCATGTGTGGGTGTGTGTGTTTATGTGTGTGCATGTGTGTGTTCTTATGTGCATGTGTGTGTGTGTGTGTTTGTGTATGAGCATGTGTATGTGTGCTATTTTGTTTTTACATGTGCATGTTTTTGCATGTGCTTGTGCTTCTACGAGTATGTGAATGTGAGACTGCATGCATTTATGTGTGACTAAAAATTTGTTCTTGTGCATTAGTATTTGCTCATGCACATGTGTGCTTATGTGTGTGCATGCTTGCATGAGTTTATTTTCATGTCTTTGTGTTCCTGGCCATATGTTTCTCTATTTTGCATGTGTGTAGAAGGGTTTGGGCACATATCCATGCACATGTGCATTGTCATACATGTTTAATTATATGTGCATGAGTGTGTTTGTGTGTGTGCTTGCATACATCCATGAGTGTGTGCATGTGTTTCTTTGTACATGTATGATGCATGTGTGTGCGTGTAAGCATTTCTATGTATGTGCATGCACTTATGTTCACATGCATGTGTGTTTGTGTGTGTTCATGTTTTTGTGTGTACTTTTGTGCACGTGTGTGTGCATGTGCATACATGCATGTTTATGTGTGTGTTCACATGCATATGAGTTCTTGTGTGTGTATGCATCTGTTGGAGTGTGTGGATGTGTGTGTTCATGTAAGTGAGTGTGTTTATGTATCTATATGTGGGCTTGCATTTGTGTGTGTGTGTGTATATGTGTGTGCAAGTGCATATCTATGTGTGTGTGTGTGCACCTACGTGTGAACATGTGCATTTTTTGTGTGTGTGCATTTTGTACATATTTATGTATGTGTGTACACTATGTCTACGTGTTAGTGTACATTTATGTGCACATGTGTGTGGGTTTGTACATGTGTTTGTGAGTGTGTAATTGTTTATGCATGTTTGTGTTCATGTATGGGTGCATGTGTGTGCATGTTCATCTATGTTGGTTTGTGTCTATGTGCATGTGTATAAGTTTGTACATGCATTTGTGCATGTGTAATTGTGCATGAATGTGTGTGTGCATGTGTGTGCATTCATGTATGGTGTATATGTATGCATGTTTGTTTATGATGGAGTGTGTATATGTGCATGTGTGTGCATACATGTTTGTGTTTATGTGAATGTGTGTGTACCTCTGTGTGGATGTGCTTGGCTATGGGTGTGTGCATGTGTGTACATATGTGTGTGTATGTTTTTTCATGTGTGTGTATGTGAGTTTATTTATGTGTATGTGTGTGTGCATTCTTGCATGTGCGTATGAGTGTGGGTGCAAGCACGTGTGTGTGTGCGTGTGTTTGTGAGCATGTGTTTGCATGCTTACGCATGTGTTTCTGTGTGTTAATTTGTGTACATGCATGTGCATATTTATTTGTGTGTGCAAGTTTATGTGTTCTTGTGTGTACATGTCTATGTGTGTGTCTATATGTGAATGTGTGTGAATGCATGTATGCATATAGGAATGCATGGGTGCATGTGCATGTGTGTGTATATGTGTGTACCTATATGTGAGCATGTATATGAGCTCATGTGTGTGCTTGTGACTGTGTGTCTATGTGTATATTCATTTTCTTATGTGTACATGTGCACGTGTTTGCATGCACATGTGCATTTGTGGTTGCATGTGTTCTAGTGCATGTGCATGCATGTTTGTTTATGTGTGTTTGTGTGTGCATGTTGTGTGCGTGTGTTGATGCATTCATGTGTGTGCGTGTGCCAAGCGAGTGTGCAAGAATGCAAGTGTATGTACATTTGTGTGTAGGTTGGAGTGCATGCGCACACAAGTTTTCTATGTGTGTTCATGTAGATGTGTGTATGTTTGCATGCATATGTGTGTGCACGTTTTTGTTTTTGTATGTGTAATTGCATGCATATGAGTATATGCATGTGTGCATGTGTTCTATACATACACATATGTGCATGAGTTTATATGTGAGTGTATGTTTGCATATGTGTATGTGTTCATGTAGATGTGAGTTTGTGAGTGGGTGTGTTTACATGTGCAAGTGCATTTGCATACTGTTTGTCTTTACGTGTGTGTTACTTGTGTGTTTTGTGTGCATGTGCGTATATTTACATCTATGTGTCTATGTGGTTATGTGTGTGTGCACGCGTGTGTGTGCATGTTCATGTGTCAGTGTTATTTGCACTTACATGTGCGATTATGTATGTTTGTTCGTGTTCATGTGTGTGCATGTGTGAGTATGTTTTGTGTGTGTATGTTCATTTGTGTAGGGGAATGCATGCATGTGGGTGTATGTGTGTTTGTACATGTGCACATGTCTGTGTGTGTGTTTGTTTATGGTTGTGCATGTGCTTGTGTGTGTGCTTGGGAGCATGCACGTGTGTCTATTGGCATTCATATGTGTGTGTGTGTGATGTGTGAGTGTGTGGCTATGTGTTAGTGTGCATCTGTGCATATGGGTGTGCATCTAAGTGTCTATATGTGTGTGCGCAAGTGTGCGAGGTGTGCCAGAGAAAAAGAGTGCGTGCATATGTGTGCACATGTTTATTATTTTGTGCAAGTGCATGGGTGTGCATGTTTGTGTGTGCTTTGCTTGTGTGGGTGTGCTTGTGTGTGCATGGGCATGTGAGTGCGTATGAATGTGCGTATGCATGAGTGCATGTGTGTGTGTATGCTTGTGGGTGTGTTTGGATGTTTGTGCTTATGTGTGAGCATGTGTGTTCCTATGTACATGTTTTTTTGTGCATGTGTTTGCATATATGTGTGTGTGTATTACTGTGCATGTGCTTGTTTATGTGTGTGGGTGTTCATTTGTAATAATATTCATGTGTGTATTATTTTTGTGTGTGTGAGGGGGTGTGCATATATGAATGTGTGTGTGCATATCTTTATATGCATGTGTACTTGTGTGTGTGTGTGTGTGTGTGTGTTTGTGCACATGATCACATGTGTGTCTTTGTTCGTGCATTTTATTATGTGCGTGAGAATGTATGTGGTTTTGTGTTAGAATTTGTGTTGGTGAATGTCTGTGTGCATGAGTGAGGGCATTTATGTGTGTGTGTGTGTGTGCATGTGTGTATGTGGAAACATGTATGTGTGGGTGCATGTATGTGTTTGTGTTTATGTGTGTGTATATTTATATTTGTGGTTATGCATGTCTATCAACATGTTTGTGTCTGTGCATGTTCTTGCATGAGTCCTTGTATTGTGCAAGTGTGTATGCCCATATGTCTGTGTTTGTGTGTCCATGTGTGCTTATGTGTGTGTCTCTACATGTGTGCATGTGTGTATTTGTGTATGAAAATGTACGTGAGTGTGTATGTGTGCATCTGTATGTGTGTGTCTAGGAGTGCACATGCACATGTACAAGTGTGTACATGTTTGTGTACATATGGGTATGCATATGTGTGTGAATGAGCATGTATGGGTGTGTGCAAGTACAAGTGTCTACATTCATGCATGTGTGTCTATGTACGAGTGTGTGCACGTGTATATGTATGTTTGTGTGCAAGTGAGTCTGTGTGTGTGTGTTTGTGTGTATGTGTGCTTGCATGAGTGTGGGCATGCATGTGTGCTTGTGCATGTGCATTTGTTTGTATGCATGTGCATATGTGTGTGTGTGTGTCTGCATTTGTGCATGTGCGAATGTACGTGTGTGCGTGTATGTTTTTGTTTGTATGTGCACATGTTTTTGTTTTGTGTGCATGTTTGAGTGTGGATGTGTGTTTGTGTCTATGCATCCATGTGATTTTATGCAAGTGAAGTTGTGTGTGCATGTGGCAAGCATGTTTGTGTGCATTGGTATGTGTCTATGTCTATGTATATTTGTGTGCATGCATGTGTCTGTGTGTGTGGGTTTATGTATGTTCATGTGTGTGCATTAGTATGTATGTGTGGGTGTGTGTGCAAGTCTATGTGCAATTGTGTGTGTGTATGCTAATGTTTGTCTGCATGCATTCATGCATGTGGATATGTTTGTGACTCATTATGTAAGTTTTTGTGTGTGCATGCATGCATGCAAGTGAATGTGTGTGCAAGTCTTTGTGCATGTGTGTGGTTGTGTGTGTTTATAAGTATGTGTGTGTGTGCATATGTTTGTGTTTTTACGTGTGAATGTGCATATATGTATTTGTGTATGTGCATGTGTGCATATGCCTTTGTGTGGGTGTGAGTGTGTTTGTGTGTGTGTTTACATATGTATGTACTTGTTCATTTGTATGTGTGCATGTGTGATTGTATTAACACATGTGTGTATGTGTTTAATCATCTATTTTAGTATCTGTGCATGGTGTGTTCATGCACGTATTTGTATTTGCATGTGTTCATGCGTGTTTGTGCAATTGTGCTTGTGTGTTTATACAATTGTGCATGTGTGCATATGTAAGCCTATGGGTGTGTTCATGAATGTGTGTGCATTTATGTGGGTGCAGTGTGTGCAAGAATATATGTGTGCATGCATGCTTGTGTTTGTGTGTGCATGTGAGTGCGCTTGGGGGTGCGAGTCTATGAGCTTGTATTAATGTATGCTTCTATGTTTGTGTGTGGTTATGCATGTGCTAGTGTGTCGGCATGTGTACAAGTGTTTATATGTGTGCATGCATATGCCTATGCGAGTGTGAGTGAGTGTGCATGCTTGTGCATGTGTGTGTGTAGGTCTGTGTGCATATGTTTATCTTTGTGCATGTGTGTGCTTATGTGAGTATGTGTTAGTGTACGTCTATGTGCATATGCATGTGTGCATAAGTATGCGTGTGTGTATGTGCATGTGAGTACATGTGCATTTGTGACTATACGTTCATTGGTATGCATATGCATGTGCATGGGTGTGTGTGCACGTGTGTATGTGAGTATACATATGCATGCATAATTTTGTGTATGTGCCTTTGGGCATGTGTACATGCATATGCATACACATGTGTCTTTTTGTGTGTGTGTGAGTGTGTGTGTGTACATTTTTTGTGCTTGCATGCATTCATGTGTGTGTATGTTTGTGTGTGCATGTGCATGCATATTTATGTGTGTGGTCATGTGTGTGTCGATGTGTGTGTATTTGTGCATGTATTTGTGTGAGCATGTTTCTATGAGTACATATGAGTGTGTGTGCATGCCTGTGTATGCATGAGTGTTCATTTGTGCATTTGCATTTGTTTGTGTGTTTATGTGCATGTGTACTTGTGCACATATGTGTATGCGTGCATGTATTTATGTTCATATCAGTGTGCATATGTCGACATGTGGGCATGCATGTGTGTGTGCATTCATGTTTGTGTTTGTGTGCACATATGTGTGCTTGCTTGTGTATGCATCTGGTTCCTATGTGTGCTTTTTGTGCATGTATGTGTGGACTGGTGCATTCAAGTGGATGTCTACTTGCATATGTATGAGGGTACATTTGTGTTTTGTGGATCTACATATGCATGTGCATATTTGTGTCTATGGTTGTTTGTGTTTCATGTGTGTGTGTTTTTCTATGTGTGTGTATGCCTATGTTTGTGTGTGCATGAATGCTTATATTTGTTTGCTTCTATGCATGTGCTTGTGTGTGCATAAGCATATGAGTGTGTATGTGTATGCATGGTCATGTGTGTGAGCATGTGTGTGTGTGTTTGCATATGTAGACATGTGATTGTGATTGTATGTGTGTATGAGGGTGTGTGTGTGCACGCCTATGTGTGTGTGTTTTTATGTGTGCATATGTGTGTGTGTTTGTGCATATGTACATGTAAATGCATATGTGAGAGTGCATGCATGTGTGTGTGCATGCATTTGTGCATGTGTGTGTGTCTATGTATGTGTTATCATACAAATTCAAGTGTACGTGTTCTTGTAAGTGTGTGTGTGTGTTGTTGCATTCATATGTGTTTGTGCGTGGGTGTACTTCACCTATGAGTGTTTGTCCATGGGGGTTCACGTGCACATGTTTAGTGTGTGTTTGTGTGTATGTGCATGTGTGGTTGTGCGTGTCTGTGCATATATGTGCATGTGCATGAACGTGTGTGCATGTGTATTTATGTGTGTGTGGGCCTATGTGTGAGTGTGTGTGCATTTGTGGATGTGTGTGCATTTTGTGAATGTGTATGTGTATGTGTCTGTGTGAGCATGTGTGTTTGTATGCATGTGTGTTTGACTATTCATATTGGCAAGTGTGTGTGTGGATTTACATGTGTGTGATTGCACATGTGAGTTCATGCATGCATGTGTATGTGTGTGTATATCTTTATATGTGCCTATATGTGTCTGTGTGTCTATAAGTGCATATGTTTTTGCCTATATGAATGTCTGTCTAGGCTTAAGCATACATGTACATGAATTTGGGAGTGTGTATGTCCTTTTTTGTGTGTGTGTGTGCTTATGTACATGTGTGTGCACTTGTGCATATGCATGTCTATGTGTATGCTTTTGCATATGTAAATAAGTTTGTACATATGTGTGTGTATATGCGTGTGTGCTTGAGTATGTTTGTATGTGTATGTATGCATTTATGTTTGAGCATTTGTGTGGATATTTGTGCATGAGTGTGCTTGTACATGTGTGTGTGTGTGTGCATGCATGTGTATGTGTCCTTGTTAATTTGCATGTGCATATGCATGTGACTGTGAGTGTATATGTGTGTGTTTGTGAGCATCTTTATGTAGGGGTGTGTACGTGCATGAAAGTGTGCAAGTGTGTGTTTGCAAGTGTAAGCTTGCTTGAGCATTGGCATGCATATGTGTGTAGCAGGTGCATGGGTGTTTGTGTGCTTGTGTTGATGTGAGTGTGTGCATGTGTCTATGCATGTATGCTAATATGTGTGGGTGTACATGTGTGTGCTTGTGTGCATAGGCTCATATGCATGTTGGTGTGTGTGTATGTTTATGGGTGAATATGTGTGTACATGTGTGTGACTAGGCATGAGCATGTGAGTGCGAGTATTTGTGTGCACATGTGAGTATGTTTGTGTATGCACTTGTGCATATGAGTGCATGTGTGTGTGCGTGTGCTTTGTATATGTGTTCCGACGTGCATATGTATGGGCATAGGTGTAGGTGTGTGTGTGCTTGTGTTCATGTGTGCATGTTTGTGCGTATGTTCTTATGCATGTGTATATTTATGTTCTTAAGTGTGTGTTTGTACGTGTGCGTTGTTGTCCAATGTATGTGTCTATGCATGTGTGTGTGACTGTGTTTGTGTCTACATGCCTATGAATGTTTGTGTGTTTTGGCTTGTGTGCGTGCATGTGCAAATGCATGCATATATGTGTGCATGCTTGTGTGTAGGGGCTGTGTGTGTGTATGCATGTGTGCCTACATATGTGTGTGTCTTTGTGTGCATATAGGTGCATGTGTGCACATGTGTTTGTGTGTGGGGCACATGTGTCCAAGTGTGTGTTGGCATGTGATGGAGTTTATGCACGTGCATGTGTGTGAGCATGTGTGCTTGTGTGTACATGAGTGCTTGTTAGTACCTATGTGTGTGTGTGTTTGGGAGCATGTGTATCTGTGTTTGTGCATTTGCATGTGTGGTTGTGCACTTACGTGTTTGTACGTGTGTGTTTTTATGTGCAGTTACATTTGTTCTTACATGTCTATGTGTGTGTGTGTGAATGCATGTATGTAGGTTCATATGCATGTGTGCACGTGCATGCATCTATGTGGATGCATGTGTGAGTGTGTGTGGAGAGGTGTTTCTTAGAGCTAATGTGTGTGTGTACACATGTGGATGCACACACTTGTGTGTGATATTGTGCGTGTTCATATGTGTACATCTGTCTATGCATGTTTGAGTGTGTGTGTGTGTGTATATGTGAATGTGCATGCTTGTGCGTGCATGTGTGAGTGTGCATGTGTGTGCGCATGATTGTGTGTTTGTGTGCAATTGCATGTGAGTTCATGTGCATATACTTGTGCACATGTGTGTGTACATGTGTTAGCATGCATGTGCATGTGTTAGTATCTTGGTGTGCATGCATACACATGTGAATGTGTGTGTGATCATGTGGAGGGGTGCCTATCTACATTTGTGTATGTGTCTATGTGTTTGTGTGCATGCATCTCTATGTGTGTACATATCTATTTGTGCATGCGTGTGTGTGCAAGTGTAGTTGTGGGTATGTGTTCATATGTGTGTGTATGTGTGTGCATTGGCACGTCTATACTTGTGTGTGTAAGGATGTGTGTGCTTGTATTGGTGTGCACTTTTGTGCATACATGCGTGCTTGTGTGTGCATGTACTTGCGTGGGTGTGTGTGCTAGTTTGTGTGTTTTCTATGTGTGATTCTACGTGTGCATATATTTTGTATGCATGAGTGAGCATGCATTTGCATATGTGTTTGTATATAGCTTATTTGTGTGAATGTTTGTGAGCATGTGCATATGTGTGATCCTATGAGTGTCTATGCATGTGAGTGTATGTTTGTGGGTGTGCATGCATTTGTGTGTGTGAGCTCATGTTGTGGGCGTATGTGTTTGTGCATGTGTGTGGGCGAGCAACCTTTTGTGTTTGTGCATATGAGTTCATAGGTGTGTGTGTGTGTGTGCATTAATGCATGTGTGTTTGTGGTTGCATGTGTGCTCTAATGTGTTTGTATGGCTATGCTCATGTATGTGTGTATGTGTGTGATGTGTCTGTATGTGTGTGTATGCATATGTGTGAATTTTTATGTCTTTGTTTATGTGCATCTGTGTGTGTGTTTATGGGTGCTTATGCATGTAGGAATGTAAGTGTGGGTGTGTGTGCTCATGTGTGTGTGTGTACATATATATGGGTTTGCACGTGTTATACATATGCATACATTTGTGTGTTTTGGCTTGTGCATGTGTTTGTGTGTTCATGTGTGTGTGCATATATGTATGTGTGTACATGCACACACATGTGCATGTGTTCGTTCATGCATGCATGTGTACGTCTTCATATGTGTATGTTTGTGTGTGTATGCAATGGTGTTTGTGTGTTTGTGAATATTTGTATGTATGTGTTTGTGTGTATACATGTGCATGTGCATGTGCTTGTGTGTGCATGTGCATGTGCACATGTGTGTGTGAGTGTTTATGCATGCATGTGAGTGTGCATGCATATGTATGTGTTTGTGATGCAAGTGTGTGTGCGTATTTATGTTTGTGTGTGTGTGTTTTTGTGTGCATGTCTATACGAGTTTGTGAGTGTATGGGTGTGTGTGTGTGTGTGTGCATGTGTGTGCGTGTGTATGTGCCAACGTTTGTTTGTGAATGTGTTTGTGTGTATGTGTTAATGAGAGTTTGTGTGTCCATGTTCTTATGCATGTGCATGTATGTTTGTGTGAGTGCTCATGTGCATGTGTTAATGTGCAAGTGTGTGTTTGTGCATGTTTAAATGTTTCTCTACATGCATGTGTTAGTGTGTCTGCATGTGTGTATACTTGTGTGTTTGTGTGTGTGAGTGGACGCGCCAGCTTATGCGCATGTATGTACATTTGTGTGTGCATGTTTGTTTGTGCATGCCTGTGTGTCAGCATGTATGGGTGTACATATGGGAGTTTGTGCATCTGTGTGAACCAATGAGTGTGTATAAGTTTGTGTGGATGTGTGGGAGTGTGCATGTGTGTATATGCATGTGTGTAAGTGTACATGTGTGAATGTTTCTTTGCGTGTGTGCATGTGTGCATTGTGTTTATATGTGTGTTTGCTTGTGTGTTTAGTTGTTCATGTGTGTGCTTGCTTCTATCCATAGGCATTTATGTGCATTCATATGTGTGTGCTTGTGTGTATGTTTGTGAATGTGTGTTCATTCATATGTGATTTTGTGTGCGTGTACTATTGTTGGGTGCATGCATCTATTCATGTGTGTGTGTGTGTGGGCACATGTGCGTACCTTTGCATACATCTATGTTTGCATATGTATATGTGTGCACATTGGTGTGCATATGTTTGTGTGTGTGTGTATGTGTGCATGTGCATATGAATGTGAATGTGTGTATGTGCATCCATGTGTATGCATGTGTGTGAGAGAGTTGTCTACGTGTTCCCGTAGATGTGTGTGCATATTTTTGTGTGTACATGTGCATATATGTGCACATGCTTATGTTCATATGTATGTGTATGCGTGTGTGTGTGTGTGTGTGCATTCTTGTGTGCTTTTGTGTGTGTACATGCACTCGCATGTTTCTATGCATGTGTTGGTGCATGTGCATGTGTGTGTGCATGTGCATATGTCCATTGATGCTTGTGTGTATGTGCACATGTGCATACTTCTGTGCATATGGGTGCAAGTGTTTATGTGCATTCTTTAAACGTGCATGCATGTATGCATAGGTGTTTGTATATGTGCGTACATGCTTGTGATTATTTTTGTGCATTTGTATATGAAAGCATGTGCAAGCACATGTGCATGCACTTGTGTGTAAGCCTGACTGTGTGCATATATCTGTGTATGTACATGTGTGCATGCTTTTGCATTTTTATGTGTATGTGTATGTGTAAGTGTGTGTGTGTGTATGTATATGCTTGTGTGCATGAGTGTGCATATGTGTGTGTATGTGAGATCATATGTATGTGCATGTGTGTGTTAGCTTATCTGTGTGCTTGTGTGTGTATCTGTGTAACTACATGTGTTTGTGTATGCATGTTCATCCGAATGCTTGGTCTTCTTTCTACATGGATGTGCACGTGTGTGTATTGTGTGCATGGATGTCATTTTGACTATGTTTGTATCTGTGTCTATGTGTGTGCATATGTGTATGTATATGTGTGTTGGTGTGTGCTTGTGTGGACATTTGTGTACACATGTGTATATGTGTATGTGAGTGTGTTCTTGTGTGTGCCTATACATGTGCTATACATGTGTTTTTGTGTATGTCTGTGTGTCTCAATGGGTGTGTTTGGTCTGTTTGCATGTATATATGTATTTTGTGTGCTCACATGTTTGTGTATGCAAGTGCGTGTATGCATATCATCTGATGTGTACAGTTGTGGGCTTGTTAACGTGTACATATGAGTGGTTGTGCATATGTTTGTGTCTGTGTGTGTGCATGTGGCATGAGTGTGTGTTGTGTGTTGGGTGGTGCATGTGTATGAGTGTAAGTGTGCATGTGTAGGTGTGTTTGTGTATGTCCATGTGTGTGTGTGTGTGTGTGCTTATGTGTCTATATGTTTATGCATTTGTGTGTGCATATGTGTGGGTGTGTTTGTTTGTATATCATTTCATGTATATGGGTGAACATGTTTGTGTGTGTGTTTGTGTGGGTGCTTATGTGTATTCCTACATGCATGTGTGTCCATTTCAGCATATGTGAGTTAGTGTGTATGTATGGCTATGTGACATAGTGCATATGCCAGTTTGTGTTGCATGTGAGTTTTGCTTGCATGTGTGTATGCTTGAGTGTGCTTGCATGTTTTCATGCGACTATGCATTTGCATGTGTGTGCATGTGCATCTGTGCATTTTCTCTTGTGTGTGTCGATGTGTGTGTGTGTGTGTTCTTTTGCATGTGTGCATGCATGCATGTATTTGTGGGTGCATGTTTATACATACATGGTTGCATGCATATGCCAGTGTGTGTGCATGTGAATGCGCACATGTGTCATTGTACGTGTATGTCCATGTGTTTGTGTGTGTGTGTTGTATTTGCATGTGTGTTCTATTCTAGTCTATATGAGTGTGTTTGTGTGTGTGGGCATGTCTATACGCATGGGTATACACATGTGTGTGTGTGTTTGCATCTTTAAGTGCATATGTATGCAAGTGTAGTTGTACATGTGAATGTGCGTGCATATTTTCATTTTTACGTGTATGTCTCCATTCGCATGTGTTTATATGTGTTAGCAAGTCAAACTTAGTGTGTGTTCTTTTGTGTGCATGTGCATGTATTTGTTTGCTTATGTGTGTATATGTGTATGTGTGTTGCTATGTTTGTGATGTGTGTGAGCAAGTACACATGAAGGTGCATTTGAGTGAGTGCGTGTGTGCGTGCGCATGTATGTGGGTATAAGTGTGTTACTGATTGTGTATATGTGTATGTGCATGTGTGTTTTTTGTGGATGTGAGCCTTCTTATACGTGTGTGTGACTCCTTATGCATGAGTGTGCATGTGTGTGCATATACATGTTGGTGCGCATACATCTGCTTGGGTGCATGCCTGTGTTTGTGTTCCTATGCATTGTGAATGCTTATTTGTTCATATGTGTGTGTATGTGTGTGCATGGGTACACATGTGTGCATGCATACATGCATGTGCATGTGTGTGTTTGTGCACATGGTTTATCCTTATGTGTGAGCGTCTACATGTGTGTGTTCTCGTGTGTCTATAGGCGTGTTTATGTCTATGGTTGTTTCATGTCTTCGTCTATATGTGTGCATGAGCGTGTGCATGCATATGTGTGTTTGCATGTGTCTATGTCCATGTTCATGTGTGCCAATGGGTGTATGTGTGTGCATATGTATGTGTGTATACATGTGTGCGTGTGTATTTGTGCATGTGTACATGTGTGTGCATATGTGTGTACATGTTTATCTGTGTACATGTGTTTGTGTGTGTGCATGGGTGTGAGTGTACATAAGTGTGTGTTTGTGTGAGTGTTCATGTGTGTGCATTTTTACATGTGCATGGCATGTGCTTGTGTATGTGTCTCTATGTGTGTGTGTGTGTTAGTGTGTATATGTGTGCAAGTTTCCATGTGAGCATGTTGGTGTGTTTGTATGAACATGTGTGTGCATTCATGTGTGTGTGTGCATGTGTGAGTCCATGCACATGTGTGTATTTATGTGTGTGCATCAGTGTTTGTGGGTGCATGGGTCTGTTTGTGTATATTCTAGTGTGTGTGTGCTTTTATGTGTTTTTTGGTGAGCATTTGAGCATATTTGAATGTTTGCATGTGCATGTATATATTTGTGCATGTCTATGTTATTGTTTGTGCGCATATGTGTGTATATGTGTGGACATATGTGCAAGTGTTAGTTTGTGTGTGCATGAGGCTCTACGTGCATGCATGTGTGTTTGCTTGTGCATGCAAATATGTGGTTGTGTGTGTTTATATGAGTGTGTTTGTTTGTGCAAGTGTATAGTGGTTTGTGTACATTTATGTGTATAAGTATGCATGTGTGTGTATGTGTGTGTGTGCATATATATGCACATGTATTATTCTTCTACATGTGTAAGTGTGTGCATTTGTGCGTGTATATGTGCTTGTGCATTTGTGTGCAAGTGTTGCAGCATGTGCATGCATGGGTACATGCATTTGTGTTCATTTTTGGTGAGTGTGTGTGCATTTGTTAGTGTTAACATGCATGTATGTGTACATGTTTATGCATATGTGTGTGTGAATGTTCTTTGCACACGTGTGTGTAGATGTGTGTGTGATTATACATGTTTGTGATTGTACTTGTGTGTTTACTTATGTGTGCATGTGCATGTGGGTGTGTGCATGTGTTTATGTGTGTGTCTGTGCATCAGTGTGCACGTATGCGTGTGTGTTTGCACATGCATGTGGTAATGCACGTGTATCTACGTGTTTGTGTCTACATGTGTTCATGTGTGTATGCATCTGTGTGTATGCATGTATGTGTTAATCCATGTCATATGTAAGTGCATGCGTGTGTGTGTGTGTATGTGTTTTCTTGTGTTTCTTTGTGTCTATGTGCATACACATGTGTGTGTATCTATGTGCATGCACATGCATTTATGTATGTGTGTGTAATTTTTTGTGTATGTGAGTCTACACATGTGTGTTTGTTCTTGTGCAAGTGCATGGGTGAGTGTGTGTGCTTGTACGTGCATACCTATGTGAGCATGTGTGGGTTTGTGTGTGTATGTTGTGTGTGCATGTGTGTATGTGTGCATGTGCATGTTTGTGCGCGTGTATTGTTGTATGTGCATTATGTGTTCATGTGTTTGTGCATATGTGTCTATAAGAATGTGTGTGAGTGTGTCCATACAGGTGTGTACGTGGGTGTGTGGTTGTGATGGTGTCTAATGTGTGTGTGTGTGTGTGTGTGCATCTGTGTTTATATGTTTGTGCCCATGTATGTGTCTATTAGCCTATGTGAGTATGTGATTAGGTGTTTATGCATCTGTGAGCATGCACTTACGTGTATTTGTGTATGTGCATGCATATGCATGTGTCTATTAGTGTATATGTGTGCATCCATGTGTATATATGCATGTGTGTGTGCATGCTTACATGTGTGTTTGTGGCATGTTTGTGTGTGCTTATGCATGTGTTTGTGTGTGTGTTTGGGTGCTTGTGGGTTAGCAAGTGTGTGTGTGGGTGTGCGAGTGTGTATGCATATTATTATGTGTGGGGTCTGTGCATGTGCATTTTGTTTGTGTGAGTAAGTGGGTGTTTATTCATGTGCATGCATGTGTGTGTTTATGTGCATGTGCATGTGTGAGTGTGTTATTGTGCATGTAAGTTCATTTGGGTGTGCATGTAAGTTTATTTGTGAGTGCATGTGCATGTGTGTGCACATGTACATGCGTGTGCATGGCTATCCATGTGTATGTGCACGTGCATATGCATGCATGTTTATGTGTCAATCCTTATAGGCTTATGTTTGTATTTGTGTATATGTATGTTTATATGTGTGTTCTTGTGCATATGCATTGTGTATGCATATGTTTGCAACATCATGCATGTGGGTAAGTGTGTGAGTCATTATATATAAGTGTGTGAGTGCATTTGTGTGTGCACATGTTGGTGAATATGTGTGTACACCTACATTCATGCATGTGTGAGTTTGTGTGCATGTGGGTGTGTCTGTGTGTCTACTTATGTGTGTGTCTACTTGTGTGTGCATGTGTGTGTGTGTGTGTGCATATGAGTGTGGGCATGTGCACATGCATGTGGCTGCGTGTGCATCTACATGAGTTTGTTGTGTATGCATGCTTATGTGTACTTGTGTGTGCATGTGTGTTTGTCTTTATTCATGTATACTTATGCATGTGTGCATGTGTATATGCATGTGTCAGTACGTGTGTGTGTCAAAGTGTGTCTATGTGTGGACATGTGCTAACATGTGTGCATGTGTGTGTGTGTGTACGTGCACGTTTTCAGTATGTTTGTTTGTTTGTGTGCATGTGTACAGTTATTTGTCTATGTATGTATGTACTTACATATGTTTCTATGCATATGCATGTCCACATGCATATGCATGTGCATGTGTATGTAAGTACGTGGGTGCAAAAGTAATTGTATGGTCATGTGCGCATGTGTGTATGTGTGCATGTGTTTATTTGTGCTTGTGTGTTTGTATGCGTGTGGTTGTGTGTGTATGTCCACGTGTGTCTTCTTTTTTTGTGGGCATGTATGTTGGTGCGTTTGGAAATCTATGTGTTTATGCATTTACATATGTATGTGTGTGTGTGTTTATGTGTCTATTAGCATGTGTGAGTACTGGCATGCATGTGTATGTGTGAGCATCATTCTATTAAAGGGCATGTGTTTGGGCATTTGCATATGCAATTTTTCATGCACATGCAGATATGTGTCATGTCTTTGTGTGAGTGTGTATGTGTGCGTGTATTTGTGCATGTGCATAGATGTATGTGTGTGAGTGTGCTCTTCTACTTGCGTGCTATTGTATGTGTCCATTTTCATGTGCATACATGTGTGTCTTCTTATGCTTCCATTTGTGTGTGTGTGTGTATGTGTGTGTGTGTGCATGCATGTGTGGGCATGTGTACGTGTGCATGTGTGTGCCCATGTGTGTTTGCCTCTATGTTTGCATGTGTGTGTGTTTGAGCATGTTTTTGTGCATGTGTGTGTGTGTGTGTGTTCATGTTCATATATGTGTGTGGGTGCACGTGTGTTTAAAAGTGTGTGTCTGTGTGCTTGCCTGACTATGGGTGATTGCAAGTGCTTGTCTTTGCATGCATGTGTGCATTTCTTAGAGCTTCTGTTTAAATGTGTGTTTGCATATGTGTGTCTATGTGGATATTTTTGTGCATGTGTGTGTCAATGTGTGCTAGTGTGTGTGGGTGCATGCAGGAGTGCTTCTATGCCGTAGTTTGCAAACACGTGTGTGTACATGACTGTGTGTGGTCGGGTGTGTGTCAGCATGTGTTTGTGTATACTTGCAACATTTTCATGTATGTGCATGTGAGAGTGTGTGCTTGTTTGTGTGTGTAGGTTTTGTGCATGTGCATGTGCATGTACATGTGTGTGTGCATGTGTGCTTGCATATGTGCCTAATTGAGAGTGCATGTGAATGTACATATTTGGGTGCATGTGTTTACACATGTGTGTTTGTGCATGTGTGCCTTTGCATGTGTCTGTATGTGTATGCATTTGTGGGTCCACATGTGTGTGGGTGTGTTTGTCTACATGTGTCTGTGTACACGCTTATGTGTATGTGTATGTGTATGTGCATGTGTGCATGTTTTTGTGTTTCTATTTGTGCATGTGCATATGCATATGTGTGTACGTATACTTGTGTTTATTTGCATGTGTGTGCATGGGTGTGCATGTGCATGTGTGAATATGTGTGTGTGTGAGAGAGTGCACACATGTGTATGTGTGTGTGTGTGAGAGAGAGTGCATGTGTGTAAGCATGTGCATGTGTTCTGGTGGGTGTGTGCATAGGACCGTGTGTTCACTTGTGTGAATGGATGGGCATGCTTCTGTGTGTTGTATGCCATCATTTATACATACATGTGCATATATGTGTATGTGTTTTGCATGAGTATTTTCTCTGTGTGTGTGTTTGGGTATTTGTGTGGGTGACCATGTTTACATCTATTTTTATGTCTGCATGTGCTTGTATATGTGTGTGCTTCTATGCATGAATTTGTATGTGTGTGGGTAGTGTAAGTGTATGCATGTATCTGTATATGTGTGTGTATGTGTACACACGTGTGTGTATGCATATCTGCATTTCTGTATGCATGTGTGTGGTGTTGGAAAGGCAAGTGTAAGTCTACATGTGTGTGTTTACGTGTGTGCATGTGTTCGTGCATGTGCTTGTGCATGTGTGTACATGTGTGTGTGCATTTGTATGTGTGCATGTCCATGCAAGCATTTACGTGTTCACTGACTTGTGTGTGTTTGTGTGTGCTTGCATCTTAGTGTGTTTGCTTACAATATTTACATGTGTGTATGTGTATGTGGATTTGTGCAACATGTGTATTTGTGCATTTGAGTGAGTGTGAGATTGTGTGCACATGTCAGTTTGTTTGAGCATGTGTGTGTGCTTGTGTGGAAGCACTGTGTGTGCGTGGGTGCATACTTGGGTGTGCATATGTGTGCGTCCATGTGCATGTAGGTTTGCTAGTGTGTGAATCTTTGCTTGTGAATTTGAGAGTGTGCATGGCCGTGTGCGTCTGTGCATGTGTGAATACATATGTGTGCATGTGCATGCATATGAATGCTCACGTACATACATTTATGTGTGTGTTTTTGCATTTTTGTGCATGTGAGGGTGTTCATGTGCGTCTACATATGTGTGCATGTGTGCATGGGTACGCACATGTGTGTGTAAATTTGTCAGTGGTTATATGTTCATTCGTATGTGTGTTTGCATGCATGCATGCAATTGTGTGAGTGTTTGCATGCTTGCATGCATGCGTGTGTGTGTGCAAACATGTGTTTCTTTATGTGTGTGTGTCGTGTGTGTGTGTGTATATGTGTGTGTGTTTGCATATTTTTGTGTTCATGTATGTTTGTAAGCATATTTATTTGTATGCATGTGTTTTTTGCATGTGTGTGCATATGTGTATGAGTGCTTGTATGTTTGCATTTGTGTACGAATGTGTACACATGTTGGTGTTCATGCATGTGTGTGTGTGTGTGCATACTTGGCTGTGTATGTGCATGCATGTGTTTACATGTGCATGTGTAGGTGTGTGTGCTTTTTCTTTTGCATCTAAGAATGTGTGTAGGGGGTGGGGGTTTGTGCGTGTATGAGAGTGCATGGGTGCATGGGCATGCATGTGTGTGCTCATGTACATGCATTTTGGGTATGTGTTTCTGCACATGTATGCATGTGAGGCTGTGCATTTGTATATGCATGTCTGTGCATGTGCTTGGGTACATGTTCACATGCATGATTACATGTGTGAGTTTGTGTGTTGATGCATGTGCGTTTGTTTGCCTATGCCTGTGGGTGTGTGCAGGTGCATGTGTGTGCATGTGCATGTCTTTGCATGCTTTCTTTTATATATGTGTTTTTTCATGCTTGCATTCATGTGTGTATGCATATATGTGTTTGTTTATATCAATGTGTATGCCTATGTATGCATGTTTATATGTGTGTGAGTGCTTGCTTTTGTGCATGTGTACTTGTATACTTACTATGTGTGAATTTGTGCATGTTTTTGTGTGTGCATGTATGTGTGTTATCATTCAAGTGTACTTATGAGTATATCTATATGTGTTTATGTTTATATGTGTACCTATGTTAGTGCTTGTGCTTGTGCTTGTGCTTGCATATGTGTGGGTGCTTATGCACTTATGTGTGTGTGTTTGTGTGCTTACATGTGTGTGTGTGTTTCTACGTGTGTGCAGGAATTTTCATGTGAGTTCATGGGTGTGCGGATGTGTGTATGTGTTTATGTGCATGCATGTGTCGATGTGTGGGTGTTTGTTTGTGTTCATGCATGTTTGTGTGCATGTGCAAGCATGGTTATGTGTGTATGTATTTTTTTATCTATGTTTGTGTGTGTGTATTAATCTACATTTGTGTGTTTATATGGATTTATGGATGTCTTTATATGCATGTGTGTGCATTGTGTGTGTGGGTGCATGTGTGTGCTTATGTTAGTGTGTGTGTGGCTATGTGTAGGTGTTTCTATGTGTGCATGTCTATGTGACCCTACATGAGTGTATTTGTATGTATGCATATCTATGGTGTATGTGTATCAAAGCATGTGTGCACATGCATGCATGTTTATGTGTGTGTGCACTTGTGTGTGTGCATGTGCATGTGAAAATGGGTTTGTGTGTGCATGTGTTTGGATGTCTATGTGCTTATGTGTGCATGTGCATGTGTGAGTGTGTGCACATGTGTGCATCTATGAGTGTAATAGTGCACGTGCACGCATTTGTGCATGTGGTTGCATGTGTGTGTTTGTGGGTGCATTATTTTTATAAGTGTGAGTTCATCCATGGGTCAATGTGTGCATGTTTGTAGACATGAGTTTGTGTGTGTGTTTGTGTGCATGTTCATACTTATGTGTACGTGTGTGTGTGTGCGTGCATATGCATGTATGTGTATGTGTGTGTTTATGGATTTGCATGTGTGCACATGTGTGTGTGTATAAGTGTGCTTATGTGTATATGTTCGTGTATATAGTTGTGTGATTGGGTATTTGCATGTGTGCAAGTGTGTGGGGGCTATTATGCATGAGTGCATGTGTGTTTCTGTGCATGCAATCACAAGTGTGTGTGAAGGTGCATGCTTGTGTGTGTTCGTGTGTGTACACATGTGTGTGTAGGATTATATGCATGTGAGAGTGTGCACTTGTGTTTGCATGTCTATGTGCATGTGCATGTGTGTCTACATGCACATGTGTGTGTGGGTACATGTGTGTGCATATTTGTGTGCTAGTGCACAAGCATGTGTGGGTGTAGATTAGCATGTGTGTTTTCATGTACGTGTGTGTATTTGTATGTGCATGTGTGTGCATGTGTGTGTACGTGCGTCTATGTGTGTGTGTGCATATGTGTTTGTATGTGAGTGCGAGTGCACATGTGTGCACATATGTTTGTATGTGAGTGCGAGTGCACATGTGTGCATGTGTGTATGTGTGTGTGCTTCTGAGTATGTATGGACATGTGAGAATGTGTTTGTACATATGTAAACATTCATGCCTCTATGTGTGCATATATGAGTGTGTGCACGTGTGTGTGTATGCATGTACAAATGTTTGCACATTTGTGCATATGTGTGTATGTGTGTGCCAGTGTTCACAGGGGCTTGGGTGTGTGTGTGTGCATGTTTATGTGCAAGTGTGTGCACATTTGTGTACGTGTGCATTTTTCTATGTGCGCATGAGCGTGTGTGTGCACACCTACATATGAGTGGGTGTGTGTGTGTGTATGTGTGCATATATATGCACTTGTTTGTTTGTGAGCATGTGTCTATAAGTTTGCATGTGAGTGTGCATGAGTGTGTGCATGCTTGTACATGTGTATGAGTGTGCACGTGTAGGTGTGTGTGTGTGTGTGTGTGTTAGTATCAGTGTCCTTGCATGTCTGCATGTGAGTGTGTGTATGTGTGCATGCATGCATGTGCGTGTCACTGTGTGTGCATGTTCGTGTTTTTATGTGTGTTTGTGTGCTTGTTTGTGCATTTGTATGTGTGCCTTTATTTTTGCATGTAAATGTTCTTATATTTGTGCATGTGTGTGAGTAAGGATGCATTTGTGTGTGTCTGCATATTAATGGATGGTTGCAGACATATGTGTAAGTGTGTCTGTCATGTTTATGTTTTCGCATCCATGTGTGAACTTTTTGTATGTGTATGTGTGTGCATTTGTATGCATGTGTTTGTGTCTGTTCATGAGTGTGTGTATGTATACTTATGTACATGTGGTTGCATGTGTGTGTGCTTAGGTGCATGCAATCTTTTGTATGTGTGTGTGCCTCTTAATGTGTGTTTGGGCGTCTGTGTGGGCATGTGCATATGCATGTATGTGTGTTCGTGTGTGCATCTATATGCATATGTATGGGTGTGTGTGTGCATACATAATTATGTGTATATTCACATGCATGTTTGTGCTTGTGTGTGTTGTTTTGCATATGTGTGCACACACAAGTGTGTATGTTTATGTATGAGTTTGTGTGAATTTGTATGCATGTGTGTATGTGTGTGTGTGGGTGTGTGGGTGTGCTTTTGTGTTTGTGTGTATGGGTGTTTATAGATGTGTGTATGTGAGCATGTATGCATTTGAATATGTGCTTGTGTGTGTTGGTGCTTGCATGTGCACTTGTTAGCATGCATTTGTGTGTGTGTGTTTGAGTGTGTGAATGTGTGTGTGTGTGTGCATGTGCAAGTGTATGTATGAGTGTGCATCTACGTATGCATGTGTGTGTGTCTATGTGCTTATGAGTGGGAGCATGTGTGTATGCATTCAAGTGTGTATTTGCACTCATATGTATATATGTGTATGTGTTGTGCATGTGAGTGTGTGTGTGTGTAGGTGGGCATGTGTGAGCGTATGTATTAGTGTGTGTGCATGCATGCTTGTGTGCATATGGTTTTGTGTAAGCATGCTTTTATATATGTGTATATGTGTATGTGTGTGCATGCGTGAGTGCAAGTGTACGTGTGTGTGTCTATGTGCATGTGCATGGGTGCATGTGCAGATATGCATATGTTTATGTATGCATGTGCACTTGTGTGCATGTCTATAGACATATGTGTGTGTATGTGTGCATGTTTGTGTGTATATCTATGCATATTTATGCATGTGTATGTGCGTGTGCATAGTACATGTGATTCCATATTTATATTTGTGTGTGTTTGTTTCCTTATGTATGTATGTGGGTGGGTGCACGTGTGCATTAATATGTGCGTACGTGTAAATGTATACGTGTGTGTGTAGTGTGTACGAGTGTTTGCATGTGCATTTGTGTGGTTGTCAGTTTTTGTGTGTGTGTGTGCTTATGCCTATATGCTTGTTCATGTGTGTGTGTGTGTTGGTGTGTGTGTGTGTGCTTATGTGTATGCATGTGTATTCCTTTGTTTATTTCTTTTATTAGTGTGTGTGCATGCAGTTATGTTGTCGTCCATGTGTGTATGTGTGTGTATGTATGTATATGCATAGGTGTGTGTGTGTCAGTTTGTGTGTGTGCACATAAGAATGTGTGTGCATGTGTCTATAAACATGTGTTTGTTTAAGCATCTACATATGCATGTGTGCACTGGCATATGTGAGTGTGTGTTTATTTGTGTACATTTGAACAAAGGTGTGTGTGTGTGTGTTTTTTCATGTGCACACGTGTGTGTATTCATTTGTGTGGGTGTGTTTAGGTGTTCACATGTGTAGGTGTATGTGCAAGAGTGCATATGTGTGCCTGCACATGGGTAAATGTGTGTGTGATCATGCACATGTGTTTGATAATGCATGTGTGTATAGGTGTGTTTACACATTTGTGTGTGCATGTGTTTTCGTGTGAGTATGCCTATTTGTGCTTGTGTGTGTGCATGTGTTTTCGTGTGAGTGTGCCTATTTGTACTTGTGTGTGTGCATGTGTCTTCACACATGTGTGCATGTGAGTATCCACTTGTGTGCATGTAGGTATGCATGTATGTGAGTTTTAGTGCACTTATTTGTATGGGTGAATGCTTACATGTTTATGCATATGTGTGCTTGTGCATGTGTTTGTGTGTGTTTTCTTATCCATGTGTGCATGTGCCTATGCTTGTGTGTGAGCACTCACATATGTTCATATATACTTCTAAGTTTGTATGTGTGAGTTTGTGTGCTTATGAGTGTGCTTGTATGCTTGTGTGGGTGCATGTTTATCTGTATATGTTTGCATGTATCTATTTGTGTGTGAGTGTGTACATGCATAAGTAAGAATATTTTTGTTCCTATGTTTGGATGTGTACATGTGTATGTCTGCATGTGTCCATGTGTGTGTACACATGTTTATTATGTGTCTTCGTGGTGCTTGTGTGTCAGCATGGGTGTGTGTATGCATGTGGTCATTTGTTTGTCTTGTGTGTGTTTGTGTGCATGCATGTGTGTGGTTATGAGTGGTTGTATAGGTGCATGTTTGTGCATGGATGTGTGCAAGTGTGTGGATATGTGTGTATGTGTGTGTTCATGCATGTGTGTGTGTGTGTGCATGTGTCTATGTGTGTGGGCATACAGATGTGTGAGAATCTATGTGTGCATGGGTGTGTGTGCATGTGCTTATGTGTGAGTGCATTTGTGTGTGTGTGTGTGTGCATAGGGGTGTGCAAGTTTGTGCCCGTATGTATGTTTGAGCATGTGTGTGCACGTTCGTCTACATGTGTGTGTGGGTTTGTGTGGTTGTGTATGTGCATATGTGTGGGTGTGTTATTGTGTGTTTGCATGTGTGCATTTAGGTGTGTACATCTGTGTGTGTGCTTACATGTGTGTTTATGTATGTGTGTGTGTGTGTATGTATGTATGTTTGTGTGGGTTCATATGTGAGTTTTATGTACATATGTGTGTACATTTGTTTGCATGTGTGTGTGCAAGCTTTTGTGTGTGTGCATGTGTGTTTCTTCTATTATGTGTCTGTGCTTTTGTGTGTGTGTGTGTATGCACATTTGTTCATGTGCGAATTCTTATGTGAGTTTATATGTGTGTGTATAAGAATCTTAGTAGGTATGCATGCATATTTTATGAGCATGTGTGTGCATATTTTTGTATGTTTATGTGTGTATTAAGTGTATAAACTTCTACACCTGTGGGCATGTTCATGCAAGTGTGATTGCATGTATGTTAACTCATTATGTGTGTGACATGATTAAGTGTGTATGTGTGTGTGTGTGTGCTTGCATTTTGGTTTGTGTTTGTTATCATGTTTATGCATGTGTAGATGTGGGTGTGCATGCATGTGCATGTGTGTTTGCTTAAGAGTGTGCATGTGAGTGTTTACGTGTGCATGTGTGTGTGTTGGTGTGCATATGAGTGTATGTACAAGTAAATGTTTTTTTACACCCATATGCTTGTGAGTGCGTGCCTGTGTGTGTAAATGTGCATGCATGGGTAAGCATGTGAATGTGAATATGTGTGTCTATGCATGTGCTAAGAGGGCATGTTTATTTGTATATGCCCTTAAGTGTGTTGATCTACATGCGTCTGTTTATAGGTGTGCACAATGTGCATGCTTGCATGCATGTGGGTGTTCATGTGTGTGAGTTTGTGTGCATGTGCCTATGAGGGTATGCATATTAGTTATACATTAGTTTGGGCCAATGTGTGTATGTGTGTGTGTGTGTATGCGTGTAAGTGTGTCTATGTGGGTGCAAATGTTTACATTGGTGTGTTCATTCGAGTGAGGGTGTGTGTGCATGCACGTGGACATATGTGCTTGTGTTCACATTTATGTGTGTGTGCATACATGTGCATGTGTTTTTATGAGTGTGTGTGTGTGTGTCTATGAGGATTCATATCTATGTGTGTAAGTGTACACATGCATGTTCTTGTGTCTGTACATGTGTGTGTGTCTATGTTTTTATGTCTGTGTGTGAATATGTGCCTATGTGTGTGTGCTTGTACATGTTTGTGTGTGTTCATCTTTATGTACATGTTTGTTTGTATTTGTGCGAGTGCATGCATGTGTTTGTGTGTGTGCACATGTAAGTGCATGGTTGCATGCGTGTTTGTAAGTGCCTATGCATGCATGTACTCATATGTGTACATGTTTATGTGTGTGTGCAAACATGTATGTTTTCTTGTGAATGTGCATGTGCTTCTATGGTTACATTTCTGTGTGTGCTTGTGTGTGTTTGTATATGCCCATGAATGTGTGTGGGTGTGTGTGCACATATGTGTGTACTTATGTGTGAATGTGTGCATGCAAATAACAATGTGGATATGTATGCATGTCAACATGTGTGTGCATGTGAGCATGTCTGTGTGCAAGTGTGTGTCCTTGCATTAGTACATGCATGCATGTGTATAAGTGTGTGTGCTTTAGTGTGTTTGGGTATGTGTTCGTGTGTTGATGTCTGCATGTGCGTGCTCATGTGTGTGCATGCATGTGTGTGAGTGTATATATGTGTCTGTGTGGTGTGCATATGTGTGTGTGAGTGCATCTACTTGTGTGTATGTGTGCATTAATGTGTTCAAGTGCATTTGTGTATGTTTGCATGTGTGTGTAAGCCTATACATGTGAACATATTTGGATGCTCATGCATATCTATTCATGTGCATATGTGTTTTTGCATGTGCATTTGTGTGTAAGTATGTGTGTGTTTATGCATGTGGATGTGCATGTGTATCTATATGTGTATGTCTATGTGAGAATTTTTGTGTGTATGATGGTACATATTTGTGTGTGCATGTGTGTACATTCATGTGCATGTGTGTACATATGTGTGCACATGTTTTAACTTGTATGTATGTGTATGTGCATGTTTGTGTGTGTATGCATGCATGCTTGTCTATGTTAGCTTTCACATGTGTGTGATTGTATATGCATATGTGTATGTGTCAGCAACTGTGCATTTGCATTCATGCATGTGGTTGTGGATGTCAATGCATTTGTGTCTATGTTCATGTATGCATGTACATGTTAGTGTTTGTACATGCATTCATGTATGGAGTGTGCGTGTGTGTGTGCATATATATGTTCATATGCATGGATATCCTTGCATGCGTAGATGTGTGCATGTGTGTGTGCATTTGTTAATGTGTTTTCATTTGTGCATTTAAATGTCTATGTGCAAAAGCATGTGTATGTGCATTCTTTTGTGTGAGTGTGTGTGAGCTTATGTGTGTGTGCATGCATGTAAGTGTGCGTCTATATGTGCTTCTATGTGTGAGTGCATGTGTGAATGTGTGCATGCGTGTTTGCATGAATGTTTGTGTTCAGGTGCATGTACGTGCGTGTTCAAGTGTGTGTGCATGTGCATGTGTGCTTGTGTGTGTATGTGCATAAGTATGCTTGTATGTGTATGCATGCATATACATGTGCATGTGTGTGTATGTGTGTATATGTGGACATGTGTCCAAATATGTGTGTCTTTATTTTCGCATGTGTATGCTTGTGCATGTGCATGTTTGTGTGAGTGCATGCATGAGTTTATGCGACTACATATGCATACATGTGTGTGTGTGTGTTTGTGTGTGTGTGTATTTGTGTACATGTGTGCTTGTGTACATGTTCCTGTGTGTATATGTCTGTGTGTGTGTTCATGTGTATGCTTGTGTGTCTATGTGTGTTTGTGTGTGCATATATGTGGTCGTCCGCTTTTATGCTTGCATGTGTGTGAGTGTATGCATGTGCATCTATGTGTTTGCTTAAATGTGTATGTATGTGCAATTGTGCTTGTGTCTACATGTATGTGTGTGCGTGCTTTTGTGTGGCATGTTTGTATGGTTATGTCTGTCTGTGTGTCTACGCATGTTTGTGTCTAGGTGTGTGAGCATGCATGTGAATGTATATTCAAGTGCATGTGTTTGTGAGTACATGTGTCTATGTGAGTGTGTATACACTTGTGCATGTTTTTTCTTTTATGTGATTTTTCTTTTGTAATAATGTGTGTAAATGTGTGTGCATGTGCCTTTATGTGTACGTGTATATATGTGTGAAAGAGTGTAGATGTGTTCATGTGTGTGTGTATATGCATGTCTATGTGTGTGTGCTTGTGTTTGTGGGTGCACACAAGCATGCTCGTGTGTGTTCTTTCTTGTGCATGTGTTCGTGCTTGCATGTATTTGTGTGTGGGCATATGTTTGCTTATGCATGAGTGTTTGTATGCATGTGCATGTGTGGGTGTGCAAGTGATTGTGTAATTATGAGTTTGCATATGATTATGTGACCATGTGTGGATGTGAGTGTGAGTGTGTGTGTAAGTGTGTGTGATATGTGTGCTCGTGTGCACGTTTGTGAGTGTGTGTGTGTACAGGTGCACATTTGTGTTTGTATATGGGTACATGCATGTATTCTCTTATGTGTGTGTGCATTAATGTGTCCAAGTGCATTTGTGTATGTTTGCATGTGTGTGTAAGCCTTCTCATTTGAGCATATTTGGATGCTCATGCATGTCTATTCATGTGCATATGTGTTTGTGCATGTGCATTTATGTACAAGTATGTGTGTATTTATGCATGTGCTTGTGTATCTGTATGTGTGTGTGTGAGAGAGAATGTTTGTGTGTATGATGGTACCTAAATGTGTGTGTATGTGTATGCATGTATGTGTATACATGTTTTAACATGTGCATGTGTATGTGCATGTTTTTGTGTGTATGCATGCATGCTTGTCAATGTTAGCATGCACATGTGTGTGATTGTATATGCATATGAGTGTGTCTATACAACTATACATTTGCATTCGTGTGTGTGTATGAATGTCTATGCATTTGTGTTTATGTTCATATGTGCATCTACATGTTAGTGTTTATACATGCATTCATGTATGGAGTGTGTGTGTGTGTGCATGTACGTGTTTATATGCATTCATATCCTTGCATGCGTGCATGTGTGCATGTGTGCATATGTGTGTGTGCATTTGTTAATGTGTGTTCATTTGTGCATTTGAGTGTCTATGTACAAAAGCAAGTGTACATGCATTCTTTTGTGTGAGTGTGTTTGTGCTAATGTGTGTGTGAGTGCATTTGAGTCTATATGCACTTCTATGTGTGAGTGCTAGTGTGAATGTGTGCTCATGTGTTTACATGCATGTTTGTGTTCATGTGTGTGTATATCTGTATACGTAAGTTTTGTGTATGTGCATGTATGCTTGTGTGTGTATGAGCATAAGTATGCTTGTATGTGTATGCATGCATATACATGTGCGTGTGTGCGTATGTGTGTATATGTGCATGTGAGTCCAAATATGTGCCTTTATGTTTGCATATGTGTATGCTTGTGCATGTGGGTGAGTGCATGCACGAGTTTGTGCTACTGCATATGCATACACGTGTGTGTGCCTATGTTCATGCATGTGTGCATGTGCGTTTGTGTGCATGTTCGTGTGTGTAAGTGTGTGTGTGTGTGTGTGTGTGTGCATGTGTATGCATGTGCATCTATGTGTGTTTGTGCATGCATATATGTGGTTGTGTGCATGTATGCACGCATGTGTGTGTATGCGTGTGTATCTATTTATTTGCTTACATGTGCATGTATGTGCATTTGTGCTTATGTCTACATGTGTGTGTGTGCATGCTTATATGTGACATGTTTGTATGGTCATGTGTGTGTCTATGCATGTTTGTGTATGGGTGTGTGAGCGTGCATGTGAATGTATGTTCAAATGCATGTGTTTGTGAGTGCACGTGTCTATGTGATTGTGTATGCACTTGTGCATGTTTTTTCTTTTATGTGATTTTTCTTTTGTAATAATGTGTGTATATGTGTGTGCATGTGCCTTTATGTGTACATGTGTGTGTGTGTGAGTGTAGATGTGTTCAAGTGTGTGTGTGCTTGTGTTTGTGGGTGCATACAAGGATGTTCGTTTGTGTGCTTTCTTGTGCATGTGTGTGTGCTTACCTATATTTGTGTGCGGGCTAATGTTGACTTTTGCATGAGTGTTTGTATGCATGTGTGTATGTGTGTGTGTGCATGTGAGCATGCAATTGTGTGTTTGCATATGATTGTGTGTCCATATGCGGATGTGAGTGTGAGTGTGTGTGCTCGTGTGCACATTTGTGAGTGTGGGTGTGGTTGTGTCGGTGGGTGTGTGTGTGTACATGTGCACATGTTGTTTATATGTGTGTATAAGCATCTATAATCTTATGTGTGTGTGTGTGCATGTCTGTGTTAATATGGGTACATGTGTGTTCATGTGTGCACTAGTGCATGTGTGGCTGTGCATGTGGATGTGGATATGTATGTGTACATCTTCATATGTGCATGTGTGCATATGTGTATGCTTTCACATGTGTGTGTGTGGGTGATTGTGTGCATGTGTGTGTTTATCTGTGAGTGTGTGTATACATCTATGTTCACATATGTCTATGTGTGTACATCTACATGTGCATATGTCTATGCATATATTTGTTTGTGCATGCATGTATGTGTGTGTGTGCATGCATGCATGCTTTGTGCATGTGTGTGTGCACTTGTGCATATGTGCTTGTGTGTATGCATGTGGGTGTGTATTTGCATTTGTGCTATTGTTTGCACGCATGTGTACATGTGGGTGACTATATTTTTATGTGCATCTGTGTGTATTTGTGTATGAATTTGAGTGTTCGATTATGTGTTTATGATTGAGTGTGTGTGCATGCGAGTGTGTTTGTTTATACATGTGTAATTACTATGCATTCATTTGTGCAGGTGTTGTGGTTATGTGTGTGTGATAGTGTGCAGGAATGAGTGCGTGTGCCTACATTTGTGTGCACGTGTACATGTGTGTATGCTTGTGTTTGGTTTGTAATTATGTATGCATGCTTGTGTGTACATATGTGTGCATGTGTATGCATACTTGTGTGTGCATGTGTATGCACACTTGTGTGTGCATGAGTGCATGTGTTTGTGCACATATGCGATTGCATGTGTGTGTATGTATATGTTCTTGCTTGTACTTTTTTATATGTTTGTAAATGCATTTGTGTATCAATATGGTTATACTAGTCTTTGTTTGTGTGTGTGTGTGTATGCTTGCATGTGGGTGCACGTGCTTGCATCTGTGTATGTGTGCATGTCTTTCCATGCGTCTCTATAAATGTGCATGTGTGTGTGTGAAAGTGCATGTGTGTGTATGCAAGTTTGTGTATATACATGTCTACATGCGTGTGCATGTTTGTGTGCTTGAGTTCGTGTGTGCTTATGCATATGCACATGTGTGAATATGCATGAGAGTGCATTCTTATCTATTTGTGTGTAAGCATCCAAGCAAGTGTTTAGGTCTTTTTGCATGCATATGTGTGCATGTTTGGAAGTGTGTGTGCATAAGTGGTTGTGTGTGTGAATGTGTGAAGTAGGTGTGTGCATGTGTGTGAGTAGATGTGCTCTCAGGTGCTAGTATGTCTATATGTGTGTGTGTGTGCACATGTGTGCACATTTATGTGCGCATGTAAGAGCATGTTTGTTTGGGGGTGTGTGTGTGTGCTTGTGTGTATGTTAATGCATGTGTTCAAGAGTGTGTGGGTGTGTTGATTGTGTGCATATGTGTGTGTGTGTGTGTGTATTTAAGTGTGTGTGCATGTGTGCAGGCATATATGCTTGCATACATATGTGTGTGTATTAGTGTGTGTGTGTGTTGATGTCTACAAGTGTGTATGAATATGCACAAATGTGTATGTGTGTGTGTGTGTATGTGTGTTAGTGTGTTTGTGTGTGCTTGTGTGTGCGCATGTGTGAGAGTGTGTGTGGGTGTGTGTGTGTGCATTTGTGCATTTGTGTGCACTTATGTCCATGTGTGTGCACGTGTGTTTATGTATGAGCATGTGTCTGTGTGCTCTTATGTTTTTACAAGAGCATGTTTGTGCATGTGCTTGTGCCTTTACATGTGTGTGGATGTGAGAGTGCATTCATTTATGTGTGTCTAAAAATTTGTTCTTGTGCATTTGTGTTTGTTCATGCACGTGTGTACCTATGTGTGTGCATACTTGTGTGTGTGTTTATTTTTATGTCTTTATGTGCCTGGCCATATATTTGTGTGTTTGCATGTGTGTGTAGATGGGTTTGTGTGCTTATCTATGCACATGTGCATTGTTGTGCATGTGTAATTATGTGTGCCTGAGTATGTTTTTGTGTGTGCATGCATACATTCATGAGTGTGTGCATGTGTACAACAGTGCATGTGTTTCTATCTACATGTGTGCATCCATGTGTGTGCATGTAGGCATTTGTGTGCATGTGCATGCATGTATGTTCATATATGTGTGTGTTTGTGTGTACTTTTGTGCATGTGAGTACAATTGTATGCATGTGTGTGTTCATGTGCATACGTGCATGTTTATGTGTCTATTTACATGTGAGCTCTTATGTTAGTATGCATGTGTTGGAATGCATGGATGTGTGTGTTCATGTAAGTGAGCCTGTTTATGTATCTATATGTATGCTTGGATGTGTCTGTGTCTGTGTATATATATGTGCATTTGTGCACCTGTGTGTGAACATGTGCATTTTTTGCATGTGTGTGTGTGTTTGTTCATGTTTATGTATGTGTGTGTGTGATGTGTCTGCATGTTAGTGTACATGTGTGTGCATATGTGTGTGTATGTATGTGCATGAATGTGTCCATGTGTTTCTGTTTGCATGCATATGCATGTTTGTGTGTATATGTCTGCACATGTGTTTATTTGCATGTCTATGAGTGCATGTAAATATATGTATGTGTGTGGGTTTGTACATGGATTCGTGTGTATGTAATTGTGTATGCATGTGTGTGTGTTCGTGTATGGGTGCGTGTGTGTGCATGTTCATCTATGTTGGTGTGTGTCTATGTGCATGTGTATGGGTTTGTACATGCATTTGTGCATGTGTAATTGTGTATGAATGTGCATGTGCATGTGTGTGTGTTCATATATGGGTGTGTGTGTGTGTGCATGTTCGTCTGTGTTGGTGTGTGTCTATGTGCATGTGTGTGTACCTCTATGTGCATGTGCTTGGATGTGTCTATGGATGTGTGTGCATATGTGTGTGTGTGTGCTTAATCATGTGTGTGTACATGAGTTTATCTATGTGTATGTGTGTGTGCATGCTCGCATGTGTGTATGAGTGTGGGAGCATGCTCATGTATGTGTGTGTTTGTGATCATGTGTTTGCATGCTTGTGCATGTGTTTGTGTGCATGTCAATTTGTGCACATGCATATGCATATTTATTTGTTTGTGTAAGTTTATGTGTGCATGTCTGTACATGTCTATGTGTGTGTCTGCACATGAATGTGTGTGAATGCATGGGTGCATGTGCATGTGTGTGTGCATATGTGTGTGTCTATATGTGTGCATGTCTATGAGCTTATATTTGTGCTTGTGACTATGTGCTCATGTGTATTTGCATTTTCTTGTGTTTGCATGCGCATGTGCATGTGTTTGCATGCACATGTACATTTGTGGGTGTATGTCGACGAATGCATGTGCATGCATGTTTGTTTACATGTGTGTGTGTGTGTGTGCATGTGTTTTCTTATTATGTGCATGTGTTGATGCATTCATGTGTATGTGCCATGCGAGTGTACAAGAATACAAGTGCATGTTCATTTATGTGTAGTTGGGTGTGCATGCACACACACGTGTCTATGTGTGTTCATGTAGATGTGCGTATGTTTGCATGCATATGTGTGTGTATGTGTTTGTTTTGATATGTGTGTATGTGCATGCATATGAGTATATGCATGTGTGTGTGTGTGTTCTATGCATACACGTATATGCATGAGTTTATGTGTGAGTGCTTGTCCGTGTTTATGAGTGTGTGTTTGCTTGTTTATACACTTGTTTGTGTTCATGCACAGGTGTGGGTCTATGCACGTGTGCTTGTTTGTGTGCATGTGTTAGATTTCGTGTGTTCTTGTAGATGTGAGCATGTGTGCTGGTGTGTTTACATGTGCAAGTGCATTTGTATGTTGTTTGTCTCTACATGTGTGTTGTTTGTGTGTGTGTGTGCACGCATATTTATTTTTGTGTGTGGGTGTGGTTGTGTGTGTGCATGTTCATGTGTGTGGTTGTGTATGTGCATAGGTGCATGCATGTGTGTAGTGTGCTTGCATTCATGCGTGTGTGTGTTTGTGCGTGCATGATTTAGTTTTTGTGCATACATGGAGGGGAGGGTGAGTGTGTGTATGCCTATGTGTATGTATGTGTGTGTCTGTACTTCTATGTGCGTGTGGGCATATGAGTGTAAGCATGTGTGCATGAGTGTGTGTCAGCATGAATGGTTGTGTTTAGGTGTTTTTGTGTGCTGTGCATGCATTCATGTTCATATGTGTGAATGCACTTGTGTGCACATGCATGCGCTTGAATGTTTTTGCACACACTTGCGTATGCATATTTGTGTGTGTGTGCATATTCATATTCAAGTGTGTATGTGTGTGTGTGTGTGCATGTGTGTGTATGTGCATGTTTGTGAGTGTGCATGTGTGACCATGTGTGTGTGTGCATGTGAGTGTGTACATGTGCATGTATGTGCACATGTGTGTCTTTGTGCACATGCATGTGTACACATATGTTTGTGCATGCATGTTTTTGTGTGTGCATAAGCATGAGTATGTCTATGTGTGCATGTATATGCATGTGCATATGTATGCTTGCGCATGTGTGCGCATGCATGGTGGTATGTGTGTCTATGAATGTGCATGTCCATGTGTGGGCATGTGTGTGCATGCAAGTGTGAGTGTGTGTTTGTGTGTATGCATGTGTAAGTTTGTGTGGTTGTAGGTGTCTGTGCATGTATATGTGTTTGCATGTACATGTGCATATGTGTTTATGCTTTTGTTTGTACTTGCCTACTTGTCGGTGTGTGTGTGTGTGTATTTATGTGTGCATGCTTCCACGTGTTCATGTGCAAATGTGTTTGCACATGTGTGTGTTTATGTGTGTGTGTGTGTGTGTGCATGCATGTGCATCTGTATGTTTGTGTGCACATGCATGTTTGTGTGCATGTGCATGTGTACATGCACATATGTGTGTGCTTGGGAATGCATGGTTGCATTTGGGTTTGTGCGCATGCATGTTTGTGTATACATGCTTGTGTACATCTGTGTCTCTATGTGTGTCAAAGCATGAGTTGCATGTGTGTGAATGTGTGTGCATGTTCATGTGTGTCTTTGTGTGTGTGTGTGTGTGTTCTTATCTATGATCCAATGTATTTGAGTGTGTATGTGCTTGTGCATGCCCACACATGAAAAAACTCATGTACACACACACACACATGGCAAGAAACACAAGCATGACACGCATAAACACACACAAGTGTACACATGCACTTGCATGCACAAATGTACACACATGTACAAGCACACATGTGCACACGCACACATGTATATACAAGAGCACACAAATGCACATAAACACATGCATACATACTAGCACTCGCAAACACATGCATGCAAACACACACACACAGGTGGACATAAACATTGATACACATGTACAATCACACAAAGACATAGACACATGCATTAACACACATACATGTGGCCACATTCACACACACATGTGCATAAAAGTATACTCACACACACACACATGCTCTCACATAAACACACACACACCTACACACATGAACACATACACATACATATGTGCACCAACAAACAAACACATATGTGCATGTGTACGTGCTTATGCAAACACATACACACATTTTCATAACCACACACACAAATGCATATATAACCCCATTCCCCCCTCTCCCCACACACATGCATACTAATACACATGCACACCCACACACACACAAACCCCCCACCCTATCACACACATATACACACATGCAAATGCATATAGACATATCCATATGTATGTGCACAACAACACACAAACATGCGCACACACAAGAACACACAAGTATACGTGAACACCTACAAGCACATGCACACACACTGACACACTAACCATAACACATGCACACACACACATGCACACACTTGTACATATGCAAACATGCACTGAGACATGCACCCACACACTCACACAAACACATGTGCACATAGACACACACACATACATGTGAATGCATGCACCCACACTTGCACACAAATGAATGCACAGAAGCAAAAATGCACCCACCTAAAAAAACTGTATGCATACATAGACATGCACACACACACACATCAACAAAAACACACACATACACCTACATACACATGTAGACACACTTGCATGCAAACATATACAAATGCACGGACACACAATTATGCATAGTCATGCATCCATGTTAAAGATGCATATGCACACACATGCACTCACACTTGGACACATAGGCACATGAAAATGCATAAGTACACAAGTATGCACAAGTAGAAGCATGCACAAACACACACACATGCACTCACACACACAAATGCATATTAATAGACACAAATAACTACCCACACATGCTCTCATGCATGCACACCACCACACACAGACACACACACCATAGGTGCATACATACTCACATGCACATACAGACATAAACATGAACACATACAAATGCATCCATGAACACACATGCATGCACAAACACACACATGCACACACACACACACATGCATGCATATGCACACTCATACAAACACAAAACATGCACACAAGAACACATGTGCATACATCCAAACAAAAATATGTATAAAGAACTATGTACACATGTACACACACACGCCCATATGCACACATGCAAACATGCTCACAATCATTCACTCATATACATGCAAGGAAGTAAAAACACACACATGCATCCATACCCATAAATACACATGACCATGCACACATACACACACACATATGCACATGCATACACCTACAAATAGCCATGTGCAAGAACACACACCTACACACACACATACATACTTTCTTATAGGCATAAAAATGTAGACATATATACACACAATTGCATACACAGGCACACATACATGCATGCACATACACCCAAAGGTATAGATACATAAAGAAAGGCACATATGTGCACACAAATATACACGAAAAAACCCACACACATGCCTGCACATGTCGACATGTGCACCCATGTCTATACACATGAAAACACACATGTGCATGCATGCACACGCACATGCATATATGCACACACACAAAACATATGCACATACATGAAAAAAATAGACACATACACATAAACAAATGCATATAAATACACCTACATATGCACGTACACACATATGCATGGATGCCCACACACTCACATCCTCTTATAAGAATATGATCACCCACATAAATGCTCACACACACATGCATGCACACACATGCACAAAGACATGCACATGCACACACACATGCATACACACACACACACACACACACATATAAATACACACATACACACATATGCACACAATCACACATGCACATGCATATGCACACATATGCATAAGCTTAGGCTCACACAATCACATGCACATGCACACACAAACATAAGCATAAGCTCACACAATCACATGCACAAACACACACAAGCATTTGCACAGGCACACAAAAATGCACATACACATTGGCTCATAAACAGGCACACAAATAGGCACAAAAGCAAGCATAAAGAAACATGAATTCACACATATGCATGCATGCACACACATACATAAACAAACATTCACACAAACACACATATGTGCATACACAAATAAACATGCACAAGCACACACATAGGCATAGGCATGCACACAAACATGCTCACACGAACTCACACACACACATATGCCAATGCATATACATATGCACATAAATACATGCATGCACACACAAACACACGCACCTAAAAAGAAAGACGCATGCATGAATGCATGCATAGACTGACACACACATAAGAATACACTCACAAACACACACAAAGATGCATGTACACACACATATATGCACACATTGACACAAACATACCCATAAATACACCCACACATACATTCAACAAATGCAAGAGCACACAAGAATACACATGCACACAAATGCACACTCACACGTCCACATAAACACAAGAAAACACACACACACACACACAATCACTCACTTACATGAACACACACATATACACACTCAACACAGCTATGCACATAGAAATGGTTACACAATCATGCACATATAGAAACACCAACACACTCCCTAACACATTAACATCCACACACACACTTGCATATAAACATGCACAAAAATAAACAATCAAATGTGCAAATACAAAAATGCACACACACACACACATATGAATGCATACACCAACATACACACACATGCATTAACACACACAAAAACTCATGCACGCACACACACACACACACAAAGACATACCAGCATGCACGTACATATACATGCACACAAACACACACACACACATACACAAATATATAGACACATGCACACATGCCCTTGCTTACATACATACACTCACATATTCAAATGCATACCCATTTACAAGCATATGCACACCCATACATGCACAAATAGACAAACACACACCAACACACGTAAATGTACACAAACACATGAACCCATGCACAATCACATGCTTGTAACCACACACACATGTGCACATGCACACACATGCATTGACCCAAACACACATGAGTATACAGACATATGCATACACACCCGCACATAGGCACAAACATGAATATGTACACATATTAAGCATGCACACACAAACACTTATGATGATGCTAATTCACATGCATGCATTGGCCCACATGCACACATACCCAAAATTATGTACACTCTCACATATGCACAAGCACAAACAAACACATGCATAGGCATGCACACCCACAAACACACTTATGCATGTAAACATATATACACATAAACATACACAAACACAAACACATAAGAAGGGACGCATGCCTAAAGGCACACATACTCACAAGCATTCACACAATCACACATGCATGAACACAAATGCATCCATGCACACATATGCATATGAAATAGCTCAAACACACATGTGTAGTCATGCACACAGACATGTAAGCACACCCACTTGCAAATGCATGCACATGCAAACATACTTGCCTACACGTGGATTCACACATGCATGCACATATGCATGTACACGTTCACATGGACATAGATCGACACACATACCTACACTCATACACAGAGACACATGTAGACAAACACACACATACGTTGATAGATACACATACACACATGCATGCACAAACTTAAGCACACATAAGAACACACATGCATATAGATGCATGCAGACTAGCACACATGACCACAAAAATGCATACATGTACATACACACATGATTGAGCATGCATACATGCACACTCACACACTAGCACGCACATGCACAACCACATGTACAGACAAACACACTAGCACATGCACACATACACAAACAAGCACACACACCACACACACACATACATGAGCAAACATGTATTAATATGTACATGTATACGTACATAAGAACACACAAATGCCAATGAACATACCTATGTAAGCATACATTCATGTGCACACAAAAAACCACACAAGCATACATGGACAAACATGCACACACATATATTTACAAGCACATATGCACAAGCACATGCATTCACACACACACATTCACACAAGTGCACATACACATGCACATTCATGCACACACAAACACATGTACAATCATATGCAATCAGAAGTAGACAACATGCACCCACACATGCAAACAAGTACACACACACACTCATAGACATACAAGAACTCATTTGCACATAAACTCCTACATGCATAGGTGCACCATCACAAATACCCATATGTACATGCGCACATGCATGCATAAACACTCATGCAAGCATGCACACACATGTGTACACACACATGTGCACACATACACGCACACACTTAAGTTAACACACTCATACATGTACACACGCACACATACACACATATATGCATGCATGAATGCATGCACACTATCCTACAAACATGCACACACATGCACACACACACACACACACATCTGTGCACATAGACATGAGTATGTGAAAACACACAAACATGTGTGCACACACTTTCAACATAGGCACACACATTTGTAAAGACAAGCACAAACACACACACACACATGCAAACATGCAAGCAGATATACTCACAAATGCATAAGCATATGCTCATGCACAAGCACAATCACATGCATGCATAAGCACATATGCACACATATGTTCAAACACACACATGTGCCCGGATGCACACACGTGCACTCATGTACACAAGCTTACATGCCCACAAACAAACACCTACACACTATCACACACACATGCACCCACACACACACATGTATGTTCGTAGAAAAAAAGGCTCACGTACACATGTATGCATTGGCACACACACACACCTATACATGCATACCCTCAAGACTAACACTCAAACACACTCACATACACACACATGCACACGAACATATGCACATATGCATACAAATGCATGCGAAAGAACACACACACACGTGCATACATATGCATGCACACATATACATGCACATAGTCACACACACATACAAACACATGCGCACACAGCCACACACACCCGCACACACACAAGCAACAACACACACACATAGAGGAACGCACACAAATATCAACACACACATACACACCTATACAAACACACACATGCAAGCACCAACACATCAATAGAAATGCATGTGTGCATGCACATGAACACACACACACCTACACATATGCACGTGCACATAATGCACACAAAGACACACACATGCAAGCATGCACCTACACAAACATCCACAAACATAGACATAAACACATGCACACACAAACTCACATGGACACACACACATACATGGAAGCATAAACACTCATGGATATAGACCTACACACACACACACAAGCAAGTACACATGTAGACACACACACACACACTTGCATAAGCACCTAGACATTCATAACAACACATATACACACACATGCACATGCCCCCATTACATGAACATAGTCATATATACATTACACACATGCACACACATAGACACAAAAACATGTGGACACATAGATGCAAGCACATAGATACATATGCATAAGTGAACACACACACACAACTACATAGACTCACATGCATCGATATGCACACATATGTACGCACACACATGCACACATACACACAAACATAGACATGCAAGCACATGCACCCATAATCATGCACACACATGAGTGTGCACACACGAAAACATAAAGACATGCACACATGGTGGCACGTCCACATGTGCACACAGATGCATAAACATGGACACAAATACATGCATGCTTCCACACACACCCATGCACACTGATATATGCAAAGGCATGCACACACAACAAACAAATGCACAAAACACATACAAAACATACACATGGATACACACAAATATATGAACACACAAGCATGAACAAGCATACGCACACACACTCATGCATAGCCACAGGCAAACACATATGCACATGCAAAGGCTCATAGACATGCACACATATGTACACACACACACAAACACAGACACACATTGAAATGCTCACTTACATGCACACATACACAAAAGTGCATGCACAGACATGCATACGCACAAGCATGCACATGTACAAGCATGCATATCGACAGACACAAATGCACACACATATCATAATGCCAATGTACATGCCCAAACACAAACATTCAAATGCGCAAACATACACACATGCTTATATACACACACATAGAAAGATGCATGCATGAATACACATATATGCACATATACACACACACAAACAAATATTCACGTATACAAACACACACACACATACACAACACACATGCTTAAACACACATGCATACACCCACATACACACACACACCCATACACATACACACATGAACACACATGCACATATGCATACACACATGTAGGAACATATGCTCACATGCACATACATACACACACATGCAAAAAAACTTCTATAAACACATATAGACACATGTTAATGCAAGAAAAGGCATACACACTCGCCCATACATACACACACATGTGCATAAGCATGAGCATATACCGACAACCATACATGCACATACACATGCACACAGACATGTGCACTTGCACGCATGCACAAACACATATACACATGCGTAAACGTATGCACAAACATGTACACACACAAATGTAAGCACTTATTCATGCATGTATGAAAGCACACACAAATATTTAGAAGCACCCAAACAAATACATACACACATGTGCATGAACACATAGACTTGCACACATACACATAATCACACATGTAAACATGCATAGACATATACAAACACATGTGTACTCACACACATAGGTACACACACACATGCACAAATATATTAATATGTATACACATGCATGCACACACATGCCCATCCACACGCACTCACATAAAAACAAGTACACTCGTACACACACATGCATGCACAAGCACACAAACATGCACAAACATATCCACATGTGCACCTATGTACACTCACATAAGTGCACACACACATACACATACACTAACATATCCACATATGCATGCACACATACATGCATACACACAAGCACACTCACATACACACAAGCACATGCACACAAGCACACATACATATGCACACACAAATATATACACATGCACATGAGATCATAAATGAACACATAAATATAAAAACACACACATTTACATATACACATGAACACACATAGACAAAGACTGACACACATGCTTACTTCCATACATGTACGTGTGTAGACACACACAAAAAAGCAAGTACAAAGATACACACATACACATGCACACACAACTACACACAAATCCATATGCATTCACAGACACAAGCACATACATTCATCTATGGTTTCATACACAAGCACACAGAGACACATGCATGTGCATGCATGCACCCATGCACACACACACACACACAACAATAGACCCACCATGCCACACACACGTACACACCCAATACCACATATGCACATGCACACATAGAAAGCCACATACATATTCACACACACATACTAATGTATGTAGGCCCACACAAACACAAATACATGCATGCACATACAAAACCACAGATACACATGCACACACAAAGACACACACATGCGCGCACATGCACATGCAAGAAAATGCACATTTACACACACAGACATGTGCACACTCACACACATGTAAATACACACAAGCATAAACACACATTCACCAATACACACACATACATAAACGCACACACACATGCATGTGCATGCATGAACAAACACATGCACACACACACACATAAGAATGTTTTGACATGGATATACACAGATACATACTCTCACACACACACACACTCAAATGCACACATGGATAGACATATACACAGGAATCTATACACAAACTAACACATATATATGTACACACAAACATGCACATGCATGTACCCACACACATGCGAAAGTACACACACACACACACACACACACATGCACACACACACATGCACACACATACACATACACGTGCACTAAACATATGCATGAACTCACACACACATGAACATACACACAACTATGCATAAAATGACACACGCACATGCACATGTGATCATAGATGAATGCACAAACAAACAAACACACACCTAAATTCACGCATCTGCAAACGTACACACACAAACAAAACAAGTACAAGATACACATGAACACACAAATGCACACCAATCCATACACACCCATACACACAAGCACATGCATGCACCCACGCCCTCACACAAAAGCACATCTACACACATGTACAGACACAGATATGCATGTGCACGTATGCACCCATTCACACGCACATACACCAATAGACACACCAAGCCACACACATGCACACATTTAAGCCCACACATGCACTTGCATGCACAAAGCTACACACACTCACACACATACCATGCATGCAGACACACACAAACACAACTACTTGCATACATGTGCAAAACCATACATACACATGCACACACATGCATGCACACACACACACACACACATACAAGAAAATACACATGTACACACAAACATACATACACACACACACGTGCATACTCACACACATGCAAATGCACACAAGCATAAACAAAAATTTACTTATGCACACACACACATAAAAACATCTTCAAATGTATGTGCATGCATGAAAAACACATGTGTAGGAATGCACTTACACATGCACACTCATGTAAGAATTCACAGACATGAACACACGCACACTGAAGTGCACACACATGGATAGATACATGCACATGCATACACACACACCCACACATAAATATGAATGCACATATGCATGCATGTGCCCACACACACACTCACACACATACATGCACACAAATTCACACACATGTAGACAAACACACATATACACACAAAAAAACATGCATAAGTACACATATGCATGCATATGTATAAGCACATACAAACAGATGCAAAAACATTCATATGCACATGCAATCATATGCACACACATTCACATAATTGCTCATATGTGTTTGATAACACATACTCACACACATGGACAAGCACACACACAAACCAATGCATGCATGAACATACACACACATACACACAAGCGTGTACACACACACTCACAATTATCACACAATGGATGCCGGGAAACACTCACAAATAGACCCACACCTACACACATACCTATAAGCATATGCACACATAATACACACTTACCTATAATTGCATGCATACGCACCTACACACATAAATGCACACTTACACACACACCCGCATGCAAAAATATGCACATACACACTCGCACAATTACATACATACACATGCAAACACTTACCCATATAGACATGTGCATGCTTATACTTGCATGCATGGACATACACATGCACTTATGCTCACATCCTCAAATGCAAGCCCACACGCACTCAACCAAGAACTCAGAAAAACACATGAACACACAAGTACACAAATACATGCAACCACATAAGCACACATTCATACAAACACATGCACATGCATACACACACACAAAAACTCATGAACACACACAAGCACATGCTCACACACACACATGCGCATACTAATACATGATTGTACATATGCACACTCATATGCACACAAACTCACACACACATACAAAAACATACACAAATGCGCATGCACATACAACACATAAGTGGATACACACATGCATAATCATAAGCACACACACAGATATGCATACACAAACACATGCCAAAACACACACACACACATGTGTGTGCAAACACACCCACACATGTACATGTACACACACATGCACACATACACACAAATACATGTTGGTATACCAAAACACACACACACTCATGCACACCCAAACAAGCCCATGCATGCATGCAAAACACATAATTACAAACAAACATGCACACACATGCAACCACACACATGCACACACACACTCATAGATGCACATGCAACTAAGCACATGAACACAAGCACACTTGTAAACACCCACATACACACAAGCATAAATTCCAAACATGCAAAGAAAACACACCTATAAATTCACACTCCCATATGCGAATGTGCATAGACACCCATGCACATACATTCACAGACACACAAACCCACACACACATGCATACACACCCGTTAATACATGCACATGCATGCAAACATAGACACACACAAACACATGCATATATGTTTGCATATAGCCACACACATACACAAGCACCTAGGCACCAACACACAAATACACACATAAGTATACACACATGTATACACAAACACACATGCAAACACACACGCAAGAACACATACATAAACACATACACACACATGTGCATGGCCACACAAGCAATGCACATGCACATGCACACACACACACACATATACATGCATACACACATGCATACAAACTCTCAGATAGACACACATAGACATGTGCATACATACAAAAGCACACACATACACATGTTGCACACACGCACACATGCACACAAATGCATGCAAGTACTCATGCATATGAACACATGTACACAGGCACATATGCATGCACTCAAACACACACAAGCACACATAGTCAAACACATGCACATGCATGAAGGCACATATATTAAAGCACACACAACAACACACATATGCTCACATGCATATACACATGAACACAACCACACACACATATTGCCATGCACATACAAATACACACACACACACACGTAAACACAAGTACACAAACACACAGATACTCACACATGCTTGCACACATACCTACACACCTACAAACACTCACAAATATGCAAATTCATAGACATACTCAAAAAAATACACTCAAACACCAGCCTACACACAAAGGCATGCACACACTCATGCACATGCCCAATGTGTGATCTCACACAAACACATGCATAAGCAAGTATGCACACACGTGGGCACACACATGCACACACATATGTAGACACACATGCATATGCATAGATGCACACATACATGCACAATTATAGCCACCCACATGCCTAAATGTACACACAATACACATACAAACCAACACACCCATATTTGCACACATGCTCACATACACACACAAATACACACATGCACCTGCACACCTACCCACACACATGAACATGCATGGTTATGCACATGCATAGCACGCACACATACATGCAGCCACATAGACAAGAACACATGCATGCACATTTACACATACACATACGTATTCCTATACATAGACACACATGAAAGCATTCACACATATATACATAATATATACACATCCATATACTCACACACATGTGCACACACAATCCCATGAATGCACACACACACACACTACATACACACATAGATGAATGAACATATAGTGTTAGAAACATGCACTTTCATGCACACACACATGTGCATGCACCTATACATGTGCACATGTGAACATTTAAGTACAGACTCTCACAGATGCAAACATGTATACCCACACACACATGCACACATATGAGGACACACATGCACATGTACACAAACCCACACATGCACATGCATAAACTCACATGCACACATACATTCACTCACATGCATATTGAAACACACGCACACAAACACACACACGTACACACACACACCTACACAAACATACACACAAACACAAAAGTACATAAATAAGCACACACCTATATGTGTATACACACATACACATGCACTTGTGTGCACAAATGCACACATAAACACGCAAATATGCAAATGCATACATGTACACACAAACACAAATGCACGTGCACATGCACACACACACAAGCACGAACACATTCACATACACGAGTTCATACATGAGTGCACACCATGTAAAGGTGTACACACACATGTGTGCACACACGCATGCATATGTATGCATGCACACATGCATGCGCACACACACATGCCCATAGAAAAATGCATATGCATAATTGAACACACACACAAGCCCACTTACACACACATATGTAAATTAACGTATGCACTCATGCACATGCACACATAGGCATGTATACACGTAAGCACCCACACACATCCACATAAATCCACACACATGAACACACATGAACACACACACACATGTGCAAACACCCATACACTCTAATGTGTGTGCACTTGCATGCCCACACATGCAAACATACCTACCCCCACCACACATAGGCATGAACACACATGAAAACACATACACATGTACAGACACATACACACACAATCATTCACACATGCACATCCATGCAAACACACAAACATACACATGCACCCGTGCAAGAGAACAGGAACATACAGACATCGACTCATACGTAAGCAAGTACACCCGCACCTATGTACACACATGAGCACAAGCGTCCATGCAAATGAACACATGAACACACACCCAAGTACACTCACACAACCACAAACTCATGCATGCAAACATGCACATGAACACATGCACACACACATATACATGCATTCACCTACACATATACACATAAGCACACACAAAAAAACACATAACTACACATACATGTATCATATAACCACACACACAATTATACACATGTGTGCACACACAATCACACATAAACAACCACACATAGGTATGCACACACACAACATTTACATATACAAACACACACACCATAAAACACAAGAAATAAAACACTCCCATGAACAGACATACACAAATGTAGATGCACACACAAAGACATGGACATCGACATGCACTCCCATGCACCCATATGCACACACATTCATACACACACATAACTATATAGATGCATATCTGCACATAGATGAACACAAATGCACACACATACGCTCATAAGAAAACAAACACACACACACTCTTGTACCTAGTCACAAACATATGTACACACACACCTGAACACATGCACTTGCATGCACATGTGCAGTGTGCTAACACACACATGTACATAAACATATACACTGATGTACAACCACATAGATAGCAGCACACACACACAAATACATAGAGAAGCACATCCACACACACACTTGTGCACATGCATGCAAGCATACACACATGTACATAGAAATTCATACAAACAAGCACACACAACAACACACATAGACACACTCATGCAAATGTATGCTTGCATAATAAAATGGCATGGAAACATAGTCATGCACACAACTAAGCACATGCACACTATGCACACACAAACTTGCTTGCTCACAAACACACACACACCCATGCACACACAAGCACACTCATATGCTTGCACATGCATATGTATAGGCACACACACATGCATGCACAAAGGCTCATGGGAATTCACACACATAATAGCTACATACATACAAAGACTCATACAAACATATATTCTCACATACACAAACACAAATATGCACATACATAGGTACACACATACATGCTCACAAACATAGAAACACACATTCACATGAATGTACACACACAAATACACACACGTATGCATGCTAAAATAGACTCACAAATACAAATACATACATTGGCTCATGTACAAACACAAACACACATACACACGAAGGCACACACACACATGCAAACACATGCACATGCACACCCACATGCATATGCACACCCACATGCACACACACACACATGAATGCACACATGTACACACACACATGTATGTGCACACACACATATACACAAGGATGCACACATATGAACACAAACATGTACATATATACATACTCATATGTGTGAGAACACACATAGACACATACACACACATATGTACACACAAGCACATGCACACCCACACTTAGAAGAATGCACACATATAGTAGGGCACACAAACATGCATAGACACCTACAAATAGATTAATGCATATGCATATGTACATAAACACCTACACATACATAAGTACACTTCAACACACATATATGCACATGCATCCAAGAAAACAAACACATACAAGCACATGCATACACACACACACACATACACACAAGTGTGGACATAAGCACATTTATGTGTGTGCATGCATGCACATGTTTGTGTGCATGCTTGTGAGCCTTTGTGTATGTCTATGTTTGTGCCTATGCATGTTGGTGTTTATGTCTTTATGCATGCATATGCACGTGTTCTTGTGCATGTCCATGTGTGCACATAAGTGCATGCATTCATACATGCATGTGCATATGTTGTGTATGTGTGTATGTGTATGTGCATGTATATGCTTGCATGTGTGCACTTTTGTATTTATGTGTCTGCATGTATGGTTGGGTGTGTGCGTGTGTGCATATGACTGTTTTTGGGCATGCAAGTGTGTGTTTTGCATATTTGTGTGTGTGTTTTTATGTGTATTTTGTGTGCTTATGTGGGCATGCATGCATGTTTATATGTGTGTGTGTGTTTGTTTGTGTATTCACATGTCACCATGTATGAGTTCATGTGTAAGCATGTGTGCATAAGTGTGCTTATCTATGTGTCTATGTGCTTTTGTGCACATGCACGTGCATGTGTGTGTTCACGTGTGTGCATGTGCACGTGTAATTGTGTTTATATGTGTGTCCATTCATCCTTGTGTGTGTGTACATGGATTGATGTACATGTGTGCGCATGTGTGTTTTTGTATGTGTGCATGTCTATGTGGGTGTCTATGAATGTGAGTGTTGTGCATGTGTGCATCTATGTGGGTGTGTGGGTAAGTGAGTGTTTATATGCATGTGTCTATCTATATTTATTATACATGTGTGTATATTTGTATGCATGCACACTCATGCATGTTTCTGTTATGTGTGTGTGCATATATTTTGTGTGTAGGTATAGGTGTGTGCTTATTTATGTGTGTGCATGCACGTGTTATGAGTTTGTGGTGTATGTGTGTGTGTGAGTGTTTGTGCATGTATGTGTGCATAAGTGCAAGATTACATTTATGTGTATTTGTGTATGCTTGCTTGTGTGTGTGTGTGTGTTGGCATATGAGTATGAGTTTAGGTGCATGTGTGTGCATGTCTACATGTTAATGTGTGTGCATGTGTGTGTGTCTGGGCATTGAAGTGTATGTATGTTTGTGTTTGTGCATGTGGGAGTGTGTGTGTGTTTTCATGTGTGTTTGCATTTGTGTTATGAGTCCATGTGTGTGTGTGTGCTTTTTTTTGTGGGTGTGTATAATTTTAAGTGCATGTGTGCATATGTGTGTGTGCATGTATGCATACATATGTGCATATCTGTGTGTGTGCATACGTGCATGTGTGTGTGTGGGTGTCTGTGTGTGCATGCCTAGATGTGTGGAATTTGTGGACATTTCTATATGTAGGACTACCTGCATGTGTGCATATGTGTGTGAGAGTTCATATGTCTATGTATTTCTGTGTGTGTGTGTGTGTGCATGCTTGTTTATATGCATGTGTGTGTATTTGTACATCTTTGTGTGCATAAACATGTGAGCATTCATGTGCAAGTGTATGTATGTATGTGTGTACATGCATTCTTATTTTTGTGCAAGTGTTTTTGTGTGTTCATGCATGCTTACATGTATGTGTGTGTGTACATGCATGTGTGTTTTTGTGTGTTTGTGCATGTAGGCATGACTATGCTCATGCATGTACATACACATGTGTGTGAGAGAATGTGTGTGTGAATGCATATATATATATTTGTGTGTGTGTGTGTGCATGCATGTGTGTGGACATGCTTGTGCATATGCATGTGTCTGTGTGCTTGTTCTTATGCATGTGCATGACTATGCCTATACACATGTAGGTATGCATGATTATGCATGTGTTTATGGACATTTTTTTGTCTATTTTTGTGCCTTTGTATGTGCATATGAGAGTGTGTATATGTGTGTGCAATGTGTGTGTGTTGGTACATGCATGTGCATGCTTTTGTGTCTGTGTTCTTGGGTGCAAATGTGGTTCTTTTTGTGTGTGCATATGTCTGTGTGCTTATGCTTATGCATGTGCATGACTATGCTTATATGCATGTGGGTATGAATGCATGTGTGTCTATATGTGTACATATTTGTGTGGATGTGTTTATGCTAGTTTGTGTGCCTTTGTGTCTATAAATGAGTGTGTGCTTGTGTCTATGCATGTGCATATCTATGCATAGGCATGTATGTGCATGTGCTTGTATGTGTGTTTGTGCATGTGCATTGGTAGACATATGTATGCACTTGTGTGTGCATGGGTGCACATGCATGTTTGTGTGGGACAATGCATGTGCTCATGAGTGCACATGTGTGTGTCTAGATGCATGTGTTTATTTGTGTGTGTGCATGCATCTACCTGTGTGAATTCTTGTGTGTGTATGCATGTATATGTGTGCATATGTTTGTGTGTGTTTTGTGTGTGTGTGTATGCATGTGCACATGCACATATATGTGATTATACAAATGTCTAGGCATGTGTGTGCATGCGTTTACATGTGTGCACATGCACATGTGCTTATTTATGATGATTTGTGTGCATAGGTATGCATTTGTGTAAGTATGCACACATGTGTGTTTGTTTTTGCATGTGTCTGTGTGTGCAAGTGCATGAGAGTTTGCTCTTGTGGTTGCTTGTTTGCATGTGTGGGTGCTTGTGTTAGTGTTTGTACATGTGTGTGTTTGAATGCATGCTTGTATGTGTGTGTGTATGTGTGTATAAGTATTTTTATGCAAGAGTACTTAGTTGATTATTTGTGTGTGTACATGTGTATGTGTGGATGTATGTGGGTTTGATACATGGAAAATGTGTTTATGTATTTATATATGCATGCATCTATGCATGCTGTGTGTATGCTATTTTGTGGTTATGTGTGTGTGTATGCCTACATGTTTGTACATGATGTGTGCATGTGTGTCTATGTTTGTGTGCGTGTGTGTAAGGGGGAGGCATTTGTGTGTGTTCTTTATGTGTATGAATGTGTGTGGTTTTGTTTGGGTATGTTTGTGTGTGTATGTGCATGTGTGTATGTGTATGCATATGTGCATGGGTGAGTGTTCATATGTGTGGTTGTGTGTTCACATTTATTAGATCACATGTGTGCATGTGTATGTTCATGTGAGCTTGTGGGTGCGGGTGTGTGTGCATGTTGGTGTGCATGTGTGTGCACGTTTGTCCATCTATGTGTGTGTGTATTGGCATGTTTGTTTATGTGTGCATTTGTATGTGTACATGTGTGCATTTGCATATGCATGTGCATATTTGTCTTTTTATTTATTCATTTATGTGTGCATGTCCATGTGTATGCATGTGCATGTTTGTGTGCTTATGTTTATGTGCATTTTGTTTGCCTATGTGGTCATGTATGTGTGTTTGTGTGTGTGTGTGTTTAGGTATTCACATGTATGTGTGCTTATGTAAGTGTCTATGTGTTTGTGAGTTTTTGTGCTTGTGTGCACTCACTTGTGTGTGTGTGTGTGTACACGTGTATTTATGTGTTCATGTGCATGTGTGTGTGTTTATTTGTCCATGTGTGTGTCTCTCTCCATGTGTGGGTGTAGGTGTTTGTGTCTATATGTAGGTGTGTGTGGGTGTATGTGTATGCATGTGTGTTCTTGTGTGTGTGCATGTTTGTCTAAGTGCATGTGAGTGTCATTGTTGCATATTCTTGTAAGCATGCATATCCATGTGTGTGTGTGTGTGTGTGTGTGCATGTGTGTGGGGGTAAGTAGGTGTGTTTGGATGCATGTGTTTATCTATATCTGTTGTACATATGCATATGTTATTGTACATATGCACTTATGTGTGTGTGTGTATTGTGTGTGTGTGCATGTATGCATGTGTGTAGGTGTGGGTGTGCTTATTTTTGCATATACATACGTGTGCGTATGTATTTTTGTTGTATGTGTGTGCATGTGTGTTCAAGTATATATGCATTTATCTATCATGAGTGCTAGATTGCATGTATATGTGTGTGCATGTGTGCTTGTTTGTGCATGTTTGTGTGTGTGTGTTGAATTTGTGTTTATGTGCATATGTGTGTGTGCATTTTTATGTGTGTGCATATGTGTCAATATGTTTGGGCATGCATGTCTATGTATGTCTAAGCATATAAGTGTGAGTGTTTTGTGTGTTTACATGTGTATTTGGATTTATATGCTGAGACCATGTGTGTGTGCACATGTTTTTATGGGTGTGTTCTTTTGTAAGTGCATGTGTGCATATATGTGTGTGCATGTAAGCATATGTGTTTGTATTTGTGTGTGTGTGCATGCGTGTGTGTGTGCAAGCATGTGTGCATGTGTGTAAGGGTGTGTGTGTGTGTGCAAGCATGTGTGCATATGTGTATGGATGTGTGTGTGTGTGTGCGCATGTCTACGTGCGATTATGCTTGTATGTGTGCATGTGTGGATGTGTGTGTGACATGTGTCTATGCATGTGTGTATATGTGTATGTGTGCATTCTTGTCTATATGTATGTGTGTATTTGTACATCTTTAAGCACTTAAACATGTGTGCATTCATGTTAATGTGTTTGTATGTATGTCTGCATATGTATTTTTTTGTAGGTGCTTGTGTGTTTGTATGTGTGCATGCATGCATATGTGTATATGTGTCTATGCATGCATATGTGTGTTTGTGCATGTGTGCATGCTTGTGCTCATGGATGTACATGTGTGTGAAAGCATGTGCGTGTTAAGTGCATATGTGTGTGTGTGGTTGCATATCTATGTGCATATGTTTGTGTGTGTGTTTTGTGTGTATGTGTGCATGTGGACATGTGCATGTGTGTGATTATACATATGTCTAGGCATGTGTGTATGCATATGTTTGCATGTGTCCATGAGCACATGTGCACTTATGCACATTTCTGATTATTTGTGTGCATAGGTATGAATTTGTGGGTTAGTATGCACACATGTGTGTTGGTGCATGCATGTTTGTGTGCGTGTGCATGTGTGTGTGAGTTTGTGCTTGTGGTTTCGTGTTTGCATGTGTGACTACATGTGTTCATGCTTGGACTTTTGTGTGTGTGAATGCATGCCTGTATGTGTGTGTATGTGTTCATAAGTATTTTTGTTTAGGTGTACCTAAGAAATTTTATGTGTGTGCATGTATGTATATTTATGTATTTTTATATGTGTGCATCTATACATGCATGTGCATGTGTGTAGTTTTGTAGTTGTGTGTGTGTGTCAGCATGTGTGTGCATGAGTGTGTGCATGTGTGTGGGCATCTATGTGTTTGCATTTGTTTGGGTTCATTGTATGCATGCATGTGCGTGCTTTTGTGTGGGCATCTTTGTGCATGGTGTGTGCATGTGTGTGTGTGCATCGATGTGTGCATGAGTGAGTTTGTGTGTGTGTGTGTGATCACTTTTCTTATAGTGCATGTGTGCATGTAAGTTTGTTGGTGTGGGTGTGTGTACATGTTTGTGTGTGTGTGTGTGTGCATGTGTATGTAGATGTGTCAATGCATGTACGTGTGCATTGGCATGTTTTTTTATTTATGCATTTCTATGTGTACTTGTTTGTGTTTGCATGTGTGTGTGTGTACATATGTGCATTCATGTGTGTGTGTGTGTGTGTGTTTATGTCTATGTGCATATGCCTCTTTTTATTTATTCATTTATGTGTGCATGTGCACTTATGTACTTGTGTGTGTGCATGTGCATGGGTTACTTTATTCATTTGTGCAAGCATATGCCCATGTTTGTGTTCATATGAGTGTGTATATGCTTGTGATTATGTGTGTACATCTATGTGCAAGCTTGTGTGTGTGTTTATATGTGTGTGCACATGTGTACCTTGGTATGTGCATGAGTGTGCATCTGTGTATGTGTGCATGTGAGCATTTAGGTGTACATGCATACATGTGTGTGTATGTTTGTGTGCTTATATATTTATATGCATGTATGTATATTTGTGAGTGCATGTATATCTGCACACAAGAGTGTGTGTATGCTTGTAGGTGTCCATGATTATGTGTGTGATGTGTGTCTTCGTGTGTCTGTATGTGTGTGTGTGTGCATACATGTGTTTGCCTATATGTGTGCATATATGCATTTTGTTTGTATGTGTGTGGGTGTGTGCATGTGTGTGAATGTACATATGCATCTGTGTGCATATGCATTTGCATGTATCCATGGTTACATGCATCTATGTGCATGAGATTGTGTGTATAATGTATGTTCATGCATGTAGGTGCATGTACTTGTGAATGTGTGTGTGTTTGTATCTATCTTTATGTCGATCAACGCATGTGCATGTGCCAACATGTGTGTGTGTGTGCATGCTTGTTCATGGAGTGTGTGCATGTGTGTCAGTGTGCATGAGTGGTTATCTTTGTGTGTGTGCCTGCTTGCATGTGTTCATGTTTTCACGTGTGTGTTTGTGTGTACGCATGAGTGTGTGTGGGTGCATGTTCATGTGTGTGCACCTTTGCATGTGCATATGCATTCATCTATGTGCTTGTGTGTGTGCATGTATGGTTGTGTGTGTGGGTGTGTGCACGAGAATATATGTGTGTATGTATGCATCTATGCATAAGTTTGTGTGTAACTAATTGTGTGTTCTTATGGGTTTGTGTGTGCATGCCTTCTTGTGAGTGTGATATTTATGTGTGTGTATTTGAGATTGTATGCTTGTGCTTCAATGCAAACGTGTCTATTTACATGTCTATATTCTTCATGTTTGTATTTTGCATTATTGTGTACGTGTGTGCATGCACATGTCTATATCTCTTTGTTTGTTTGAGTGTGTGTATAGGTTTCTGCGTGTGTGAGTAGGCCTACATATGTCTGCATGAATGTGTGCATGCATGTGTATGTGTTTGTATCCATATATTCATGTGTACTTGTATGTGTGTGCATGTGTTCATATTTTTTGCATGCATGCCTATGTGCATGTGTGAGTTTTTAGGTGCATGTGTTTGTACCTATGTGTGGGTGTGTGTAAGTGCAACTATGCATACACAAGTGCCTATTTATGTAGCTGTGTGTCTACTTGTATGCATATGTGTGTCCTTGTGTATGTATGTATGTGTGTGTGTGTGTGTATGAGTGAGTGTGCTTCTCTTTGTGCATTTGCCTACGTGGTTGTGTTTTTGTGAATATGTGATCCTTGTGTGTGCCTATATGTGTGTGCATGTGCCTATCTATGAACATGTGTGCTCGTGTGTGTCTGAGTGTATGTGCACATAGGTATGCACATGCATGCGTACGTGTCAATGTACATGGTTGTGTGTACATGTGTATCTGCATGCATATTCATGTTTTTCTATGTTTGTGTTCATGCACATGTATGGATGTGTGTGCATGCATGTGTGTGTGAATGTGTGTGCATGTGCATGTGTGTGTCGACGCGTTTGTGCATGCATGCATATGTGCTTATGCATATATATATATATGTGTGTGTGTGTGTGTGTAAATGTGTATCAATGTACATATGTTTATGTATGCATGGTCTTTAATGTGCATGCTACACATGTGTGTGTATGCATGGGCATGTGTGCATGTATGTGTGAGTGTGTGTGCATGTGTCTATGTGTGCATGTATGTGTGTGCATCTGTGGTTGTGTGTGTGTGATAATGTGTATGTGTGCATGTGCATGTGTGTATGTGTGAGTGTGTGTCTATGTGAGCAAGTTGCTATGCATGTGTGGGTTTATCCATAGGTGTAATTGTGTTCATGCACTTGTGTGTCTACATATGTGCATATTTGTGTGCGCATGTACATGCATGTCTATGTGTATTTATGTGCATTTGTGTGTGAGTTATTCATGTGTGCATGTTCACTAGTGTGCATGTGTGCCTATTCATGCACACATAGACACATGCGTTTATTGATATGTTTGTGATTATGTGTGTGTGCAAACATGTGCATGAGTTTGTGTATACATGGGTATGTGCATGTGTGCACATGGGTATGTGCATGTTTGTGCTTGTTCATCTTAACGTGACTGTGTGTCCAAGTATTTTTATGTCTATGTGTATGTGTGCTTGCATGTCTTTGTTGGTGCATGTGCATGTGCATGCATGTGCTTGTCTATATGTGTGTAAAATGTTTGGGCATATGTGTGTGTATGTATATGTGCATGTGTTTGTGTGTGTGTGTATATGTATATATGTGTGCACAACTATGTGTGTGCATGTGCATGTGTGTTTATGCATGTATGTGTGCATGTGTGTGTGCTTGAATACATGTGTGTGCATGTGTATGTGTGTGTGTGTGTGTGTGTTTTGTGTGCTAGTGTGTACATGTTTGTATGTGTCTGTGTTTATGTGTGTGTCTATGAAAGAGTGCATTCATGTATGTTCATGTGTGAACATGTTTGTGTGCATGGGAGTGTTAGTTCAAGTGCATTTGCATTTGTGTGTGTGTGTACGTGTTTACATGATTGTGTGTGGGTGTGTGTGTAAGTGTATGTGTAAGTGTGTGTGTGTGCCCTTATGTGTGTGTATATGCACGTCTATGTGTGTGTATATGTTCACATGTGTGTGCCTTTGTGTATGCAAGTGCGTGTGTCTGTGTATGTGTTTTTGAATAAGCATGTCTTTGCATGTGCGTGTGTGCATTTGTGTGTTCATGTGTGTGTGTGTGTGCATATAGTTTTTTTTGTGCATATGTGCATCCATTTCAACTATGTTTGTGTGTGTGTTTGTTATCTTGCATGCTCTTGTTTTTGTTTGTGTGTGCGAGTGTGCACATAATGTGTGTTTGTCTGCAAATGTATGTGTATGTATGAATATGTGTGTGTGCTTGTATATTGGATTGCATGCTTGTGCATATATATGTGTGTGTGCATGTGTGTCTTCAAATGTGGGTTTGCACATGTGCATGTGTGTGTACATGCATGTGTATGTCTTTGTGTGTGTGTATATTCCTATGTGTGCATGTTTATGAATCTCTATGTGTTCATGTGCATGCCTTTGTGTCTACATATGTTGTATGTGTGTGTCCTTGTGCATGCATGTGCATATGTGTGTTCATACATTTGCATGTGCATGTGTGTGTGCATTGGTGCATCTTTATGTGTGCATGCATGTTTTGTTTTATGTATGAGGATGCACGTGTGTGCATATGTCTATGTATGTACTTGTGTGCACATGTGTTCTTGCATGTGTGCAAGTGTGGATACGTGCATGTGCACATGCTAGGTGAGTGTGTAAGAATTCTTGTGCTTTCATTTGTGCATGTGGTTGCGTGTGTAAATGTTTGCATGCATTCATGCATGTGTATGCATTTGTGTGTGGGCATGAGTGCATGTGTATGTGTTTTTATGTGGGCATAAGTGTATGTGTATGTGTGTTACCTGTTCATATGTATGCATGTGTATGCATCTTTGTGGGTGTGGGTGTCTTGCATGGGTATGTGTCTTGCATGTGTGTGTGTGTCTTGTGTGTGCATTTGTGTTATCATGTAGATGTGTACATGTGTATGTATGTGTGTGTACATGTGTATACCTATGTGTGTGTGTGCATATGCATGTGTGTTTGCAAGTGTTCACACACACACATACACACAAACCTATGCCTATGTGCTGGTGTTTGTGTGTAGACACAAGTGCATGTACGTTTGTGTGCATGTTTATGTGCATATGTGAATACAAGTATATGTGCATGTGTGTGCATATGGGTCATGCATGTGTTTGTTGGTGTGGATGTGTTTTTGTGTGGACTACAATTGTGCATGTTTGTCTTCATGCATGTATGACTGCATATTATTTAAGTGTTTGTGTGTGTGTGTGTATGCACGTGTATGTGTGTGTGCATGTGTGTGTGGTGTGTGTGTGTGTGTGTGTGCGACTGCATGTGTTTCTTTTTTTTGCTTGTGTGTGGTTGTGTGTGGGTGTGTGAGGGCGTGTGTGCATGCATGTGTATGTTTGTGCATGTGTGTGTACATTTGTATGTGTGCACGGGTGCTTGTGTGTGTGTTCATGTGTGACTATGTATGGTTGAGTGTGTGCACAGATATGTATGCATGAGCAAATGTGTATGCATGTTTGTGTGTTGTGGATCAGTGCGTGTACGTTTGTACTGGTGTACATATGTCGGCATGTGCTTGTGCATATGTGTGTGTGCATGTGTGTATGTGTATCTGTGCATGTGTGAGTATGATTGTGTGTGTGCATGCATGTGTGCGTATGTGTGTATGTGTGCATGTGTGAGTGAGATTGTGCATGTTTGCTTATATATTGTGTGTGTGCATGCATGCTTGAGTGCATGCATGCACATTCCTGTACATGTTTACATGTATTGTGTACATGTGTGTGGGTGCGAGTATGTGTGTGTGTGCAAGCATTAATGTGTGTATGAGTGGGTGTATCCATGTGTGTCTGTGTTTATGTGTTGTTTTGAATTTGTGTATATATGGATGTGCACGTGTGCACATACTGGTGTATGTGTGTATTCATGCATGTGTGTGTGAGTTTTTTGTGGTTGTGCACTTGCATGTGTGTATGTGTATGTATGTGTTTGCTTGTGCATGTGTGCATATGTTTGTCAGTGTTCATGCATGCATGTGTGGGTGAGTGTTTGTGTGTGGGTGTGTTTTTGTGTGTGGATGGGTGTTTGTGTGTGTGTATGTGATTTTTATGTTTATGTGTGTGCACACATGCACATTTGTGTATATCTGCACATGTTCATGTGTATGTGATGTGTGCAGGTATATATGTTTGATTTTACATGTGTGTGCATGTGTATAAGCATATGTTTATGAATGTGTGTGTATGTACCTATGTATGCATACTTGTGTGGGTATGTGCACTTCTATTTGCATATGTATGTGCATGTGTGTGTGCTTGTGCCTGCATATGTGTCTAAGCATGTGTGTGTGTGGTGTTGATACGTGTCTAAGTGCATATGCAAGTCTACACATATTTGCTTATGCATGTGTTTCTGTTCTTGCAAGTGTGCATACATGTATTTGTGTGTGTGAGAGTTTATGTGAATATGAGTGCATGTGTGTTTATGTGTGTGCATGTGTAAATTAGTGCATGTATTCATGTGTTTGTGCATGGGTGCATGCATGCACGTGTGTGTGAGTGTGTGCGTGCGTGCAGGCATACATGTGTGAACCTATGTGTGCGGGGGGTGCATGCACGTGCACATGCATGTGTATGCATGTACTTTCATTGTGTAAGTTTGTGATTATGCATGTGTGTATATATGCGAGTGTGTATACACGTAAATTGTGTGTATGTGTGCATGCATGTGTGTGCTCTTGTCTATGTGTGTGGGCAAGTGTGCATGATTGTGTGTGAGTTTGTATTCATGTGAGTGTGTGGTAGTGTGTGAGTTTGCATGTGATTATGTGTGTGCTTGTGTGTGTTTGTTCTTCTTGTTTCTTATGTGTGTGTGTGTATGTGCGTGTGTGTGCAAGTGCACCCATGTGCATGTCTATGTGTGCATGTGAGTGTGTGTATGTGTCTGCATGTGTGTGTACCTATGCAAGTGTTTGATTGTTTGTGTATGCATGCATGCGTGTGTATTTGTGTGGATATTTATGCATGTGTGTATGAGTTTTTATGCATGTGACTTCTAGTGTGTGTGCATGCATGCATGCATGTGTAGGTAAATGTGTGTGTGCTTATGCTTGTCTCTGTGCATGTTTTTTGTGTGCTTGTGCATGTGAGTGAGTGTATGCATGTGCATGTGTGTGTGTATGTGCACATACATACATGTGCATGTGTATGTTTATTTGTGCATATCTGTGCATGTTTGTTTATATGTGAATAAGTGTGTATGTGCATGTGTGTTTGTACTGATGTGTGCATGGGTGTGCATGTGTGTGTGCTTGTCTGTGTGCATGTGTATCTGTGCATGTATGTGTATACATGTGCATCAATGTCTTTTATGTGGTGGTGCACGTGTGTGGGTGAGTGTGTGCTCATGCATGTGCTTGTGTGGGTGTCTCTATGCACATAAGTATGTGCATGTGTGTGTGCATGTGTGCATTTGTATGTATATATGTGCATTTGTGTATGTGGTTATGTGCATGGGTGTGTGCATGTGTTTATATGCATGCTTTTATGTTATTATGTGTGTGCATGCATGTGTGTGTGCATGTGTCAATTTGTTTGTGTGTGTTTGATGCTTGCTTATTTGCATATCTATATGTTTATGTGTGTGTACAAGCATTTTTGTGTTTGTGGTTACATGTGTGCATGCTAATGAATATGTATATGTGTATGTGTGTTCATGCTTATACATGTGTATTTGTGTGTGAGTGTATGTTGTGTGTGTCTGTGTGTGTTCATACTTTTACATGTGTTTGTATGTGTGCACATGTGTGTTTGAATGAGTGTGCATGTGGGTAAATGCATGTCTATGTGTGTTCATGTATGTGTGTATGCATGTGTATGTTTTGTGTGTGTGTGTATGTGTGTCCCTTTACATGTACATTTAAGTGTTTTTGTGTGAGTGTGTATGTGTGTGTGTGCATATGTGTGCATGAGTGCACATGTATGTGTATACATGTGTATGTGCATGTATGTTTGTGATTGTGTGTGCATTTGGGTATATGTGTATGCATATGTGTGTGGGTTTGCACACTTGTGTGTGTTAATGAATGATGGTGTGTGTCCATGTGAGTGTGCATGTGTATACAAGTGTCTATGCATATGCCATTATGTACGTGTGCTTGTGTGTGCATGGTTGCAATTGTGTGCGTGCATGTATGATTGTATGTGTATGTGCATGTGGGTGTATGCATGTGTGTGTGTGTGTGCATGTGTATGCATGTGTGTGTGTGTATGCTTGACCATGTGCATACCTATATGTGTTTTTTTGTATATGTGCAGGTGTGTTTGCCAGTGTGGGTACATATGTGTAGGTGTGCTTATGTGTGTTTACGTGTTTATGTAAGTTTGTGTGAATGGCTGTGCACACCTGAGTGTGTAAGTGTTTATGTGTCTGCTTGTTTGTGTACGTTACATGTGTGTATTTCTATGTGTGTGCATGTCTTTGTGAGTGTGTGTGTGTGTATAAGTGGAGAGGGTGTGTGTGTGTGGGTGCATGCACTTGTTCGTGCTTTCATATGTGTGGGTGTGTGCAAGTGGCAGCATGTGTGTGTGTATTTGGGTGCACGCACTTTTATATGTCTTTGTGTATGTGTATGTATGTTTGTGTATGCATGTGTGCATGTGCTTGTGAGCATGAGTTGTGTGTTCATGTTTATGCATGTATATGTTGGAGTGTGCATGCATTTATGCATGTGTGAACGTGTGCATGTACATGCATGTGTGTTTGCATGTGTTCATGCCTATATTTGTGTGTTTACATTTGTGTTTGTGTGCATGTTTGTGCCTATGCATGTGTGTATGTGTGCATGTATACATGTGCATTGCTTATGTGTGTGTGCATATGCTTGTGTGCATTGGTGTCTATGTGTATGATGGTTTGTGCATGTGTGTGTGTACATGTGGTTATGTGTGCATATGTGCATAAGTTTTTGTAAATGGGTGTACACATGTGTATGCTCATGTGTGAGTGTATGTGTGCGTGTGTGCATGTTTAGATGCATGTGTGTGTGTGCATGTGTGTGCATGCTTGTGTGTGTGGGAGTGCATGGGTGTTTGTGTGCTTGTGTCTATATGAATGTTGTTTTTGTGTGTGCACATCTATAAGTGTCTCTTCTTATGTGTGTGTGCATGCATATGTGTATGTGTGTCTGTTCATGTGTGTGTGTGCATGTGCATGTATCCATTCACATATCTATGAGTATCAGTGTGTGTGTGTGTTCATGCATCTTTGTGCATGTGTGTGCATGCATGCATGTGAGTGTACATGTGAGTGCATGTGTGTTTGTTTATACATTTATGAATGTGTTTGTGTGTGTGTGCGTGTGTGTTCATGTGAGTAAGTGTGTTTGCATGTGTGTGTGTGTGCATGTGTGTGGGTGCATGCATGTGTTTGAGCATATGTGTGTATATGCATGTGTATGTCTCTATGTCTGTGTATGTGAGTGTGTGCATGTTTGTGTACATATGTGTGTGCCTATCTATGTACATGTGTGTGTGCTTTTGCATGTTCATTTGAGTACATGCATGTGCTTATGTATGTGCATGAGTCGGCATATGCATGTGTTTTCTTTAGCATGTGCATGTGTATTCCCATTTGTGTGTAGGTAACCACATGTGTGCGTGTGTTGTTTTATTTGTGTATATAGATTCATGTGTGTATACATGTGTGTGCTTGGGTGAACTAGTGTGTGTATATAAGTGTGTGTGTGTGTGTGTGTGCAAGTCTGTTAATGTGTGTGAAGTGGGCATGTACTTGTACATGTGGGTGTGTGTGTCTATGCAAATGAGTGAGTGTGTGAGAGTGTGAGTTTGCGAGTGTGATTTTGAGTGTGTCTATGTGTAAGTGTACACGTGTGCATGTTTGGTTTGCATGCATGCTTGTGTGTAGGTGTGCATATTTGTTTGTGTGTGAGGTTCGTTTTTGCATGCATTGTTTTGCTTATGCGTGTGCATGTTCTTGTTCATGTGTGTGTACGTGTGTAGGTGTGAGTGTTTGTGGGTGTATGTGCATGTGTGTGTGTACATATGCATGTGCATGTGTGTTTGTGTATGAGTATGCACGTGTACATTTGTGTCTGTGTTCTTTGTGGAAGTTTGTGTGTGCACATGTCAGCATGTGTGCACTTGTGTGTGTGTGTTTACCAATATATGTGTGAGCATGTGTGCACTTGTGTGTGTATGAGTGTGTGTCATTAGTACATACATTTGTGTCTGTGTGCTTGTGTGTGTGGGTTTGTGCATGAATGTGTATGTGCATGTGTGTGTGTGTGGGGGGGGGGGGGGGGAGGGGGTTCCTAGTGTGTGTGCATGTGCACCCATGAACATAAGTCTGCAAGTCAGTGCTTTGGAGTGTGTGCATGTGTTTGTGTATAGGTGTGTGTGTATGTCTAGTCTTGTATGTGCATGCATGTGTGATTGTGGGTGTGTATACACATGCACATATGTGTATGTAGGTGTGCGTGTATGTGTGCATGTGTGTTTGTGTGTGTGTGTGTGTATGTGTGTGCATCTATACATGTGTTTGCAAATGTATTTGTGTGCATGTGTGTTTGAGTGCAAATGTGTTTATTAGTGTGTGAACGTGTATGGGCATGTGTGCATGATCGTACAACAAAACGTGTGCATGGATCTATATTTGCATGTGTGTGCATATGCATGTGTGTACGTGTGTACGTGTCTATGTATATGTGAGTCTATACGTGTGCAAGTGTGTGTCTTTGAGTGTGTCTATATGTCTATCTATATGTGTTTGTGTGTATGAATGTGAGCATGCATGTCAGTGTGTATGCATGTGTAGGTGTATTCATGCATGAACTTGTGTGTGTTTTTGTTTGTCTATGTATGTGTGTATATTTATATGCATGTGTGTGTGCATTTGTATGTTTCTATGTGTATGTGTGCATGCATGTATCTGTGTGCGCTTATTTTTCTGTGTAGGTGTATGCAAGTGTGCGTGTGTGCATGTGTGTGTGAGTGTGTGTGTGTTTGGATGTGGATTTATGTTTTTGTGCATGTGTAATTGTGTGTCTTCATGTGAGTGTATGCATGCACATGTGTGGTCATTTGCATGCATGTATATGTGTGTTATGTGTGCATGTATATGTGTGTGGGTGCATTTGTGTGCATTTGTATGCTTGCCTATGTGCATGCATGTATGCATGACTATGTTTATGTGCGTGTTAGTGCATGCATGTGTGTGCGTGTGCTTGTTTGTGTGAAATTATGTGTGTGTATGTCCATGTGTGTGTGTTTAAGGGGTTGCATGTGTGTATGTGCATCTGCAACATGAACATGTATTTGCAGTTCTGTGCTTAAGTGTGTGTTTGTGTTTGTGTGTGGGTGTGTGTCTACTTGTGTGAGTACATGCATGTCTGATTGTATGAGTTTGCATATAAACATGCACATATCTATATGTGGGTGTGTGTGTGCTTTCCTATGTGTTTGTCTTTGTATGTGTGTGTGTGTGCATATATGTGATTGTTTGCATATGTATTTGTGTGCATGTGTGTGTGTAAGTCTATATGTGTTTATAGGTGTGTGAATGTTCAATAATATATGTGTGTGTATCTATGTGCGCATGTGTGTGCATGCATGAGTGTGTGTGTGTGTGTTTGCATGTGCTTGTGTCTGCATGTGTAAGAGTGGAAGCATGTGTGGTTGTTGTGCTAATGTGTAAGCATGCATGCATGTGCATGTGTGTGCATGCTAGCACGTGTGTGTATATGCATGCATGTGAGAGTGTTTGTGTGCTTGTTCGAGTGCATACATGTGAGCATGTGTGCGCATGTTGGAGCATGGATGTGTGTGCATCTATGTTTGTGTAAGTTTGCATGCTTGTGAATATGTGTGTGTGATTGTGTGTGTGTGTATGGATGCATAAGTGTATGGATATACATGTGTGTGTGCACTATGTGCATGTGTGCTTGTATCTATCTGTGTGTTTATGTGTATGCATCTATGTCTTAACACATGTGCATGTGTATGCATGTGCATGCATGTGTGTGTGCTTGTAGTTTCCTGTGTTTATACATAAGTGGGCATGTGTGCACTTGTGCGTGCACACGTGTTTTGCATGTGAGCATATGTTTGTGTGGGTGCATAGGTGCCTGTGTGTGTTTGTGTACATTTGTGTTCCTTTGTGCATGTGTGTGTGTGTGAGCATGTGTGAATATATGGTTGTGGGTGTGCATGTTTTTGTGTGCAAGTAGGCAAATGCAAGTGTGTATGGGTGAGCATTTATTTATGTGAGCATATGCATTTGTGCATGTATTTTATGTTTGTGTGTGTGTATGTGCATGGGCATGTGTGTGTGCATGTGCATGTATGTGGTTGTGTGTGTTTGTGTATATCTTTGTGTGTGCATGTGATTATGTGTGTGTAGGAGTGCATGCATGTGCACATGTGTGAATGCATTTGTGTGCATGTGTGCATGCTTGAGTGTGTAGCTGTGTGTAGATGTTTGCATACTTATGCATTCATGCAGAGGTATATACATGTGTGTGTATACATGTGTGTAAGAGCTCGTGTGTGTGTGCATTGTTGTGTGTGTTATGTGTACATGCTTGTGTGTGCGGCTGTGTGTATATGTAGGCATGTGTGCATGCATGTCTTTTCGCACGCATTGTGTCTATTTTTATGTGTGTGTGCTTGTGTATGTGTGTGTGTATTCTTGTGTGTGTTTGTATGTTTGTGCATGTGTATGAAAGTGTTTGTGTTGCTCTTCATGCACACGTGTCTAAGCGTGTGTGTGTGTATAGGTTTGTGTTTTCATGCATATGTATGTGTGTGTGAATGTGCATGAATATGTGCGGGTGTGCATCTATATGCATGTCTACATGTGTGTGTGCATGGAGGGGGTGTGTGTCTATGTGGGTGTAGATTTATGTATGTGTGTATGTCTGTGTGCATGTGCAAGCATGCACATGTGTGCATGTGTGGGTGCATATGTGTGTGCAAGTACATCTATATGGGTATGTGTGGTTTTATGTGTGTGTGTGTGTACATGTTTGTGTGTGTGAGTGAGTGCATATGCATGTGCATTTGTGTATGCCCAAAGATGCATGTGTTATCTATATGGGTGTGTGTGTGTTTTTATTCATATTTATGAACATATATGCATGAGCATGTGTGTAATTTGTCATATGTATCTACTTGTGTGTTCGCACATGTGTGTGCAAGCATGTGTGTTTGTGTCTATGTGTGTGGACATGTGAATACATGTGTGAATGTACACATGTGTTTGCATGTGTGCGTATGTGCATGTGTGAGTATGTGCCTATGTATGTATGTATGTTTGCATGTGTGTGTGTGTGTGTTTGTTCATATGTGTGCTCACTAACATGTGATGTCTGTGTGTGTCTTGGTGTGTGTGCACATGTGAGCATTTGTCCAAGTGAGTGCATGTGTGTTTGCATCAATGTGTGCTTGGTGTCTAAATGCATGTGTGTAAGCTTATACATAAGTCTATGTGCAAGTGTTTGTGTGTATGCACATATGTTCATTTGTGTGCATGCACGTGTGTGAGAATTTGTGTGTGCTTGCATGTGTGAGTGTGTATTTATATGTGTATGTGTTTTTGCATGCATGCTTGTGTGTGCACGTGTGTGTGTGTGTGTGCATGTGTATGTGTGTGTGTTTACATATGTGTGTGCATGAGTGTGTTTGAGTGTTTGCTTATATGTGTGCATGTGTGTGCTTGTTTTGGTGTATGTTTGTGTCGGTGTGTGCATAGGTACATATTTGTGTGTATACTTGTGTGTCTTCGTATGTGCATGTGTGCATTGGTGTGTGTGGTGATTTGTATGCATTTGTGTGCATGTGTGGGTGCATATGTGTGCAACTGTGTGTTCATGTGTCCATCTATATAGCGCTATGTGCTTGTGTAAGTGTGTGTGCGCATGTGTGTGCATGTGTGAATTTCTTTTTATGTGTGTTTGTGCATGTTTGTGTGTGTGTATCGGTGTGTGTGTGTGTTCATGCAAGTATGTATGTATATATGCATGTTTTTTTCTAATTATATGTGTGTGCAAACATATGCATGTGTGGGTGTGTGTGCATGTATATAGGTGTGCTTATGCATGTGCATGTGAGTGTGTGCATTTGCATGCACATGTTAGTGTTTGAATGTGCAAGTGTATGCATGTTCATCTGTCTATTTGTGTTTGTGCTCTTATGTGCATGTAAGTGTGTGCATGTGAGTTTGCATGTATGTTTATGTGTGTGCATAGTTAAGTGTGTGTCTGTGTGCATACACATTTGTATATTAGTTCTTATAAGAAAGAGTGTGTTCATGTGAGTGAGAATGTGTGCATGTGTGTATGCATGTATAATCTTTTGTTTGTGCATATTTGAGTGCTTGCATGCATACGTGTGTGTAAGTGTTTACATGTGTGTGTTTGTGAGTGTGTGAGCATGTGCATGAGTGTGCATGGCAGTGTGTGAGTTTGCATGTGCATGTCTATGTGTGTGTGTGTTTTTGCATGTGCATGTGTTTGTATGCATGAGGATGTGGGTGTGTCTAGGCTTGCATGTGCATACATGAATGTGTGTGTGTGTGTGTGTGTATGAGTGTGTATAATAGTGTGTTGTGTGCATGAGTTTGTGAGTGCATGTATGCATGCATATGCATGTGTGTATGTGTGTGTATGTGTGCATGGATAGATGTGGGTGCATGTGCCACTTACATGTATGTGTTTATGTGCATTTGTGTGCTTATATGTGTATAGGTTTGTTTCATATGTGCATGTGTGTCTCCATATGCATGTGTGTGTTCGGGTGTGTATGACTATCTTTGTATGTTTGCATGTTTTTGTATGTATGGATGTGTGTGTGTGTGTGTATATATATATATATATATGCACATACATATTTATATATGTGTGTGCACATGTCTATCTATATTTTTTTTGTGTATGTGTGTGCACCTACATGTGTGTATGCTTGCATGTGACCATGCGTGCATGCACGTATGTGTATATATGTTGATGTGGATGCATTATGTGTGTGCATGTGTGTGAACATGTGTATGTTAGTGTGTGTGTGTGTGTGTGTGTGTGTGTTTGTGTTTGAGTATTGATTGTATATGATTTTTTACGTGGATATTCATGTGTGTGTGAGTGCATACATGAATGGGTGTTTTCTGGTGTGGGTTGCATGTGTGTTTAGAATTTTTGTATATGGTTGTGAACATGCATTTTTTTGTAAGTGTGCGTGTTTGCTTGTGTATCCATGTGTGTGTGCATGTGTTTTTATGTGTGTGCATCCATGTTTGTTTGTGTTTGCTTGTTTATGTGTGTCTACATATGTGTGTGTGTGCTTGAATGGGCATGAGTGCACATGTGCGTATGATTATGTGCACATATATTCATGTGTATATGTGCATGTATGTGTGTGCATGTGTGTCTGTATGTATGAGTGTGTGGTTGTGCGTGGGTGTGCGCATGTGTATCACAATAGGCATATGTGTACACCTTTGTGCGTTCTTGTGAGAGTTTGTGTGTGTGTGTGTGTGTGCATGTGGGTTTGTATGTATGCATGTGCAACTACATGTGCATGTGCATGTGTGTGTATATATGTATGTGTGTCAGTGCATGTGTGCACGTGTGTGTGTGTGTGCATTTATGTGCATGTGTGTGTGTATATGTGTATGTTGGTGCATGCATGTTTGGGTTGTCCATTTTTGTGTATGCACATGTGTGCATATGTGACTGTGTGCATGTATTCTTGTGTGCACATGCACATGCATGTGTGTGTGTGCTCGAGTGTATGTTTGCTTACATTCATGTCCATGTATTTGTGTGTTTGCATGTGTGTGAGTGTGGGCATGCATGTGTGTGTGTGTGCATGTGTATGCATGAATTTGCATGGACACATATGTGTGTGTGTGTGTGTTCTTGCATCTGTGTGTGTGGGAGCATGTATGTTTGTGTGTTCATGCTTGCACGAGCGTGTTTGTGTGCATGCATTTTGCTTTTGCACATGCATGCATATGCATTTGCATGTTCTTGTTAGTACATGCATGTGTGCATTTGTGTGAGTGCATGTGCATATATGTGCATGAGTGTGTGTTTGTGTGCATGTGTGCAAGCTTTTGCATTTTTATATATGGGTTTGCATGCAGGTATGCATGTGCAAGTTGGCTCAAGTGTATGTGTGGGTGTGTGAATGTGTGTGTGTGCATGATCATGTCTATGTGCTTTTGTGTGTAGCTATACGGGTACATGCATGTGTATGAACTCATGTGCATGGATGCACTGTGCTTGTGTGTGCGTGAGCATGAATGTGTGTGTATATGTTAATGTGTACATGCTTGTTCATGCAAGTGGTTGTATCTGTGTGTGTGTGTGTGTGCATGTGTATGTGTGTTAGAGTGGATGTGTGTGTGTGCCTGTATGTATGCACGTGTATGAGTTTGTGTGTATACATCTATGTGCCTGTTTGTGCCTGTGTGTGTGTGCGTACCTTTTTGCATGTAGGTGTGCATATGTAGGTGTGTGTGCATAAGTGTGTTTCCATGTATATATGCTTGTGTGTGTGTGTGTGTGTGTACTTTTTAACATGCATGCATGCATGTGCATCAAAGCGTGTGTTGGCATGTATTTATTTGTGCATGTGTGATTGTGTTTGTGTGTATTCATGTGTGTGCATGTGTATACGTGTGTATGTGCATGAGTATTTATGTATGAGCATATGTTTGCGTGTGTGTGTTTGTGTACATGCTAACATGTTTGTGTGTATGTGCGAGTGTGTATGTGCATCTTAGGTGCATGTATATATGTATTTATGCATATGTTCATCAGTGTGTGTGCATGAGTTTATGTGAACATGTGAGTTTGTTTGCATATGTGTGTGTGTGTGTGCATATGCATTTGTGCATTCGTGAAATGTTGTGCATGCATGTGTACATGTGTGTGTGCATGTGCGTGCACATGTGTCTATATGAGTGTGCTTGATTATTTGCATGTGTTTGTGTTTTTGTATGTGTGCATTTGCACTTGTTTGTGTCTAAGCATGTGTGTGCTTGTGCATGCGTATGTATGTTCATTTGTGTATATGTGTATGATTGTATGCATGCATGTGTTTGGTGGTTTCTATTTGTTTGTGCATGTGTTGTTGCAAGTGTGTGTAGGTGTGTGAGTGTCTAACTATTCGCATGCATGCGTGTTTGTGTCCATGTGTGTGTGTTTGTCTACTTGTGTATGTATGTGTGGGTGCAGGTGTATGTGTGCATATGTGTGTTTGTGCATGTGAGGGTGTGTTGCTGTGCAAGTATATTTTGGGTATGTACATGTATACACATGTGTGTGTGTGTGGGTGTGTACACATGTGTTTGTCCTCATGTGTGTGTGCATGTATGACTGTGTTTGTGCATATGTGTATGCATGTGTTTGTATGCTTGTGTGTTTGTGTCTACTTATGTGTGCATATGTGTGTATGTGTGTGTCACTACATATGCGTGTGCTTGAGCACATGTGTGTACATGTTCTTATGTTCATAAGTTAGTGCGTGTCTACATGTGTGTGTGTATGTGAGCATGTGTTCATGGCAATGTGTGTGTGTGCGTGTGCATGTTCATTTTTTTGGGCATGTGTGAGCATGAGCATGTGTGTATGTGTGTGTGGATGTGTCTACACGTGTGTTCATGAGTGTTGTTTGTGTGCATGATTGTGTATGTTTATATGTGCATGTCCATTTGTGTGTGCATGTGTACATGTATTTGTGTGCTTATCCATGTGTCTATTTATGCATGCAACTATTTGTGAGTCTGTCTATGAGTGTGTGTACAAATGTGGATGTTAATGTGTGTGTGCATATGTCTACGAGTGTGTGTGCATATGTCTACGAGTGTGTGTGGAGGTGTGTATGTGCATACATGTGTGTGTATGCGTGCATGTGCATGAGTGTACATATGAGTGTGTCCACATGCATGCACAAATGCATGTATAAGTGTGTTTTTGTGTTCATATGTCTGGGGTTGTGTGTGTGTATGCATTTGTGTGTGTGCATGTGTTTGTGCTTGTGCATGGATGTGTGTCTATGTTTCAATGCATGTGTGTGTGTGAGCATGTGTGTATGTGCATGTGTGTGTGAGCATGGACACATGTGTGTGTGGGTTTTTGCATGTGTTCATGTGCATAAGTGTGTTGGATGTGCATGCATGCAAAAGTGTATTTTTGTTTGTGCATTTGTATACATGTGTATGGGTGTGTGGGCTTGCACAGACGTGTGTGTCTTCTTGTGTGTGCATGTTTACGCATATATATATGCATGTGTGTGTATGCATATGTGTGTGCAAGTGTGTGTGCATATGCATGTGCATGTGTGTGGCACACATACACACATATGTAATAGCATGCACACACACCTATATACATCCACACACATCCAGTTGAACACACTCACACATGCATACGCTCACACACACAAAAACTAAAACATACATACAAACATACATGCATGTACACACACACACACATGCATGAATGCATAGACAAATGGACACACACAAATGCACACATACATGCACACTCTCACATACACATGCACGCACTACTACACAAATAATAAGCACATGCACACACACATATGCACACATAAGTGCACACATACCACCACACACTAATGCACACATGCACATATGTACACACATATGCATACACATACACCCACACAGACATGCACTCAAACAAGAATACGCATGCACACACATAGGCAAACATACAAACATGCTAATGCACACACAAGATGTCGTCCATGAATTTAAACACATGTTAAAACACACACACACATGCATACATACACACATATAGAGATGTACTCACACAAGTATGCATGCACACATGCATGCACAAACACACGTGCATAAAGGCATGCACTCACATGCACAAGCACACACACACAAGCACATGCACACACATACATATATGAATACACACACAAACACATGCACAAGCATGCACACATGCACCGACACATTGACACAAGTAAACACATATGCACTCACTAGGACAAATTCTCACATGCATGCATATACTCATATGTGGGTGAGTACACACATGAACAAACACACACACATGCAAACATACATATATACGTTGGCACAAACACACACATACACGCGCCACACACATGTGGTTCCATTAGCACACACATACACACAAATGCATATTCAAACATTCACTCATGCATGCACATAAAGACACAAAGTTAAACATGCAAACACATGTGAACACACATATACACAGACACGTATGCATACAAACACATGTGCGAGCACAGATTTAAACACATGCATAATCACACATATGACACACACATGTACACAAATATGAATAAGCATACACACACATGCACCCACATAGACAGATGTGTCCCCTAGGCACACACAAATGCACAAACACATGCACTCATGCAAACACACAAACATGCACACACACCCACACAGACAAACACATACAAACATATGCACCTGTGCACACACAGACATGTTTGTACTTGCAAATGTATACAAACACTCACTCACACACACGTACGTAGACGTACACACATGCACACACCCATGCATACACATAGCCCCTCCAAACACAAGCATATGAATACATGCATGTAGATGCATACTCACACACACTCATAAACATGCACACACACACATACATATGCACGCAAATATGTACACACACACACACACATAGAAACATATGCATGAACTACAATAGAAACATATTCACACACATGCAAAAACATACAAACACTCATAAGAACATAAATGGACATGCAGAAGCACACACATGTAAAAACAAATACACTTGTGTGCATAAACACATGCACACACAAATGCTTACACATTCATGCACACACCGTCAGACACACAAGAATGTACACACATCACACACAAACATGCATACATGATCTCACACACAAACACACATACACATGCATATGTGCACACACACAAGCTCTCATGCACGTATGCACAAGCATACAAATAGCCAAACACACATAGCCACTTAGTCATGCATACACACATACATATGAATGCATGCATTCATGTGCACATGCTTGCACTCATGCACACACATAGGCACATATGCACACAAGGTATAGACAAAAACACATGCACACACACATTCATATGTACACAACCACATGCATGCACATGAACAAAAACAAGTAAACACACACATGCTCATGCACACACATACACATACACACAAATAAAACACTTGCATAAATACATATGCACATGCAAAGAAATGCCCACCCATACAACATGTACATGCCCACTCAAACACATACACACACACAACCATATACACCCACATGCATACAAACACACATGCACATAGGCACACACATACACACAAACACATGCACTGTGCACCCACACAAGCACAAGCACACATACACAAATGCTTGCACACACACATGCTCACACATGCATTAACACAGGCACCCACAAGCACACACATGCATGCACATGCATGCACTTACACATGTGCTAACACAAGGATGCACAGACACAAACTCACACATAGATACAAGTACACATGCATACATTGCACAACTATATATAAATCCATTCACCTGTGCATGCATGCGCACCCTCAAACAAATACACACAGTCACACACACACACACCTGTGTACATGTATGCAAATATACACACACATAGATGGGCACAGATGCAAACTCGAGCATGCACACACGCTCATATAAATAGACACACACACATGTATAAATAGACACATGCACACACTAATGCACACACACAAGTCAACAGGCACAAACATACAAATAGACTCACATATGCATATGCACACATACATACATGTGCAGGCACTGATGCACATACATGTACATCTCCACTTACACATGAACACACACATGCATATGCACAAGCACTTACTCACAAGCACATAATTGCACAAACATAGACACGCATGCATGCACTTGTGCACATACACACACACACACACACTCATGCACATATAAATGCATGCACACACAAACATATGCACACATAAATGCACATGTACACACATGTAATCACTCGCAAACAAATGAATATGCATGCAAACACATGCACACTCGCATGCACCCATGCACTCACATAGGCACACATGGACAAGCACTTACACACACACACATGAATGCATTTACAAGCACGCATGCATGCACACATGAACAAATGCACAAACACACACACATGAGCGCACACAAAAATGTACACACATGTGTACACACAAAAATGTACACACACATGCACACACAAATGCATGCACCTGTACATACTTAAACACAAGCAAAAAAATAGACACACTTGCACATACACATGTATGCACACACTCACACACATGCATAGACACAATCATAGACATGCACACACACATAAACACACTCACACATACATGCATACACTTGGACACAGACTCACACACACATGCATGCACACATGCATCTGCACATGCACATCCACACCCTCCTCTCACATGCATACTAACACACAAACAAGCATATACACAAACACACCAATATGCACACACATGCATGTGCACATAAATGCACATACAACCCCACACAATCACACATTATCAAACATGCATGCACCCACACAGCCATAAGTACAACACACATGCACATAGAAACACACACACATACTCACATTCTTACATGCATGCATGTACATGCACACACATAAAGCCATACATACTCATAAATGCATAAGAACATGCACATGCTCCCACACACTTACGCATGCACAAACTCACACACATGTGCACACACCTAAACACATAGATGTGCATGCACACATACAAGGGAGAACACATGCAAATGCACATTCATGTACACATAAATTTATAAACACACATACATACACATCCATCTACACATGTATACACAAACATACATATAGTCACCCATATAAGCACACCTCTACATGCACACACACACACATGCACATTCACACATGCATACACACTAGCAAAGTCACACATGCACACGTTGGCACACACACATGCCTGTATAGGCAGACACACACTTGCACACACACATGTATGCACAAACATGCACACATACACACATATATGCACACACAGGTAAACACACATGCAAATACTCATGCTCATGATCACATGTATACACACACTCATCTACACATACAAAAATGTGCTTGTAAGCACACAAACCCACAAAGACATATGCTCATGTACACACACACTCATGCACAAACATACACCTTCACACACAAGCACACAAGAACACACACACAAATGTGTGCATGTGTGCACACATAAACTTATGTAGGTGCACTCACACATGCACACATACATAGGTAACAACACATGTACATAAGCTTGCATATGCACATGCACACACATGAAAACCAACACACATGTACAAACACACACATACACATATACACACATATGCACACATGCACATGCATATGCATGACAATACACACACACACAAACACACACATACACACTCATAGGCTCAAAGCAACACATACACACACATGTACAAACACATACAAACACACACACACACATGCACAAAGGAACACACATGAATAAACATAAGCACACACAAGAAAACACAAACATGAGGACACATGTATGCATGCACACTCACACACATATGCTCACGCATTGGAGCACATATGCATCCATAGGCATACATATTTCACAAACCCACACATATGCACATGCATGGTTGCATAACACAAGAAAACAAAAAGCACACATGTGCTAGTAAACATACATACATGTATGCAGACATTTGTGCAAGCATAAATATGCCCATACAAGCTCACACACACAAATGGACATGCACACGCACATACACACATGCCTATGCACAAACAGATCCACACACAGCAACACAATCACTTGCATATGCACACACATGGGCTCGGACCCATGCGGCCATGTACACACATGCACACATACATGCATGCACACACACACACATGAACACGTGCATACACATGCTTATACACAAGCAAATGTTCTTAAACAACCACACACATGCATATGCACACACCACAAGCACACATGAATAAACATACATGCACCAACACGCACATGTGCCCATGTGTACACACACATACATACACACACACACACATAGCCACACAAATGAAAGAAAATACATATATGCAAGCCCAGACACACAAACACATATATATACATGTACAAACACACAAACACATACATATGTATTTAAGAAAAAAAACACACACACACACACAAACACTTGCCTGCACACACACCCCCACACACTTATACACAAACCCACACACACCCACATGAACATGCACACACAAACAAATCCACACACCTATATATATAAACACACAAATAGTTACACAAACACACACACATGGACATGCACATAGACACACGAACACATAGATGTACATGCACAAGCATGCACAACTACACACACACATGCACACATACCTATAGAAACACACACACACACACACACACCTGCAAAAAGGAATGCACATGCACTAGCACACAAGCACATGTATACATGCATGAACACATGCATACACTCATGCATGTGTGCACACAAGCATGCACAGGCACACACACGCACCCATGCACACCTTCACACAAGAATGCACAGCACACACAAACAAGTCAACACATTCATAGACACACATATGCCCTCATACATGCATGCACACAAACATGTGCACACAAAAGCATACATGCATGGACATAAAACATCCATACACGCACACACACTCTGTCACTCACACACCAATGCACACATGCATGCAAATGCAACACACACACACACAAGCACACCCATTCACACATGCATAAAGCACATGCACACATACATGCATATGGATAGACATGCACAAATGCACATGCACATTGAAACACATGCACACCCACATGCACTTGTTCACATTCACTTACACACACATGCTTGTACCCAAATAACCGCACACATGGACACACACACGTGCATGCACACAGATGCACATAAGCACTCATAGGTACATGCAAACATGCACACACGTGCCAACAAATGGGTACATAGACACACACAACACACACATACACAAACACATATTTTGACATGCAGAAAGACATGTACCTTCATACACAAATACATGTACTCATGCACTATAAACACATGCACAAACACATACACACTCACATATGCACATACACACACATAGATGCATGCACACCTATTGATGTATGATTAAGCACACATGCACATGCACTCAAACATGCCTATGCACAAACTCACACACATTACACAAACACCTATGCAACATGCGCATACATGCACACACAAACAAACATATATGCAAATCCACATATACGTAAGTGCATGTGTGCATGACAAACTCACAAACACCCACATATAGATATGCATGCAGACACAAGTAGACACACACACACACACACCCAGACACTCACCCACAAACACATGTTTGTAGGTGCACACACATGCAACCCCCTCCCCCCACTCACATAAGCACATACACACAGCATGTAAACACACAGTTGAACAAACATGCATGCACAAAGCCAAGCATACAAATGTACACACCATCACACACATGCACAAAAACACAAACACACAAACACACAAATAGGAACATGCATGCACACCTATATGTACACACCTACACACATGCACACATGCATGCATAACACACATATGCACTCACACATGTCCTCATATGTGCGCATAGATACGCATACTCACATGCACACATCGACACCCATGCATGAACTCATCTCACATGCACACACATGTAGACACACATATTTACACATGCACAAAGATATAGAACTACATGAAAACACACACATACATACTCACACACACATGCATACATACATTTATGCATGTAGACAATAATGCACAAACAAAAGCACACACACATGTACACATGCACACACACATACACACAAACATATACACATGCACACACACACGTGCACACACTTATACACACGTAGACATAGACAAACAAAATCATTCAAAATTTCATGCATGAACACACCTACCCACTCACATGCATGCTACTTGCATACCAACAAACACGTAGATAAACACACATAGACACACGTGTACACACACATGACCATGTACACATACACATAGAGACTCCCGGCATAGACACGCACACCACACAACATGAACATGCACATGCTCGCACTTCAATGCATTGCTACATGAGAACACACTCACACACACAAGCACATGCATGCATAGCCACATGTATAGATGCATGCTCAGACCCACATACAAAAAACATGCATATGCACACACATGCATGCAAAAATGCACATGCACATACAAATATGTATACAGGCACACACACACACAAATAAGCAAAAATGCATGTATGCAAACCCAAGCACACACATACACAAAAACAAGCACACTTATATGCTTCCATATGCATTTGTGCAAAAATGCACATGCATTTGCATATGTAAAAAACTATAAACACAGAGACACACATTGCACAAACATGTACACACACATGAATGCACACATATACACACACATACATGTAGACACTCACTTGCATGTGTGCACACTCACACAAACTTACACACCTGCTTGAATAAACACTCACATGCATATGCTCAAGTAGACACAAACATAAACATAAAGGCACACACACATGTGCACACAAATGCACACTTGCACAAGCATATAGGCTCACTCATACACACACATGCATGCACTTGCAATGCATTTTCACACACATTTAAACACAAACACAATGGAAAACACAAACTTATACACTACACACTTGCATAGACACCCACATAAATACACTCCAATTTAAGCATGTGCATATACACATGCACACACACACATGCATATACATACATGTAACATCATACATGTGCATGGACACACTGATGTAGACATATTCCTACGTGCATGTGCACTCACACATGCACACACATGCTCAAACATGGACATGCACACACATGCACACAATCACATAGAAATGCTCACACGCACATGCATATATAAGCACACATGCACACCTGCTCACACATACTTATGCCCACACAGACATATACACACATACACACAAACACATACACATACACGTGTACACCCACACATAAACACACATACATAGATGCACTAACCCATCAAAACACATGCATATGCACACCTATGCATAGTCTCACACACACAAAGGCAAACACATGGAAGCACACAAAAACACACACATGCATATGCACGTACATGCATACAAGTATTTACATGTCTATGCAAACATAAAGACACTCACACATATGTACACAAACCTACACATGCATATGCACATGCACATATACACACACTGACACAAACTCAAATGAACATGCACACACAAAAACTTACACAAGCATGCTGACACATAAGCATTCCCACACATACACACACACACATGCACACATGTACATGCACACACATGCATGCACACAAACACACAAAGACATTAGAACGCACCCATGAGCACGCACGCATATACAGACACATACGTAAGCATGTACACACACAAAACTACTAACATACATTCATGAAAAGACACACATGTACACACAGACATAGACACAGACACACACACACATGAAAACATAAAAAAATGCTCACTTAGACATATGCACACACATACAAAAAAGCAAGCGCACATGGACACACACACATGCACAAACACACATAAACATGCACACACAAATGCATAAATACACACATGCTTATGCACACACAAAGGAACATGTAAATGCCCAATAACACACACATGCAAACATGCACGTACACATAGAAATACACACTCGCATGCATCCACACACACACACTGACATACATACACACAAATGCATGTGTAGCCAAGCACACAAAATTGTACGTGCTCACACACATGCACCCACATGCATATTAGCACACACATACACAAGCATGACAACATAGGTATAGGCACACATGTGCACATACAAATGCACACACACCTACACACGTGCACATACACAGATGCACACATGTGAACGCTCACTTAAACGCACACATGCATTAATATGCATCCACACACACACACACACATGTGAACAAAACTCACACACACCCACACATAGAAAAACACACACACACAAATAGACACACATAACCACACACAAACATTCATGCAAACATATACACATGCATTTAAACACACACACATACACGCACTCATTGACATATGTATGCATGCACATACATACACATGTAGACACATAAACTCATGCATGCATACACACACAAACACACATGCATATGCATGCACATGCATGCACACACACACACATAATAAGCACACATGCACACACCTAAGTGTGCATACACATATGCACAAATGCTTTGGAGCATGCACAAACAATGAGACACACATAATAATGCACATGCATGTGCCACCCTCACACACATACATGTTCACACCAAAATCACACAAATACACCAACACACGCACACACATCGAAATACATATGCAAACATGCACGTAAACTCAAAGGAACACATAGATCTGTAAAGGCACACTCACACAAACATGATTGCACTTGCACAAAGACAACACTTAGGCAACCACACACATATGCACACACGCAAAAACATAAGCACTGATAAACACACAAATTTACATATACATAAATACACACATAAACACATGCACATGCACATGTGCACACACACAGAAATGTCCACCCCCATGCATAAACATTCACATGCAAGCACAGCCACACATAGGTATAAGCACACACACACATTCATAAACACATGTAAACACATGAACATAGATAAGCACACACACACACATGCACACACGTGCATACACACACATGAATTCACATACACTCATGCACATGTACACATACATGCACAAACATTCCAACAAACATCCATATGCATCCACACACTTGCATGTACAAAGATGCATGCACACCCACACATAATAACACACATTCATGCAAACACACACATGCAAACACACACACATTCAAAAACTTGAACATGCACACATGTGCATGACCCCACACACACACATATGTGTGCATGCACACATGCACACGTACACATCGACACATACACATGAACACATATACACACCCACCCATACACTGTCACACACACATTCACACACACGCACACATAGACACCCCATGCACTCACTCGCACACACACACATGCATAAACACTCATAGATCCACAAACACTCACAGACACACAAAAACATGTGCACACATGCATACATAAATACACACACACATACACATTTGCATACATGTATGAGCATAGCCATTCACACACACCTAAACAAACATGCACACTCATGTACACACATGTACCCACAAACACACACACACAGACATGGATACAGATGAACTTGTAAGCACATATAAAAGTGCACACATAAATAGACACACCTATACATAAACACACATGTTCACATGCACACATAGAACACACATGCATGTGTGTACAGACACATGAACATAAGCATAGATATGAACACTAACACTTGTATGCACATTCTTACACACATGTACAAATACAAGCACATGCATAAAAGTATACACACATACATAGCCCATGCACATAAGCACAAGCATTCTCACACACATACATACAAACATGCACCTATGCATAAACACACACGCATGCATGCACACTCACAGAGATACATGAACACACATGCACATGCACATGTAAACACATAAAAGTGTGTGCACACACAAACACAAACACAACCACTCTTGCACAAACAAACACATAGATAAAAACATGGAGATATGTACATGTGTACAAATACACAAACACACACACACACACACACACTTTCACATATATGCATATAGACACTCGTACACATCGACATGCATGCATGCACACATGCACATGTTCACATGCACATGAACACACACACATGCATATCCACACCCCCTACACACACGTACATGCATGCTTGCACACATGCATAACTTGCACACACTAGCACTTACACACACACAAACATAAGAACGCACATGCAAACATGTGCACACACATTCACACAGGAAAATACAAACACAAACACAAACATAATCACACATGAACAAAGACACATACATCCACAGAGAAGAGCACATGCACATAAATATACATATGTATAGATACATGGATAACAATTCACATATAGGCATATGCGTGAACACTAGGATATGCACACATAAACACATGCGCATGCATACACACACCACCATGCACACATGCATACATGTGCTTGCACACATGCACAACTTGCACACAGACATTGTCTTATACATACAGAGAAACATATGTGCACACATGTTCACACGCATGCACACATACACACATGCACACACTTGCACATTTTCCTGCATGCACCCACTTGCATATTTGCCTGCATGCAGACAAACAAATACATGAATGCACATACACTAGCATGCATATATTCATGCATGCTGACCCACATACATGAAAATACATACACAGACATACATATGCACCCATTCAAAAATTCCCACACACACTCACTTACAAATGCTTACATGCACACACACATATGCATGCACACAAACACACACACACACGCACACATAAATGAACACACATGCACCTGCACACATCTACACACACATATGCACACACCAACACAAACACAACTAGAATGCACAAATTCACATAGATGCATTTGCACATAGACCATTGTACACAAGTATATCCATGCTTGCAAACTCACACACCCACACATGACCATGCACCCACTTGCACATGCATGCACATACGTATACATAAACATATGCATGCACACATGCACACACACACACACACATAAATACAAACATTCTTAGACACACCTACACACACATGCATGTGCATGCTTGCACACACACAAGTTGTAAACATGCATGTACTTATACACACATAAGTGCACACATGCATACATGTACATACATAGGCACACACACAAGCATGAAAGCAAATAAGCCCACAACCACACATGCATAATTATGTATGCACACACATGCATACACACATGTAGAAACACATGCACACTCACTCACACATACATGCACAAATGCAAACACACACACACACATACAAACACCCACATATGCTTATACATGCACAAACATCCACCCACCCACATATGTATGCACATGCACACATGCACACATGCATGCATGTATGCACACAAGCTCGAACTCATGAGCATATGGAAGTACCCACATACATAAGAACATACAAACATAGAAGTACATGCACACGTACAACAAAACACATATACATGTACACAAGCACACACCCACACATATGTACACTAATGCACACACACACAAACACATGCACATGCACACACACATTAACATTTATACACACACATGCATGCACACATATGCTTATGCACACACACACATGCTCAAATGCATGTCCACAAACAAGCACCCACACACACAAGAACACATGAACACAAAAGTACACACACATATGACCAATCACATACACACATGAACAAACACCCACACACACACATGTATCTAATGCACACATGCATAGAAACATACACACATACTCATAAAGACACATGTAGATGTATGCACACATGTAGACATGCATGTACACACATAAACACATGCACACATGCACACACATAAGCACATTCATGCACATATACACACATGCACCTACATAATGAACATGTATATGGACACATGCAAACAAGCATACGCACACTAACATGCAGACGCACATATGCATGCACACACACGTGCGTACACACAAGTATACACATCCATACACAAGCAAGTGTGCACACATGCACACACACACACACACTTGTGCAAAATGCTCTTATGCAAGCACACACAAATAAACATGCTTGCACATGCTCACATGCACATATAAGCACACACACACATGGATAGCCATAGGAAAATGCACACAAAAAATCAAAGTGACATACAAATGTAAAGCCATATGCATGCATGCATACACACAAGAACACAAACATGCACATACACTCAGACATCTACATAGACCCACACAAACACATGCATGCACACAAGCATGCATGCATAATTCTACACAAATGCATATGCACTCACATGAACACATACAAACATACACATGCACCAGTATACACACACACACGTACACACACCACAATGCATGCATGTACACACAAACAAAATGCATACTTACCCATATGCACCCACAAACATACACCCCCACACCAAAACATAAGAATGAACTCACACAATCGCACATGCACAAACATATGCATAAACTCACACAAATACACATGCATGGACACACAAACATACACACATGCATGCACACATAGACATACATACACACATGCAAACACAAACACACAAATGTAGACTCATGCGTAGACACATACATAAACACGTGCATACATGCTCTCACACTCACAGAAGTATGCACACTCACAAACACAAGGAGATAGAAACTTGCATTGACATACTGACATGCACAAACACACAAACACATGCACATACACTAGCACACATACACACACAAATGCACATTTACATGTAAACACACCCACACACACGTATGCACAAACACATACACATACACACCCATACACACACATACATGCCCACACATGCATACATACTAGCACTTACACATGCACACTTACACATCACATACGTACACACATAGACACAGTGATACACATATACATACTCACACATGTACATGCATGCACACAAACATGCACACACATAAGCGCACCAACGCATGCAGCATAAACACAAAAATACACACATAATGCAAGCACACCAACATACACACACTCTTGGACACATACACACATGCACACATACACACACATGCACTCACAGACACATGTGCATGCTTGCACACAAACACATATATGTATGCTCATATACATGTTTGCACACACAAGCACAAACACAAACACACATGCCCGAACACATTTACACACACATACGCATACATGTAATTACACAAACTCACCAACACATATATGCATGCACATACACACACACACACATATGCACACACACATACACAAAAACACATATACAAATAAAAAACAATGCTTGCACACACACATATATATGCAAGTATAATACACACATGCAGACAGACATACACACATGTGTGTACACACGTACAAGCACACAGCCACACACACAAACCTACACACACCTACTAATAAACACATGCACATATTAACATATAAACATCCACATGCACACCCACAAACTCACACACGTATCTACACACATATGCATGGACACACACCCAGACATATGCGTGCACCTTATCGTGCACACACATGTAGGAATATGCATACACACTCTAACACGCACATACACAAATGCGTACATGTGCATGCACAACTCATATGCATACAAAATACATTTGTGCACATAGACACACACATGAACATAAGCACACACTTGCACACATGCACACATACTCATGCACTACTATACACACACAAGCATGCATGAACATTGACACCCATATGCACACACATATGAACGAATGCGATCATGCACACAAAAACATATGCTCGCATTAGTTCCCACATACACATCCACCCTCCAAATGCACATGTGCATACACACACTATGCTTGCATACACATGCACACAAATAAGTAAATGCATGCACACACACGCATATAGACATATGCACATGCACACACACACATGCACCCAAGCAAATGCATGCATGTATGCATGCACTTATGCTGACACACACAGACACATAGATAAACACCCTGACACACCTACACACATGAATAAATATACATGCATGTGCACCAATACAGAGACATGTCTACATGGTGCCTTACAGACATACACACATATACATAAGCACATGCATGCACACACATGTAAATACACACACACATACACCTACACACACAAACACACACCCTTTCACACCCACAAACACATACATGCACACACATACGCACATGTATCTAGAATCACACAAACACAGAGAGGTTCATTGATGCAAGTGGACAACAACAAACATAAATACATACATATACACATGTGTAAGCACATGTAGACAATTATAAAAACATGTAAACATACAAAAAAGCACACATGCACAAACACATTGGCACAAGCACACAAACGCACAAACCCACACCCCACACATGCAAATGCAAAAAAATGCACAACACTTTCACACAATGAACACACGAGCATGTGCATACAAAAACCTGTGTATGCATACACATACCCACTCACATGCACATTGATGCAACACACATGCATAGTTAGTTTGACACTCACATGCACACATGCACATGAACACACACACATAGATGCATACACTTGCACACACACATATATACAAGCATGCACACATCCACAAGCACACACATGCATGCATTAGTATACACACATAGTGGACACAGTTACATGCACACGCTCACATGCACATAAATGCACACATCCACATGTATGCACAAACACCCATATATAGAAAGACACACATGCGTATACACATGCATTCATCCTCCCTCACAAAGCACATAGACACACATACAAGAACACACACCCACACATGCCAACAAACACATAAACACATATATGCACACACATGCATACACATACACACAAATACACATGCAAATACACACACATGGATGCACACACATAATTACACACATGGATGCACCTTTGCAAAAACATGCTCTCATGCATAAATGAACCTACAATAGTACAAAGGAACAAGCATAGTCACACATACATGTACGCATATGTATAGAGACACAAATGTGCACAAATATGCACCTGTACACATGCGCACACATGTGCACATATGCACATACACTCATATACACACACACATGCACACACACATGTGCACACATACACACATGCACATACACACACACACATGCACACATACACACACACACACATAAGAATGCACAAACATGTACACACACATGGAAACATGTACACATGCACAAACACATATACATTTGCAAACACATATAAATGCACCTACACATAGTGATGCACACATGCATACACATATACACATGTACATGCATTCATACTACACACACATATGCATACATAGAGATATGCACACATATACACAAGTACAAACACATGCCACACATGCATGCACACACATGCACATATGCACACACATAGAGGCACACATATGCATGCACAGACATACACACACATAAACAAATAGACACACTTATGCTAACGCACACATGCACACACACTTACAACCACACATGTAGACACACACACATAAACACCCTCATGCACATACCTGTGCACACACACGTACATATGCACACAAATATGCACACGTACAAACATATACACACATGCAAAAATAAAAGCATACACACACATGCACAAAGACATGCCTACACACCTTAACACACTAAGGTATGTGCACACACATACAAACACACATGCACACACATACAAACACATATGCATAAACATGCAAAAGCATACATACACATGCATGCGTACAACCATACATATACCTGCACACATACATATACACACTTGCACCCACACACACACACACATGCACACACATGCACATAGGAACACACATGCTCATGCACATGTGCACACACACACACACATAAGAACACACACATATATAAAGAAAAATAAGCTTACAAACATGATCTTGCATGCACACACACCTACACACATGCATGGACATGCACACACATAGCACTTGCACCTACCCACACATGACCACTTGGCTTCTTGCGTACATAGTTGCTTGCACACACAGACATGCACATGCATGTACACATATACTATCACGCTCGCAAATGCATGCATGCACATCTAAACACCCACACCGACACACACATGTGCATGCATTCCTACGTAAACACAAATGTATGGACACAAGTACACATAGATGCACTCACACAGTCAAGCATACACTTATACACATACAAACACACATGCAAAAATGCACATATGCATGCATGAACTAGTGCACACACGCACAAAATTATACAAACGCAAATAAAACATGGACATAAACACACAGAAGTATAGGCACACACACATACACATGCACCTGCAAAGACATGCATACATAGACACACCTTCATGCATGCTCACACACATACATATAAACACACATATGTTGGCATATAGATATGATCACACACACATACACATACATGCAGACACAGACACACATGTGCACATACACATGCACACACACACATGTATGCATGCATGCATGCACACCCAAATACTTGCACATAAACAAATGCATCCACATACATGCTTGCACAAAGGTGCATGAGTCCACACACTTGCATAGAGACACAAATAGATATGCTCATGCATATATACACATGTAGACATGAACACACAAGGAAAGACAAACACACATATATGCACAACACATACATAGATGCACACACACATGAAAACATGCATGCACATACACACATGCATGCAAATACACACAAACACACAAATGACCATAGGAACAAACACACAAATATGCATGCAAACATAGATGCAGATGCATGTGCACCCATGCACACACATGCACATGCACTCACACATGTGTATCTATGCACTCATACATACACACACTTATGCACAAGCACACACTCACATACACACATGCACATAAAAACGAACATGCACACACACATACATACTCACATAGCTATGCACACACATGCACATGTACATGCACACACTTGCACTCACACACATATGCACCCACCTACATGCTTGCACACACACCCATATACACAGACACACATGCATGCTTGCATACACACACATACACATACTCAATGGCACACACATTCACCAAAATACATGCACACATACATGCATGGACATACCCAGACATGCACATGCTTACAAACATGCATAGATTCATAAATTCACAAACACACACATGAATGCACACCCACACATACAATCATACGCATAAACAAATGCACACACACACTCGCACACACACCAAGGCACATGCACACACTCATAAATGTGTACACTCACACTGACATGTAGTTGCACACACAAACATGCACACATACACATGCACATATAAATACACACACAAACACATGCATGCAAGAGTGCACACACACCCACACACACAAATGCACACCCATACATGCATATAAGAACACACACACATGCACACACAAACCTAAACACATGGATGAACAAAAACATTCACTCAAAAGTAGAAATACATATGCACACAAAAGCACACAAACATACACACCCATGCACACAAGTAATAAGCAGACATATAGGCACAAAAAAAGCTACACATGAACATGCCTGCATACACATGCATTCAAAAATACACACATAAGCATGCAGGCATGCATGCACATGCATACACACACACATTTAAGCACACATGATGAACACATGAACACCCATATACACCTACAAGCACCCACAAACTCAAACAAGTACACAAACATACACACACACACACTCACAAGCACATAAACTCACACTTGCATGTACATAGACACATAAACACATGCACATGTAATACACACACAAGAACATGCACACACATACATGTGCACATATGCACACACACACACACAGACACACAAGCATGCACATGTGCATACATTGGTACACACACACACACATATGCACACATATGCACATACACACACTTACACAAAGTCAAATATATGTAAACACAAACTCACAGGCACTCTCAAAGATAGACGTACACACACACACACAAACACACACACGCATGTGCCCATGTGTACACAAAAACACCACACACGAGCACTCACATGCACATACACACACTCAAGCAAGCACATAAACACCCACCCACACCACACAGACAAACACAAACACATGCCTATGCATGCATCCATGCACACACATGTTTATGTCTATGTACACACATACATAGATGCAGACACACACATGCCCACATACACAGACCCCTATGCACTCACATAGACATACAAACCTAGATATACATACACATACACTTTCACACATACATATGTACTCAAATGCACATGCATGTAGACACACTCATACATGTACAGACACATGCATACAAAAACAAACATTTATACACACGCACAGATGCACACACATGTACACACATACACATAGAGGAACAATTATGCATACACACAGATACATGCATGCAACCATACACAAAAGCACACACTAAAGCACACATATGCGTGCACATATACACACACATGCACATGCACACACACACACACATATAGAACCCACACACATGCACATGCATGCATGCACAACACACACAAGCATGCAAACATGTAAACAAAGGAATCAATAAAGGCACACATACACACACAAGCACACAGACATGCAAGAACATATGCACATGCCCACACACAAAAAATACATGTACATATACTCACACCCAAACACAAATGTGCACACACATGTACATGAATGCATACAAACTTACACACACATATGCACCAACTCACACAAACAAGCATACTTGTACACATGTACAACCACACCCACACAAACATAACCACACACATGCACATGCACACATACAAGTGTACACACACATGCACATATATAGAGACATATAAAGCCATGCACACACATATGCAAATTGATAGACTTGCAAAATTTTTCATGCACACATAAACACACATACTCATCTGCATGCACTCACACACACTTACATGTGCACATGAATACACATAAGCAACTACTCATGCACACATACACACATGAACACACATAGACACATGCAAAGAACATGCACAAATGGTGTCATGCATGTACACATGCATGTGCACCCACACGCACATGTGTGTACACACATGCATTCATACAGGTACACACATGCGCTTACACATATGCAGATGCATGCATATATACACTCACAAATGCACACCACCCACACATGTGCATAAATGCACACACAACACACATAAACACAAATGCTCACAGACACATGTGCACATGCATGCAAACAAATATTCACACACAAATACTCACACACACTCGTGCACTTGCACACACAAACACACACATAGTTCTAGCAACAAACACATACACTCATGCATGCATATTCACATGACACACACACACACATGCACTAGCACAAATAAGCACATGCACACTAATCCACACTCCACTCATTTACGAGCACACATACACACATGCAAACATCCACACACACTTGCACCACATGCTCACACAAGCACACAGACTACACACACACACACACATACAGACACCCACTTACACATGCATATACATATATACATATGTGCGCACTCGCACACACATATGCATACTCAAATGCACCCATAGACACAGTTACATGCACAAACACACACACACACACATATACACTTGCACATGTGCTAATGCACACACAAGCATGCAAGCACATAGTTATAACCGCACATGCACATAAATGCACAAGCAAACATACATGCACACACACTTAGGCTCAAAAAAAATGCACAAAGTCTGAAGCACATACTAACACATTCACACATAAAAACATACACATAGTTGCAAACACATGCATACACTCACACAAAGACATGCACATACACACAAACACAGACACAAACACACACTCATGCAGTCACACATAAGCTTGCATAAACACGCATGCAGACACGCATAGACATGCACACTCACACACATAGATGTATTCATGAACACACATATACACACATGTGCACACACAAATGTACACACACATGCACACACACTAGTGCACATGCACACACATATGGATGTATATGTCAAACATATGTGCACACACACACATGCACACATGTACATGTGCACACATACGTTCAAACAGACATGCACACATAAATGATTGCACATGCACACACACACTTGCTCAGGTATGTACACACGTCTATGCATACACAACCACATTCACACACATGCATGCATGGACATAGTCATGCACACACATATGTACACACATATGCATGCACGCACACACAAATGTTGACACAATCACACACATGCATACTTGCACAATCATATACACACACATGCAAAACAAAAACGTGCACATGATCACACACAAGTATGTGCATACACACATATAAATGCACAGGCAAATAGATCTACATGCACATGCAAACACACAAATGCATAAGCACTCACATGCACACTCATATAGGCACACACATACACAAACATGCATGCATGCATATAAGCACATGCATGCCAACACACATGAACACACAGACATATGGAGGCACTCATCTGCACACATGTGCATGAGTGTGCATACACACTTCCACACAGACAGACACACACCCATACAGACTCCCACATGCATGTACACACATGCAATCACACATGCAAGCACACACATAAACCTACACACAATTGCATATACACACAGACATGCATGCACACATGACATTGATGCAGACAAAAACACACACACTTGTCTACATATGCACATGCATAATAACATATACACACTTGCATAAGCGTGCGCACAGACACACACACATGCACCCACATGCACCCACACATACACACGTACACACTCACATAGAAACGTGCATGCACATGCACAAGTATGCATAGGCACACTCACACATAAGTATACATTGACATATTCAAACACACACAAGCATATACACATGAGCATGCACATAGGGACTCATGCATACACACCTACACACATGCACACATGAAAGCATAACACACAGAAAGACACACATTCCCATATGCACACACACACGCACACTCTTATACACCTACAGGCATGCACACTCACATTTGCACATGTACACACACATGCACACACACACACATGCATGCTCATGCAAACAAACACTTAAAAACACACATGCACACTACCACACACATATACAAGTGAACATGCATGCAATCACACACACACACATGCACATATATGAAGAAATAAACAAACACACTTATATGCATACATACACACATGCACATGTGCAAAGGCAAGCACATAAAATGATGCTCACACGTACACATGGGTACGTGCACAAGCATACACACACATGTACACACACACACACATGCACACCCACACCCACACATATCTGCACATGTACACACCAATACACTCACCCAAATGCATACACGTGCACACATACAACCACTTGCACACATATATACATCCATATACATGCAAACAAAAACATGCACAAGTAAAAATACACACACACACACACACTCACATGCACTCTTAATGACACACATGCAAACATGTATTAGCACACATACAGGCACACACAAAACTACAAGACACAAACGTATGGCAATATGGATAGACAAATACACACTCACACACATATGCATATGCTCACACATACACACATAAATACACACATGCATAAATAATCACCCATAAGCATGCATGCATGGGCATGCCTACAAGCAAATAAGCTCAAATGAAAGGACATATGCACATGCATATACATAGAAACACGCAATAAAGACACACTCACAAGTGTAATAAAATTTGCACACACACACGCACATAAAGACACACTCACAAGTGTAATAAAATTTACACACACATGCACATGCATGCACATGGATGCACACATACACACAAGCAAATGATTGGACACAAATGTGCACATAAACGCAAATGCACACACCCATAAACAAAACGCACACACGCATAGACACACACTCAGACACACACACTAATGCATACACTTACAGACACACATGCAAATGCATTCACATACACACACACATGCATGCACAATCACATGCACAGACACACACATAATCAAATGCACACTTGTACACATACACGCAAATGGATGCACATGCACATGCAAGCACACACTATACATGCTCACACATATATACAAGCACATCCACACACACACATGCACACACATGCATACACATGCAAACTCAAACAAAATAACATGCACGAATGCACAAATTTGCATGCACTCATAGATAAATGCAAATGCACAAACATAGACATACACATGCACGTGCACACACACAAATAACACACATGCACGCACACAAGCATACATACACACATGCACACAGACATGCAATCATACAATGATGCACACACATGCACATGTGTATGAATGCACATACGCATGCTCACACACATACACATACATTCACATACACATGCAAAACACACACCCACACACACATCATGAACACACACAGACACACATACAAGCACACACATGTACACACATATGAGCACACAGACACACATACAAGCACACACATGCACACACATATGAGCATACATGCACCCACACGTACATAGGCATGCTCACACACCCACCCACAAACACATGCATGTGCTTGCATAAGCACACACATATATGCACACACATACATATACACATGCACACACAAACACAAACATGCAAGCACTTACGTGTACAAGCACACATATGTACATATACAAACATAGGCACACACATGCCCATATTGGCACATACATTCATGTAATATGCATGCACAAGAACACACAACGTACACACACACATAGAAAGGTGCACATACACACTTGCATACATATACACACATTCATGCAAGCACACACACACACACACATGTGTGCATGCATAAACACAAATATGCACACACATGCACACAATCATGTACACATGTACATACACATGAACAATCACATACTTGAAGACTTACGCATGCGCACACTCACACACACACACTCACATACATGAATATACCCACACAAGCACATGTGCTCATATAAACAAACGTATAGGCACTTTCACACACATATACTCATGTACACACACCTAGACACATGAAGGCACATAATCACACAAACACGCACACACAAACACGTATGTGCATGCATTTGTGCACACATAGACAAGCACACGATCACACACACACTAGCACACATATTTACCACACCCTTAGATACATAGTCATGCACATGGACACACACACAAATTGACACACGCGTACATGAACTCACATATACACATGCATGCAAACTCACAATCACACATGTACACAAATGCACACACATGCAATAAGAAACATGCACATATAAAGGAAGACAGACTTGTAAATACAAGCACAAACACACATACACACACTAATATGCATACAAACATGCATGCATGCACATGGACACAGACAAACACATCCATAGAAATGCACACAAATGTGCGCAAAACACACACAAGAATGCACACACACATGTATACACCCGCACACATACAAGCACCACAACACCCACAAACATGCATATAAGCATATACATACACACACAACACACAAAAACATGCACACTCACCCATATGCACACATAAACATAGACAAACACACACATATTGGCACACAAAGAAAATGCACAAGAACATACACATACATACATGCACATGCAAACACACACATCTACACACATGCATGCTGGCACACATGCATACACCAATACACAGACACAACGTCCACACACACACACGTGTATGTATACTCACTTGCTCACACACACAAACAAAGACATATGTACACACTTGTACAAACATAGCATCACAAAGATGGACACATATGCACACACACACATGCACCCAGACATGCACATACACACACATGCATGCAAATGCATGCACAGAAACTCATGTATACATATAAGCACACTTGCACATGCATACACACAAATGAACATTCACATACACACATAAGCATGGACACAAACACACATGTATGCACACACACTCCTACATATATGCACATAAGTGCACACACACATAGTTATGCACATCCACAAACACACACACATGCAAACCAAAAGACATGCACAGGCACACGCATGTACATGTACACGTGCATGTGCATGCACACATATATAAATGCATAAGAACACACATACAAGAGTACACACAAATAGAAACATGCATGCACACACACATACAGGCATACCCACACACACATGCACAAGCTTACGTGTGCACACTAACACAAAAACACACACAAGTGTACATGTGCGCACACACATGCACAGAAACACACAAACACATGTATGCACTTGCTTAACCATGTACACATATATGCACACACACACACACATGCATGGACACACAGAAGCCCATGCAAACATAGGCATGCTCACACCAACAACCAAACATGCACACATACATGCAAACATAATTGCATACACATGCTTACACAAAAACACATGCATGCATAGGCATACACACACATAAACAAGCACTCATAAATAATCACATGTCCACACACATAATCACATGCACAAATTCACACATGCACATGCAAAAACACACAAACTTATACATACACACACACATATGCATAAATGTAAAGACATACACATGCACAAACACATGCACACACATGCACCTAGATGCATGTGCATGTGTAGCAACATAAGCACACACACACACAAAGGAACACAAGCATATGTGCATAACTTATGCATACACACACACACACACACGTACACACACACACATGCATATATGACACACATATGCACACTTTTGCATGTGCGCATGTACATAAACAAAAATACACTCATAGACATACTTATGCACCAACATGCATACACATGAACACACACATATATGCACACACATGCACACATGCACGAATATTTGCACACTCTCACACACGTACTCACAAAAACATAAGAACTAATGAACACAAAAAATACACACACACATGTATGACGATAAGCACCCAAGCAAACACACCCATGCACACACACATATGCACACATGCACATAAACACATGCACATGCATACAATCACACACACACACACAAACACAACCACATGCACATTTTTATACACACACACACACATGCATGTACAAACATCCACACACACATACAAACAAACAAACACTCACAACACAAATACACACACATGTAAAGGCACATACATGCACACATCTACATGCTCACACACACACATGCACACATAGACACACATGCACACATAGACACACATGCACAAAGGTATAAACACACACAAGCATAAGCACATGCATATAAATACATGTCAACTTGAATGCACACATCAACATGCATTCATGCACATGCACACACACACATACACACATACACACATACACATGTATACAAATGCACACATGCACAAACTCATGCACAGACACACACATACAAAAACATTTGCAAACATGCAAATACACTCACCTGCACAAAGCAAATGCACACACATACACACGCACACATACACATGCACCATCATAGGCACACACACATGAACAAACATAGGAACACACATGCACAAGACATATAGTCACAGGCACTCACATGTGTACACACACAAATACACACAAGCATAGTCATAGACTAGCACATACACACATGTATAGACACATATGCATGCATAAACACATGCACACACATGCATAAGCATGTACACACATACACACATGTGCATGCACTCAAACAAATGCATGCACACACATATTCACACAAACACACTAACACATACACACGCATACACACACAAATGCACACACAAATACACAACATGCACATGGATGCATACATGCACAAAAACACAAAGTTACACAGACACATGCATGCACACAAACATAAATACACGTGCACATGCATGCACACATGTACACCGATATGCATACACACATATGCACACTTGTACATTGACTCATGCATGCACATATATACGCACAAACATGCTCAAATGGACACACACACACATACATGCACACTCACTCTCACATGTGCACACGCATACACAAATATAGACATATACTTGCAAACTCAATCATAGACACATGTATATACACACAAAGGCACACACACACATGCACACACAAAAGTATAAATTCATGCATGCACACATACACATTCTCATTCACACACATGTATACACATATGTGCAAATACACGCACACACATACACTCATGTACACACATACATGCATAAGCTATAATGGAGCGTGCATGTGCATGTGCACACACACATATATACTGCATACTCACACAAATGCACACAAATGCACATACATAGGTAGATAGATGCACACATGCTTCCTTACATACACAAACACATATAGAGGCACATATACATGCAAGCAAAACAATGCACACAAACACATGCATAAATGCATGCATAGTCATGCACACACATGCATGCACACACAATCACACACATAAACATATGCATGAACATATACACACACATCCACACAACAACACATACAAAAAACACACACACATTCACACAAACACACACACAGCATACAAGCATACAAACAAAAAACATGCACACAGACAGACACATGCACAATAATGCACATACACATAAATGCACATTCATTAGCACATATACACACAAAGAAGCTCAAACACATTCACACACACATGCACACATGATGATGCATGCATAGACACACACACTCATAAGAATGAAAAGGCATACATGCACACACACACTCATGTACACATGCACATGCATATATGCATATCCATAAACACAAGTGTGCACACAAACATATACACATATGCACTCATAAACACATGCATGAACACAAATACACACACACAAATTGCACATGTACATGCGGATGCACTCATGTGCAAATGCATTGACATAACACTCACAAATGGACACACACATACACACCTCATACATGCATGCACTATACACAAATGCACCCACACACATAGATGCATACAAATGTACACATGCACACATTTACATGCACATGCACATAAGCTCACATACAAACACATGTACACATGCATACACATACACACACACAAACATGTGCACATGAACTCACTCACACATTCATACACATGGGTACACACACACAAAGAACCAATGTACATATACACATAAACATGTAGACACACATGCATGCACTTACACACACACATGCACACACATATGCACACACATGCATGCACACACACACACACACATGTGCACATACATGAACACAAACATGCACACACACAAGCATACCCGTACAAAGACACCAACACATGGACACTCACATGCATGCACACACAAACACAAAGGCTCACACACAGATGACCATGAACACACATTGATTGACTTAATTAGACATGTACACACATAGACATATACACAAATACATATGCACACACAAACACATATACGCACACACATGCGTGTGCATGGACAAACACCCATCCACACATACACACACACATGTAGACACAAATTAACATACATGCACTTTCACAAACGCACACATATACACGAGCACACAAATACATGCATACATGCACATTTGGACACACATCCAAACACACACTTATGCACATGCACATGCACATGCACATAAACACACACATACACACACATATACTCATACATGCACACATGCTCACACACACGCACCCACATAAACACACATGAAAGCAAACCCACTCATAAAAATACAAAAATGCAAACAAACTCATAGGCACATGTGCACACACCAATGTACACACAAACTTACTTATGTACACCTATGCATAAGCACATGCACACACATGGACACACATACACAAGCATGCACACATAAGTGTTCCCACATACGCATGCTTGTAGACACATGTATGCACAACACACATGCACAAATGCTTGTGGAGAAAAACACATGCATGCATTCACAAAAACATGTGCTGATACGCACACACACACAGACACACACACGTACGCATGCACACATGTACAAACACACGCACATGCATGTAGGTATGCACACAAAGACCCATATGCACAAGCACAAACATGCTCATACACACACATGTAAACATGCCAACACGCATGCATGCACACTCCCACATGCATCCTTGCACATACACACATGCACGCATGCACACACACACGAACACACACATGTACATACACATCCATACACACTCATGTCAATGCACACACACACTCATGCAAACACCACATGCACACACTCATGCATGCACATAAACATGCACCCACACAAACACAAACAATATCACACATGCATAAACCTACACATGAACACATCAACCCATGCACGCATGCTCATAAATTCTAGTATGCATGCACACACACAGACAACCATGCTCATGGTAACACACACACATGCATATGCACACTAACAGACAAACACACATGCATGCACTCACACACACATATGCACAAACATGCTCACACAAAAATGTAGACATACACACACTCGTGCACACATGCACTCACCCATACACACACCCACACAAACAAACACAAACACATGCATACAGAAATGCACATGCACCCATACATGCACACTCATATGTACACACAACAAACACACCAACACACATACAAACAAGCACACACACACACATGCATAATCATATGCACACACATATAAAAGCACCCTCATAGACATGACACATGCAAAAACTCACATGCACAATTACCCATGCACACATAGAGAAATATGAACACAAACACAGACACACATGGATACACAGATGAAGTCACACTTGTGCATTTGCACCCACACAACCACACACATGTACACAAATGCACATACATGCCTATGTACACACACATACATGCACACATGCATAACACAAGTACACACACAAGGACACATACCATTGCATATGAACATGCATGTGCATGCACCAGCAAATACATGCAAGCATCCACACACACACATGCATATGTGTGCATGTACACACACGCATGTATGTACACAACACTCTCGCACACATACACCCATGCATGGGCACATGCACACCTACACACACAAATAGACACAAAAAAACACACATACACACATGCAAGTGTATAGCCATGCACACACTTATATACACACATAATCATACACATGCACACACACAAACACAAACACACAAGCACATTGACACACGTAGGAACACACACATGGCACAACATTGCTTCTTAGTTTTCTTATATGAAAAAGCTCATTGGATTGTGCCTACTAGACTAATTTATAAGCCGAGACAACAAGGTCGTGATGACCTGAACTCTTCAAAGCTCATTATTGAATTAAGCTTGGGAAGTGAGGGCAGTTAAAATCATTTTTTATCCTACCTGTACCATGACCATTGAGAATTTGAAAATTTTATTCCTCATGAGTTTCAACATGACTTTTTTATAAAATACCTAAATATTCTATTATTTAAAAATATATCATCTTATTTAATATTCTTTTATAATGATATCTAGAAATTACATAACATATTACCATTAAGGTTGTAAAGGCAAATATTATTCATTGGAATTAGAGTACAGTATACGCAATTTGTGCATGCCATACAAGATGCTCAACATTGTGTACATTAGGTTATAAAAGTTAAGGAATCAACAATAATATAGGATTAGCTGTAGAGTGGATTTACATGAAACATATAATGCAATGAATTTAATGTATGGTATGCTATTAAAAATTTTTACAAAATATATAATACATTAAGTAAAAAATATGGCATGCTAATACTATAATAGGGGGAAAAATAAAGATGATAATTTGAGTGAAATAATCATAAGAAATATGGTGTGTGTTTGTGTGTGTGTCTATATATATATATATATATATATATATATATATATTTAAAAAATTATTTGGTGATAAATATGCATGTTTATATTTGTAAAAAATAAAAAAATAATTTGAAAAAGATGTTTTCGTCCTAAATTCAATAAGTAAAACTTGTAATTATGATATATGATCAATATTAAATTAATATATAAAATGTTTCATAATTAAGATATTTTTGCATATTATTTATTATTTTTTTACTCTTACATAGAATATGATTTTTCTAAGAGGTTGTTTATTATTTTATTAGTATATCATTTTGTATTTTAATAATATTTATATTTCATGATATGCATAATAATATATATGCTTTCATGAAATAATGCATACAAAAATAGAATTTTGTTATTGTAATATCTTAATAATTTGCTCTATATAATATATTAAAAATCTTGAGATTTTATTGATATAATTCTAATTATGAGAATTTAAATAACAATAAAATTATTTTTTAAAATAATACATTTATTAATTAAAAGAAAATAATAATAATTTTATTTTGAGAAGTGTGTCATATTTTTAAATGAAAATAAATTTTATTAAAGCATATAATTAAAAAGAACTCTCCTTGAAGAGTATAATTCCAGTGCGCTAATAATGTTCTATGACCTCCATAATTAATTACAATTTTTTGAGAAATACATATATGTATATTATGAATATTTAAATGGCAAATCATATTTTTTAATTTAAGCCAATTATCTTTAATAAGATATGTGTTAATTAAGTTATTACAAAAAGTTTTAGGTAGTTTAGAGATGTAGCTAATGAAAGAAAAATGAAGGGAGAGAAGGAGAAAAAGAGAAAATAAAGAGAAGTAGGAAAAAGATAGTTTCAATTCAAGAGGACAACAAGAAAGAGAAGAAAAGAATTGTGTTGGTCATAAGGAGAGCAGCAAGGAAGACAGAAAAGAGACTTACTATTACTATAAGAATAAAGAAGGAGAAGAACGTAATGGAAAGCTATTACAATGAGTGAAAATAGGGCAAAAAAAAGTTGAATTATATTTTTATTAAATTTATTCATTTTTATGTAGTAATTAGATGTTTTATTTTATGGTACAAGAATGCTATGATAGTTAATTATGGTGGTTTAGAGTTGTCTTATAGTAAAATATTGTTGAATTTATGCCTTGTGATTTTGTATGGAGGTGAGTCTGCTATATGATTAAACTCAATATACAATATGATTATCAATAATTTGTTTACGGACTTAATAAACATATCATAAAATTAAGATAATATATAATACAACTAGAGTTAAGTTGGTTCAAGAAGAAAGCTTATTGTGTGGTCCAACAATGTTATCATATCATAGTTGAGTGATCTTACTGTACCATGGGATTCTTATACAATATGATAGATAAATGTAAAAAAATAAGATGGGCTTCTAATAACCATACATCGAGAGTTGAAGGAATCATACTGTTTGATGGAGAGGCCATATAATATAATAAGTGATGAATTAATAACAATGATTTAGTGAGATGACAATTATACAAGACGATGGTGGAATCATATAGTTGATGTTTTTGTAGTAGAGAAAGTAGCGAGAATGCTTTGTGTTTGATGAGTCAAGCATAAATATTTATATCACATAAGGGTTTGCTTTTAATGAAATTGTTAATTTTCAATTAAATCACGCCATGAACTTTAAATGTCTAAAATAGTGGTCTTCAAGAATCTTGGAGTGATGGCAAGCTTCAAGGAAATTGAAGGCATGCACCAAAATCTTTAAGCTTGAATATCTCTTTATTTTTCTTAAATTTGATATATCCAAATTTTGAGATGATGTGACACACTAGTAGTATTAATATTTGAAAATGTTATAAGTTTAATAATTTTTGAATTTTGATTTTTGGGCCAAGCAATATTGATGAAAAGTATAGGCATAGGTATCTGATTTTTTAAAATTATTCAAGAATAATTTTTCACGAATTTCTTTTCATAGATACTTAGGAAACTTGTAACTCTATCATATTATAAAATTATTTTGGCATACTTATATTTAAAATTTTGGCACAAAAAGTCTCACAAAACACTATAAAACAACTTTAGTCTCGGGAAATTTCACTGTAGCATTGGGCAGATTGACCCGACCCGACGACTGGTCCGTCCAAGCATAAAGGATTTAAAAAATAAATAAAGTAAAAATTGTTTGATAGACCCAAAAGGGGCGAGAGAAGCCCAAAGGCCATAGGAAGAGCTGCTAAACGAAATAAGTGAGAAATCAGCCCGCAGCAGCTGAACGAAAGAAGTGAGAAATCAGCCGGGAGAGAAAGCTGATAAGAGCAAGCGCGAAATCAAGCCAACTAGGACCAAGTGATTAAACCTTTGTCGAGGATGGGGGGAGCCAACCCCAAATGGCTCGAGAGACTAACGAACCAAAAGTGTTATAGAGAGCAATGGCAAAGAAATTTGGAAGATGTGGGACTAAACTTCCAGTCGATTGTCAAAGAATGCAGAAGGGCAGGCATTATCGGAGCTAACCCCAAACGGCTCGAGAGACTAATGAACCTAAGGTGTTACAAAGTGAAATGGAGAAGACATTTAGACAATGTGGGACTAAACTTCCATTCGATTGTCAAAGAAGGCAGAAGTGGAGGTGCGATCAAGCGACTTAGATTAATAAAGGTAAGTTGTCATGATAATAGTAAAACACCTAGCAGGAGATTCGAAACCGAGCCAAATTTGCAAGAGGATGTGGAACCATTGCAGTAAGTTTCTTTTTTAGTTGATTTTTGGACACATTATTTTAATACATGTAGGACAACCAACACGCGATCCATTGGCCTAGATCAAGGCTGCCTAGATCCAAAAGCCAGAATTAATCTGAAACGATAAATTCAAATTTAATCTAAAACGTCCATTTCAGGCTCCAAATCGAACGGTGACTGCTTTATGTCCATTACCCAAATGGCTAGTTCATTTTAGATTCGTTTGGAGTGGATTTAGAGCTCAAATTAAGCTCTATCAATGAGAATGATGAAGAACTCCTAGATGTTACCAATGCAAAGATTGCAAAGCTTTCAAATTAAAATATCAAGAAATTCTACGGTGCTTCGAAAGTCACAAAGTGAAAGATGCAAGAAGGAACCCGAAATTTGAGGTTTTTGCTTCAACTATTTTTCAATCTCTATTCCTCCCTCTTTTTGGAATTGTGTGTGCCTCATATTTCCCTTAAAATTGTCTTAAGTTTTTCCAATTTTTTGTATTTTTTTCTTTGGGGTAAGGGCATCCCGACAATTGTGCAAAAGCCTGGGGCTTGAGTTGAGCTTGAAAAAACTCAAGTAGGTTCGGGATTAGCTGTAAGTAAAATCCAAAGGAGGTTTGAGGTGAACCTTACAAAAAACCTCGCTTGTAATTTGGTGATTTTAGTTTTCTTTTCCCAACACTGATTGGGGGTGGATGTAGGCTCAATTTTGAGTCAAACCACCTTAAAATTTTTTGTGTACTATTCTTTCTTATTCTTGCTTAAAAGATTTAAGTTTTAATTGAAACTGAAAATCAAAAGAAATGTTTATTTACCATAATTCACCCCCCTTGTGGGATTGTCTTAAGCACAAAGAACTTAAATTTGTATCAGAGTGGGGAATCCCAAATTACGTGAATAGCATCATGTAGGAGATCCAATTGTGTTAAGTGAAGGATTTCTCACATTCTTTGTGGTTTTTTGATTTTTGATTTTATGGCTTCCTCTTTGGTTGATATGGGTGCAACCTTGTGTGAAGGTTTTCTTCAATTCGGTCTCCCTTGTTTAGAGGAGAATTTTACTTATATGGGAAAAACCGTTTTAGAATTTTTATTCAATCTATCAATTAAGGAATTATGAGAAGTTATGACTAAGTCTTGTGAACTTCTTAGAAATTCTTTTACTAATGAAGTCAAGCCCTTTAGTGAGCTTAATGTTGAGCATAAAACTTTGGCTTAATCGAATGCTAGGGCCTTGAACTATCTTCATTTTAGAATTTCTCCTAGTGAATTACACCAATTATAAATTTTCATTCGGCATTTGAGGTGTGGAAAAAACTCGAAGTAACTTATGAAGGCACCTTCCAAGTGAAAGAGACGAAGATCAACATCCTCACCCATGACTATGAGCCTTTTAGAATGAATTCTGGTGAGAGTATTAAAAGTATGTTTTTAAGATTTAATGACGTAACAAATGGCTTCATAAATCTTGGAATGCCAAAATGCATTCTCAAATGGTGACCTAGTAAGGAAAATTTTGAGAATCCTTTTAAAGGAATATGATCCCTTTGCAATGACTACTAAAGCGGTTAAAGAAATCAACAAACTTTCATTGGATAAACTCTTTGGGGAACTTCTCATTGCTGAAATAGAGATGACTAGGAGACTTATGGAAGAGGCTTCTACAAGCAAGTTAAAGCACGAAAGGAAGGAGGAAGAACCCATGGCCTTCAAAGCTAGCAAATGTGATTCGGATTCCACTTCTACCTCTTCAATGGATTTAAAGGATGAGGTAAGTTTTCATGTTAATGGTTTAGCAAAAAATTTGGCCAAAAGTTTTCTTAATAGGAAATGGAAGAAGATGAGCAACAAGGAGAGGAAGAGGCCACTAACTTGTTTTGAGTGTGGTCGAACCGGTCATATTAAACTGGAATGTCCAAAACTCAAGGACAAGCATATGAAAGAGGAAAAGAAGAAGAACAAGATGACCTTGAAGAAAAAGAAAGCTTTCCAAGCTATATAGAGTGCTTCCAAAGATTCAGATGTTTCAACCTCAAGTAGAGGAGAAGAAGGGATGATTTGTTTTTTGGCAAATGAGGCATCTTTAATATCTTCAAGTGAAGAAGAAGAAAAAAATTGAGGTAAGCACTTGGACAAGAGATATTTTAGAAAGTAATTATATTGAAATAATGAATACATTGACCTCTTTAATGAGTGCTCATAAAAAATTGTAAAAGACTTACAAAGAAAAAGTTGAATTACTTGATTTTGTTATAAAAGAAGATAAAAAAAAAAGAATAGAAAATCAACAATATGTGACGAAAAGGCTTCCCTTAACATTGAGAATACTTTTTTAAAGCATGATATTCTACTTTTCAAAGAAAAACTACGATTTTTTCGAGCATGCTAGAGTAAGAAAAACTTCACGTACTTCTTATGCTTCACATGCTTATTGTTCTTCACATGTCTTCAATTTTGAAAAACCTAAATACATAAGCATGCATAGGCCATCAAATATTGTTTGTTTTTATTGTTGTAAACCTGAAGATACTGTGAAAGATTGTTTTATAGAAGAAATATATATTCATAAAAAACTTTTGATGGATTGTTAAGAATTAGAACATGCAAGCTCCATTTAGTACTTAACCTAAGCTTTTTTGGGTTCCTAAGAGTAAAACTTAGAAGACTAGAAGAAAATGTCTTCAAAATATTTGGAGACATACTAGGATAGGTCTAGAAAATTTATAAAACTTAAATTGATGATTTAATTTCGTGGTATATTTCTAATTTAGATTTTACACATTATACAGTAAAAAACAAAAAGAAAATAAAAATCCACATCTTGGGTATTCATCTATTAAAAAAGAATATAGAATCTTTAATCTAGAATCTCATAAGATAGAGGAAAGATTATAGATTGTTTTGATGAGTCTATCCAACTATTTAGTGAGAAGTATTTAGAAGATGAAATAAAATTAGTAAAGAACTTAGATTTGAATAAGAATGAAGAAAAATTAGAAAATCTTGAAGTAGAAAAAGAAAAAAAAGGTTACATAGAGAATGGAAATTTGCAACCTCACATCTAAAGGATTTGATCATTAGGAGATGATTTACAAATTGTTTAGATTTATGTTGATGATATTATTTTTTGTAGTACAAAAAAAAAGAAATGTGGAGAATTTAGAAAACTTATGACTAAAGAATTTGAAATGAGCATGATGGTTGAGCTAAATTTATTTTTCTTAGGATTTTAAATAAGACAACAACTTCAAGACTATGGTTTAGAAGTCACACATATACCTATTATAATTGATAAAACTAGTACAAGTTTTATAGCACTAGCCAAGAATCAAGTTCATTATTCTAGGACTAAGCACATAGATATTAGATATCACTTTATTATAGACTAAGTGGCCAAAAGGTTAGTAGAATTAGAGTATGTTCCCATTAAGCTTGAATTGGTTGACATTTTTACCAAACCCTTACCATTGGAGCAATTTCAAACAAAGAGGGAACAATTAGGAATTTTAGACATTACTTAGGGTTAACTCCAAATGGGGAGAATAGTTAGAAGTTAGGGGAGCATCAAGATAAAGGGAGTATGATAATTCTTAATTTCGTCCTTAAAAATTTATTTCTATTTTCTGTCACATTTTTGTTTATAAAACATTTATGTCTTGCCATCATCAAAAGGGGAGATTGGTACACCCATGTCTTTGATGAGTTATGCATAAATGTTTATATCTCATATGGACTTACTTTAAGTGAAATTGTTAATATTCAATTAAGTTAAGCCATGAACTTTAACTATCTAAAATAGTGGCCTTCAAGGCTCTTGGAGTGATGGCAAGCATCAAGGAAATTGAAGGTATGCACCAAAATCTTTATACTTGAATATCTCTTTATTTTTCTTGAATTTGGTATGTCCAAATTTTGAGATGATGTGATTAACTAGTAGTATTAATATTTGAAAATGTTATAAGTTTAATAATTTTTGAATTTTTATTTTTGGGTCATGCATTATTGATGAAAAGTATAGACATCGATATTTTATTTTTTAAAATTATTTAGGAACAATTTTTCATGAATTTCTTTTCATAGTCATTTAGGACACTCATAATACTATCATAATATAAAATTATTTTGGTATACTTATATTCAAAATTTTGGTACAAAAATTCTCAAAAGACACTATTAAACCACTTTAGTCTCGGGAATTTTCACTGTAACGTTGGGCAGGTAGACCCAACCCGACGGCTAGTCCGTCCAAGCTTAAAGGATTTAAAAAATAAATAAAGTAAAAAATTGTTTGATAGACCCGAAAGGGGCGAGAGAAGCCCAAAGGCCGCAAGAAGAGCTGTTGAACGAAATAAGTGTGAAATCAGCCCACAGCAGCTGAACGGAAGAAGTGCGAACTCAGCCTGCAGAGAAAGCTGACCAGAACAAGCTCTAAATCTAGCAAACTAGGACCAAGTGATGAAAACTTGATCGAGGAAGGGGGAAGCCAACCACAAATGGCTAGAGAAACAAATGAACCGAAAGTGTTAGAGAGAGTAATGACAAAGACATTTGGACGATGTGGGACTAAACTTCCATTCGATTGTCAAAGAAGGTAGAAGGACAGGCACGATTGGAGCCAACCTCAAACGGCTCGAGAGACTAAAGAACCGAAAGTGTTATAAAGAGCAATGGTGAAGACATTTGGACGATGTGGGACTAAACTTTCATTCGATTGTCAAAGAAGGCGGAAGGGAAGGCGCAACCAGACAACTTAGATTATTCAAGTTAAATTGTCATGATAACTATAAAACGTCGAGCATGAGATTCGAAACTGAGCCAAATATGTAGGAGGATGAGGAATCACTGCAGTAAGTTTCTATTTCAGTTGATTTCTGGACATATTATTTTAATACATGTAGGACAACCAACGTGTGATACAAAGGCCCAGATCAAGGCTGCCTAGATCCAATGGCCAGGATTGATCTCAAATGGTAAATTCGAGATTCAATCAGAAACATCTATTTCAGGCTCCAAATCGAATGGTGACTGCTTTGTGTCCATTACCTAAACGGTTAGTTCATTTTAGAGCTTTTGGAAGTGGATTTAGAGCTCAAATTAAGCTTTATAAATAGGGAATGATGAAAAACTCATAGAGGTTACATTACTAAAGTTTCAAAGCTTTCAAATCACAATGTCAAGTAATTCTAAGTGCATACGGTGCTTCCAAAGTCATAAAGTGAAAGCAGCAAGAAGGAACCCGAAATTGGAGGTTTTTTGCTTCAACTAGTTTTCAATCTATTCCTCCCTCTTTTCGGTATTGTGGGTGCCTCATATTTCTCTTAAAATTTTCTTAAGTTTTGCTAATTTTTTGTATTTCTTTCTTTGGGATAAGGGCATTCTGACAATTATGCAAAAGCCTAGGGTTGAGTTGATCCTGAAGAAACTCAAGTAGGTTCGGGATTAGCCGTAGGTAAAATCCCAAGTAGGTTTGAGGTGAATCGTACGAATACCCTCACTTGTAATTTTGTGATTTTAGTGTTCTTTTCCCAACACTGGTTAGGTGTGGATGTTGGCTCAATTTTCAGCCGAACCACCTTAAAAATCTTGTGTACTATTCTTTCTTATGCTTGCTTAAAAGATTTAAGTTTTAATTGAAACCAAAAATAGAAAGAAAATTTTATTTACTACAATTCACCCATCCCTCTTGTGGGATCGTCTTAAGCACAAAGAGCTTCATTTTCTTGAAACATTATCCTCTTGTTATATGAATTTATAGTTCCATTGGAATGTGTAGGGTGTTCAAGATACTTATTGGATATTGGCTCATCACATTATTTAGTGTCATTAATACTTTGTGTTTGGTAGCTTAGGTATTAGTTTAAGACGTACCTAAACGGATAATTTGGGTAATATTTTAAGTATTTTGTTTAGGAAAATAAAACTATCATTTTATATTAAAGATTATGGAAGAGATTGTTATAATCCTTTATCCAAACTAGATAAGGTTGTCTTGACAATCAAGTATGTTATCCTTCTATGTGTCAAATATATGACCCTTAATAACCAACTTCTTAAGGATGCTAGATGCTTTTGATTACTTCATTAAATATCTTAGTTAACTTGTCTAATAATTGAATCTAATTATTAATCTCAATGTTATCAATTATTTTGTTATCAATCATCTTTGTCTCTTCGAAACACATGTATAATAATGTAATCATGCTGCTTGATTTGCATAAGATTAAAGCATAGTTGTGGTCACAAAGCTTGCCTTTCTTGGGATCGGGTGTCACTTCCTCTATTTATTTATTTTTTAATACTTTATTTTTGAAATGTACTTTTCATAAAAAATTAAATAAATACATTATGTTTCAAAACATTTGGTATGCTCACATATCCAAAACAAATGAAAAAATATGCCTAACCATCGAAATCAATTTTATGTGAAGCCAAATATATGAAACAACATAATAATCGTATTACAATAGGCAATTAACATGTCCAATAAAACCAAGCAGATGTCTAACTTATTATAAAACATTTGAGGCATAATGAATAAGAGGGGATGAGTGAATTGTTTATTTTAGAAAATTTTCATTTCCAAAAATTAGTTCTAAATCTTCATCTTTTTTTACTTCTTTTTCTTCTCCTTTTTCTTCTTCTCCTTCTCCTTCTCCTCCTCCTTTTCCTTCTCCATCTTTTTCTTCTCTTTTTCTTCTTCTTCTTCTTCTTCTTCTTCTTCTTCTGCTTCCTTCTCTTTCTCCTTCTCCTTCTCATTCTCCTTCTCCTTCTCCTTCTATCTCTCCTCCTTCACCTTCTCCGTCTCCTTCTTCTTCTTCTTCAACTTATTATTCTTCTTCCACTTCTTTTTTTCTTCTTCTTTTTCCTTTTCTTCTTCCTCCTCTTCTTCTTCTTCCCCTTCTTTCTCATCTTTCTCTTCTTTTTCTTCTTGTTTTTCTTCTCCTTTCTTCTCTTATTCTTGTTCTTCTTCTTCTTCTTCCTCTTCTTCTTCTTCTTCTTCTTTTTCTTCTAATTCTTCTTCTTCTTCTTCTTCTTCCTCCTCCTCTTCTTCTTTCTCTTCATCTTCTTCTTCTTGTTCCTCTTCTACTTTTCGTCTCCTTCTTCTTCTTCTTCTTCCTCTTTTTTTTATTTCTTCTTCTTCTTGTTCTTGTTCTTTTTCTTTTACTTCTTCTTCTTCTTCTTCATCATCATCTTCTTCTTCTACTTCTACTCCTTTTTTCATCTACTTCTTCTTCCTCTTCTTCTTCTTCCTCTTCTACTTCTTCTTCTTCTTCTTCTAATTCTTCTTCTTCTTCTCCTCCTCCTTTTTTGTTCTTCCACCTCTTCTTCTTCTTCAACTTTTTCCTCTTCTTCTTCCTCCTCTTCTTATTATTAGTCTTCTTCGTCTCCTTTTTCTTCTTCTTCTTCTTCTTCTTCTTCTCATTTTTCTTCTACCACTCTCTCACCCTAATTTTTCTTCTTCTATTTTTTCTTCTTCTTCTTTTTCTTCTTCTTCTTCTTCATCCTCCTCCCCATCTACATCTGCTTCTCATTCTCCTTCTCCTTCTCCTTCTCCTTCTCCTTTTTCCATCTCTTTCTCCTTCTCATTTTCCCTGTCCTTCTCCATGTCCTTCTCCTTCTCCCTTTTCTCCTTCTCCCTTCCTTTCTCCTTCTCCTTCTCCTTCTGCTTTTCCTTCATCTCCTTCTCCTTCTCCTTCCCCTTCTTCATGATGTTCTTCTTCTTCTTCTTCTTCTTCTTCCACCTCCTCCTCTTCTTCTTCTTCCTCTTCTTTGTCTTCTTCTTCATTCTCTTTTTCTTCACCTTCTTCTTTTTCTCCTTCTTCTTCTTCTTTCTTTTCCCTTCTTTTTCTTCTTCCCTTCTTCCTTCTTTCTTCTTCCTTTTTACTTCTTTCTTCTTCCCTTCTTACTTCTTCTTCCTTTTTCTTTATCCTTCTTCCCCTTTTTTCTTCCTCTTCTTTCTCCTATTCTTCTTCCCATTCTTTTTCTTCTTCTACTTCTTCATCTTCTTCTTCATCATCATCTTCTTCTCCTACTCCTTTGTCTTCTTCTTTTTTCTTATTCTTCTTCTTCTTCTTCCTCCACCTCTTCTTCTTCTTCTTCTTCTTCTTCTTTTTATTCTTCTTCTTCTTCATCTTCTTCCACTTCTTCTTCTTCTTCTTCTTCTTCTTCTACTTCTTCTACATCTTTTACCTACTTCTTCTTCTTCTTCCTCCTCTTAATTTTCTTCCTCTTTTTCTTCTTCCTCCACTTCTTCTTCTTTTTTTTTTCTTTTTCTTCTACTTCTTCTTCTTCTTCTTCTACCTCTTCATCTTCTTCTTCTTCTTCTTCCTCTTCTTCTTCTTCTTCTTAATCTTATTATTATTCTTCTTTTACTTTTATTTCTTCTTCCTCTTCAACTTTTTCCTCATCTTCTTCTTCTTCTTCTTCTCTTCTTCTTTTTCTTCTTTATCTTCTTCTTCTTCTTCTACTTCTACCTCTTCTTCTTCTTCTTCTTCTTCTTCTCTGCTTCTTTTTCTTCTTCTACTTCTTCTTATTCTTCTAATTCTTCTTCTTTTTCATCTATTTCAACTTCTTCTACTATTAATTCTTCTTCTTTATCATCATCATCATCATCATCATCATCTTCTTCTTCTTATACGACTTCTTCTCCTTCTTCTTATACTTATTCTTATTCTTGTTCTTCCTCTTCTACATCTTTCAATTCTTCCTCTTCCTCTTCTTCTTCTTCATCTTCTTGTTCTCATTCCTCTTCTCCTTCTTCTCCTCCTTCTCCTTCTCCTACTTCTCCTTCTCCTACTCCTCCTTCACCTCTACTCCACTTCCTCCTAGTCCTTCTCCTTCTCCTAGTCTTTCTTCTTCTTCTTCTTCTTCTTCTTCTTTTTTCTTCTTCTTATTTTTTATTTCTTCTTTCTTGTTTCTTGTTTCTCCTTTCTTATTTCTTCTTCCTTCTTTGTTCTTCCTTCTTCCTTCTTCCTTCTTTGCTTCCTTCTTCCCTCTTCCTTCTACCTTCTTCCATCTCCCTTTTTTCTCTTCCTTTTCCTCTTCCTCTTCCTTGTTCTTCTTCCACTTCTTCTTCTTCTTCTTTCCCTTTTTCTTCATCTTCTTCCTCTTCTTCTTCTTCTTCATTCATCCTTCTTACTTCTTCAGTCTTCATTCTTCCTCCTTCTTCCTTCTTCTATCATACTTCCTCATTTTTTGATATTTTTTCTTCCTCTTTTTCTTCTTCCTCTTCTTCATCCAATTTTTCTTCTTCTTCTTCTTCTTTTTCTTCTTCTTCTTTTACTTCTTCTTTTTCTTCTCCTTCTCCTTATCTTTCTTCTCCTTCTCCTTCTCGTTCTCCTCCTTCCCCTTCTCCATCTCCTTCTCCACGCTCTCTTTCTTCTTCTCCTTCTGCTTCTCCTTTTGCATCTCCTTCGCCTTCTCCTCCTCTTCCTCTTCCTCCTCCTCCTCTTCCTCCTCCTCTTTCCTCTTCTCCTCCTCCTCCTCCAACTTGTCCTTCTCCTTCTCCTTCTCCCTCTTCTTCTCCTTCTCCTCCACCCGCTCCTCCTCTTTCTCTCCTTCTCCTTCTCCCTCTCCTTTCTTCTTTCTTCCTACTTCAATCTACCTTCTTGTTTCTTCCTTCCCCTTCCTCCTTCTCCCTTCTTCCTTCTTCCTTCTTTCTTCTTCGTTTTTACTTCTTTCCTCATTCTTCCTTCTTCCATTTCCTTCTTTTTTACTTCTTTCTTCATTCTTTTTTCTTCTTTCTTTTTTCTTCCTTTACTTCTTTCTTCTTCTTCTCTACTTCTCTTCTTCTTAGTTCTCTATTCTTTATTCGCTTTGTCCACTAATCTCCTCTTCTTCTTTCACTTCTTTTTGTTATTCATTCTTCTTCTTCTTCTTCTTCTCTCTTTACTTCTTCTCTCTTCTTCTTCTTCTCTTCATTTTCTTTATTCTTTCTTCTTTCATTTTTCTTTATTGTTCTTTTCTGTTTCACACTTCCTTCCTTCTTTCTCATTCCTCCATCCCCCTTCCTTCTTCCTTCATCCTTTTTCCTTTTTCATTCTACTTTCTTCTTTCTTCCATCTTCCATTTTCCTTCATCGTTCTTTCTTATTTCTTCTTTCTTCTTCTTTCTTCTTCTTTCTTCATCTTTCTTCTTCTTTCTATCTTCTTCTTTCTTTCTTCCTCTTTCTTCTTTCTCTTGTTCTTCTTCTTCATCACATCATCATCATCATCTTCTTCTTCTCTTCTTTTGTCTTCTTCTTCTACTTCTTCTTTTTTCTTCTTCTTCTTCTTCTTCTTCTTCTTTTTCTACTTCTTCTTCTTCTTTTACTTCTTCTTCCAATTCTTCTTGTTCTTCCTCTTCTTCTTCTTCCTATAATTCTCCCCTTCACCCTCTTCTTCTTTTTCCTCTTCTTCATCTTCTTCCTCATCTTTTTATTTTTCTTCTTCTTCTTCCTCTTCTTCTACTTTTTCTTCTGTCGCTTCTTCTTCTTCTTCTTCTTCTTCCTCTTCTTCTTCTTCCTCTACTTCTTCTTCCTCTTCTTCTTTTGCTACATCATCTTCTTCTTCTTCCTCTTCTTTGTCTTCTTTTTCCTCTTCATCTTTTTCTTATTCCTCTTCCTACTCTTCTTCTTCTTTGACTTCTTCTTTCTCCTTTTCTTCTTCTTCTTCTTCTTCTTATTCTTGTTGTTGTTCTTCTTCTTCTTTTTCTTCTTCTTCTTCTTCTATTTCTTCCCCTTCCTTTTCCCTAAACCCAAATCCCTACACCATATCAAATTCTTAATCTTTAATCCCTAATCTCTTATGCCTAATCTATAATCCCTAATCTAAAATTCCTAATACTTAATCCCTATTCCTTATTCCCTAATCTCAATACCCCTAATCCCTTATTTGCTAAAAAATAATACCTAATTGATAATCTTTAATCTCAATTAACTAAGCCCTAATCAATAATTCCTCATTACTTATACCTAATCTCTCCCTCTATAATCCATAACCCTTAATCCCTAATACTTAAACCCTATTCCCTAATCCCACTCTCCCTAATCTATAATCCATATTCTCTAAAAACTAATTCCAATTCTCTCCCGCTTAATCCCTAAACCCTAATCCATAACTTGTAATCCCTAATCCATATCTTCTTGCTCTTCTTCTTTTTCTTCCTCCTCTTCTCTTTTCTTCCTATTCTTCTTTTTCTTCATCTTCTTCTTCTTCTTTGTCATCGTCTTTTTTCTTTCTCCTCTTCTTCCTCATCTTCCTCTTCTCCATCTTCTTCTTCTTCTTCCTCCTCTTCTTCTTCTTCTTTTTCTTCTTTTTCATCTTCTTCTTCTACATCTTTTTCTTCTTCTTCTTCTTCTTCTTCCTCTTCTTTTTCTTCTTCTCCTTCTTCATCTTCTTCTTCATTGTCTTCTTCCTCTTCTTCTTCTTCTTGTTCTTCTTCTTTTCTTCTTCTTTTTCTTATTCTACTTCTTCTTCTTCTTCTTCTTCTTCTTCTTCTTATTCTTGTTCTTCTTCTCCTTCTTCTTCTCTTCTTCTTCTTCTTCTTCTCTTCTTCTTCTTCTTTTTCTTCTTCAATTTCTTCTTCTTCTTGTTCTTGTTCTTCTTCTTCTTCTTCTTCTTCTTCTTCTTTCTTCTTATTCTTCTACTTTTTTCTTCTTCTATTCTTCTCCTTTTATTTCTCTTATTCTTCCTTTTCTTCTTATTCATCTTCGTCTTCCTCTTCTTCTTCTTCTTCGTCATAATTTTCTTCTTCTTTTTCCTCTTCTTCCTCATCTTCCACTTCTTCTTCTTCCTCGGTCACTGGGCTACCTCCCACTCAAACTAAACTCCCTTTGGACTAGTGCAAAGATTCATTCTAAGGAATTGAAGAAAAGCTTCTTTTTATACCGTTCGTGCCATTTCTCTTCCCTACTCATCACCTTTGCCTTGGCAGCAAAAGTCAGGATTCAAAAACTTCAAAAGAAGGACATTCAATTATGAATTCACCATCCCTTGAAGGCCGGCTCACTTTCTGCGACTTCAATCGATTCGACTATGGCTGAGCTGTCTTTGAAACTTCTTGACCCGCGGACCCCGAAACACATTTGGTAGGTTGTGTTCCTTCAACACTCTGTTCAATGACCTTTTCTGGATCACTAGCCGACTTAGAACCAACTGATGCAATTTGCTCGGTAGAACGCTTTGACATGATCGGTGCCCCAACCCCCACTTTCATTGAATGGTAACGACAACTCATTCTAGTTCCCTTCATTTCATATGTTTCATTTGATACTAGAGTAGTGTCATTGTTACATAATACCTCATGGGGCTCCCTTCTAAGGATCATGATTCTGAACTTTAGAAAAGTGTTCTCCAATTCATGAAGTGAACAGCCCAACCTCTTTGTTTGAAGGCTTGATAGAAGCTTCAAAAAGCAAGTAGAAGCTTTGCATTTTGTAATTCCAAAAAATGAGCAACAATGATTGGAAAAGCTGATCTTTGATAGCAGACATAGAGATGGTTCAGAAAAAGTCTGATCATAGATAGAGACTGAAACTAGTGCGTGGGGGTAGGAGCGAATGTAGCCAAGTGGATAAAAAAGTGGATTGTAAATCAACCATACATAGCTTCAATTCTCGTCATTCACCCATCCAATTCTTTCCAACCAATTAGATTTTTAATGTTTCATGACAGGGGGGGAAGGGATGGGGGTTTTGACTTTTGAGCACCAAACAACTTCTAGGCAGGTAGCCATCCTTATTTTTATATTGCTTTCCCCTAAAAGCTGTAGTTCTAGATTAAAATATTAAGTCAGTACTTTATTTTCTTATCTTATTTTGTTTAATAACATTGAGCAAGAATCATAGTGGAGACTCGCATCTCTGAGTTTTTACCCAGTGCTTGTCTATATGTCTCCTAGGTCCTACAGTCTATAGTAGACAAGCTGATAAGCAATAGGGACTTGTTGTCCCCCCTCCATGTTCTTGCTTTCATGACCAAGGCTAGAAGGACTATCACCTTAGTGTCAACATTACTGGGTGACCTATCTGATGAGCTTGTTGACCTGACTAACTACATGGAGAGGTTGATGCAAAATTTGTATGGCAGCCCACTGTAGGTTCGTGACACATACTAAGAAGGAGCTCCAAACAGCACGTTGTTCAGAGTCTCATATTGTGTGGAGACGATGAGCATAATAGAGCGAGAGCTGATGTTGGCAGAGCATGAGCTTGCAGAGGCACGCCTTTGTGTTGAACCATTATAGGCCAAGAGGATAGATTCTAGAGAAGACTTTGCTAGGACTGCTACCTCTACATCAGATCTTCACATTGCCTTCCATAATTGTAGAGTCGTAGTTATGGCAGTGATGACATTGGGAGTCAGGATATCTTGGCCAAGCTATGTCATCATCTTGTGATTTTTGAGTTCCATAATGCTGGTAAGCTCTATTTCTTTTTTTGGAAGGAATTGTGTAGGCTTTGATAATTACTATCATATTTGCATATTTTCGATTTTCATCTGTGAATTTAAACAATACTTTTCATGGTTCTACCCATTCAATTTCTATGAAGAGTACTTACGAACCCTTGTAGCAATTTTTGATATTAATATAGTTCCCAGAGTGGGCCCCCTGACTTCAAGCTCTTGAACAATAGCCTCTCAAAAATGATTGGTGGACAAGGAACTTGAACATGGTGATGAAACTAGTTCCTTGTGTTGATGACATTGGTGTGTTTCCTGCCCCCAGTCTAAAAATGTTGATGAGAGTTTACTCCGCCAAACTTGAATAGGTCATGGGATTCACTCTTTCCTCTGAGGCCAGGGTTTTCCCCCTATGTCAAGAAAGTAATGAAATGGACTTCCTTCCCATATAATGAAATATGAGTAGTGGGATGAGACTATCCCCGAACTGAGTAATGCTTCTTCCAATATTAAGCATGAATTGGTGTGAGAACATAGTAGCATTCAGGGGACACTTCTTTTTCTTGAGTAGAAGACACCTCCTAAATCAGAAAAGGTCCTTCCCACTTATGTTTGAAGGTGTTGCTTCTGGGTCACATTCATAAGCCTGATTACGAGTAGCACTAGGTCTCCCGACTTGAAAGATCATCTCTGAATCCTTTGATCGAAGGCTCTTGATACACTTGCCAAGTAGATTTAAAGCCTTTGTCAAGAACTCAGTCATTTCTTCTCCAGAGCATCTAGCTCTTGGAGTATAAGTTGCACTCTGTGGTCCTCTATAAAGCCTTCCAGAATTGCCACTCTAAGGGTGGGGATTTGAATTTCCAGTGGGAGGACTACTTTTCAACCAATGTCAAGGCATAAGGCATATGGTACGCCATGGTCCTTCAAGAAGTTTCTCAAGAAGATATTTTCTAAGAATAAGGCGATTGGAATGAGAAGCTTAAACAGTGTCTTATTGACTAACAACCTTTTCATGCCAATTAGCCATAGTTTTGAAAGGTGTGGAGAAACAATGTTGCATCTGAAACATTCTACAAAGTCGAACTATTTGTTAATTTTTCAATGGTGTTTCCTTCCATTATCGGAGATCAGGTGAGCGGGACTTTGAACAGATAGATTAGATGATTTTTTATCCACATCATTTTGCTTTACTCATTTCAATGGTGTGGCCTCTACCAACTTGAAAAAATCTGTGGTAGCCAGAATATACATATGCCTCTTAGATGTAGGAGGCTGAATGTGGCCAATCACATATATGCCCCAAACCTTAAACAAGACATTACCGTCAGATGTCAAGGTTCTGATGGTTGTCGAATGAAGACTGCATGTATCTTACAAACATGGCATCTCTTGGAGAAATTAATGGAGTCTTTTGACATGATGAACCAATATTACCCTAGTCACCTCAAGGATTGTAGAACTTTGTCTCTGACTGGTATGCACCACAAACACCAGCATGAGCTTCCTCCAAAGCTTCTTTAGATTCTTGCTTTGACAAGCATCTTAAGAGGAATCCATCGAAGGCACTCCTATAAAGGACTCTGTTCTCACAACAGTCTTGTACAGCTCGATGTCCAATATGGTTTCGAGTGGGCACCTTCTTATATAGAATCCCCTACCCTTGTTTAGATATTGAAGCAATTGTTTTCGCCGATCATTTTCTGCAGTCACTTCTAAGGCTTCAGTGCCACTTGAATTTAGCTGAAAACGATGATCTTCATCTCTTTGTCCTTATTGTTGTGTTTTGTGTAAATAGGATTACCTTTTGGAAAAAATGGCAAAAGCCTTTATCCTTCAATGCAAATGTACATGGTCTCAAATGGGCTGAGGGCTATAGCTGCTGCTAAGCTGGCCAGTGCATCAACTTTATTGTTATAGCTTCAAGAGTTGTGTTCTATCCATCAAACTCTGAATCCTAATATGAATTCTTTGACCCTACTGAATAGGGGACTAGCTCCTATTTCTTCACTGAGAAACTGGTCCCCTTGAGCTGAACCAACAAAGCATTCCATTGAATGAAGCCCACTTCCCTCTTATAAAGCCACTTTCGAGGGAGAACTCTTGCTCCCTGGCTCCTTGAATCCAAGAGACGAGACAGAAGATACATAAAATGCAAAGAAGACTATGGATGCGAAGTGATCCTCTATCCTATGTTTAGGAGTAAAGAAGAGACCACCTTCAATCAACAAAGCACTTTTTTCTTGCTTGACCAAGATGTGTGAAAGGGAACCCTCTTCCAAAATGTCTCTAAAGGTGGATAATGGAACTACTATTCTGTTACTTTGACTTTAGATTTTTTCAACTACTGTGATGAAAGAAAGCAAGGAAACTCAGCTTTTTGTTGGTCTGAATAATCGGGTCACTAAGGTCCACTCGTTAAGTAAAGCCTAACATTTTCAGATTCACTAAACCTTCCTTTTGACATCGCTAGAAGGTCTAGCATCATATATTAGAAGGTTAGATATTCTATAAGCATTTCTAATCAAAAAATTTCACAACCACTTAAAACTACGATACAAAAAGCTAAGGTATTTCTAGTCCACCACTAAGAACTTCTGGCCATCAGATTAGTTGTGATCAACTTCACCCTAACAACTCGACTTGCATAATACCATGACGCTTAATGTGAATGCCCTTCGAAATTGTCTTGAGGTGCAATTACATGAAGACCGACATGTGACACGACCTCGGGCTAGGAAAGACAGACGATAGAAAGCAGTCCCTTCCAACAATTCAACCTGTAGAGTTGAACACAACAGTGAGTTCGACCAGATTATTCTATCAATCTTCTGGGCCTTACTGAAATCCTTATTCTGTAAACCACTCACTGGTTTATCTGATTGAAGCCTGTGAGAGCCCAACCTGATTCAAAAGTTCTCCAAAAAAGATTCCGAGAATCCTGTCTTGTTAAGCAGTGGGGACCCCTAAGTGTAATCCTCAAACCCGGCTCCCCTCAATTGTCAAGTGAAGTTCCCCTTCTCTTCTCAAAGAAGAGAAGGATGGCAAGTGGTAGGATATCATGTATTTAATGAATTACCAACCTGTTGATTCAGGAAGTTCCCACTACAAAGAATGGAGCCATATGACGCGAGAGTGCCACATAGGATTGATATGAATTCAAAGAATACGTATATGTCATGGTGATGAAGTATATCAGCAGATGTAATATATTCTATGTATTCCTTGGGTATATTTTCATAGGGGGGATATAGCCCATGAAGATGCCTTCAGAATCAGCTTGTTCATCAGTATGCTAAAAAAAAGCACATTCAAATGCTATGTCATGCTTCTAGAAAGCTCCATCAACCATGGATTGAAATGGAGAGAAAAAGATTTTTGCACTGATTCGATGAAGATTACTCTATCTCCACAGGCCAATGTGTTGAACAAAACTAACCAAGCAACTCGGCACGGGTTTCCCCCTCTGGGGTATTGATTTTTGGGAACTTCTTTACGATACTATACTATAATATAAATATATAAATAGAAGATTCTATTCTAAGAAATAATCAAATAGAACGAGGTGCGTGAGTACCTTTGTGACCTCTAATCTTTTTGGTTTGTTTGTTTTATATTTTTTCAATCCATTGAAGTTAGTGTCCTTATGCTAAACACATAATAGGTAAGAAAAGTGTATGCTAAGGATCCCCAGAGGGGGGCCTCATTAGCAAACTCAAGTTTCACATGCTTTCCTTAGCAAGTAGAGTGAGCACAGAGAATGAGAGATGGGTTGCTCTATCACTTGGGTTAGGATGGCTCCGCACCTCAATCAATTATCGCTTGGTCTGTGATCAGGGGCACTTATGCTTTCCTTAGTTAAAATAGCACAAGGAAGAAGACGAGGAAAATACTGGTTTGCTTTCCTAGGGAAAAGAAAAACTACAAATTTTTCATTTTCATTAATCACACAAAATTACACACATAAATTGCCTAAACATTGCCTAACAAATAAGTCCATTATACAACTAAATACACCAACCGACTAACCCACTAAATACGCCAACCTACTAACCCACAAACCAAGCTGAAATAATGCAATTCTGTTTAGAATCAAACTTTAGCACTCTCCCTTGATTCAAACTTCACTACACCTAACTTTAGTCAAAACATTTGTTGTATGATCTTCAGTCCCAACAAGCTAATCCTAACTGAACTCTTAGAATCTTAGCACAAGTTGAATCCTAAGAATAAATGAGGCCGATCCTTTTGGCGAAGTCACCTTCTTCATCATGTTCATCGGGGTCGACATCCATGCATCCTGTTATGTCACACTTCCTCTTGCAATCCGCACACGCCTCGGCCTCGCATCCACCATCTGTCGGATTAGAATACCAAGGTTGTTCATCTTTTGCAGCAGCTTCTATTTCATCTCCAATGGCATCCTGCCCATGAGTTATTCTATCTCCATCTGCATGATTCATAGCTTCCTCTTTTAGCACATGTTTCGACCTTTGGTTGATCAACTCCAATCCGATCATAGTTTCTGAAATTTCCTTTGTGTGCATCCCTCCTTAAGTGCTTTCCTTTGTGTGCATCCCTCCTTGAATGCAATTTCACTTCATTCTCTTATTTTCTATTGTTGCTGGCAACAAAGATTGCTTCATTTTGAGACCCAGCACCCTTTTTTCACTTTAGAACACTAAGTGTCTTTGGACCTTCAAACGAAACAGAAACATCACAACCTGGAAGCTCTGCTTCCTTCAAGGACTTCATGCTCTCAGGTTGTGGAGAGGAGATAGAATCAATATTCTTTTTTGCATCAACTTTTGCTCCTCTCAGCTCTACAAGTCTTCTCAGACCGGCAAAATCTAGAGAATTCACAGCATCTCCAGCATTCTCTTTTCTACCCATCTTTCTTGCATTGTAATGGGAGTTCTCTATAGCTCTTCCACCCAATCTCCCTCCAAGCCTTCCTTGAGCATTGCCAGAATTGCCGTTCGCGCTGCCCACCTTTGTGTCTTTGAAATCTCTCCCTTCTTGCAAACTGTTTCTTGCTGCCCACCTTCGTGTCTTCAAAATCTTTCCCTTCCTGCAAACTGTTTCGTTCTTTCTCCTGCGACAATCACTCTCCCCATGCACTACTTGCTGAATGATATAAAATGCCTTTGCATCCGTTTTCTAAATATCTTGTAGGGTGATATCTAAATCAAGGATACCATTTTCTACCAAATCCCACAGATCTTGTGACTTAAACAAGGTTTTCATTGTTATGCTCCAAAATTCATAATTTTCACCTTTGAAAATTGGAATTGATAGCAAAGACAAGCTGCTTGTAGCTGCATCTGCCATTGCTTCCTTGCACAGTCAAACTTCTTCGTCAAAACCTTGCTGTCAATTTTCTTCTCCCTTCTTCGGCGTCACTACCTCTACTTCACTCAACATTGCTGTTTGCACTGTTTTCCTTCGTGTCTTTGAAAAATCCTTCACTCGTTGCCATTTGTTCTCGATTTCTTTCCTGTCGGTCGTTTCTCTGCAGGATTCGATGCCCTCTTGCTCTCTGACTTCGTCGTTCTCCTCAGGTTTCTCCTCACAACCTTGTCAAACTACTTCGTCTTCCTTGGGTTTTATAGTCATGCTAACACTGCCATGGCCGACATTGAAGCAGGTTCCCTTGCCCACATTTACGTTTACGTAGACGCCGCCGGTTCCTGTATCTCATTGCACGAGAGACTTGAAGATCCACTTCGTTTCTCTGCTTCTTCCTTCTACCGTGGCCTACCTGGCCTAGCTCTATTAGAAAATGATTCAAACGTGTCAAACAGTCAAATGTGTCAGTCCTTGGTTAATCAATGAAAATTTAAGCAGTTTATTTTATTATTTCCACTTTTCGTCATCTTCCACCTTAGGGTTTGGAGCCAAAACCCTAACAGGCTCCTCTCCCTCTTCCTTCTATCGTGGTCTGGCTCCTCTGTTTCTTCCTTCTGTCGTGGCCTGGCTCTGATACCAATTGTTAGGGTTTGGAAGCAAAATGCTAAGGTGGAAGATGACAAAAATCCTGTTTGAATTACAGGAAAAATTTGTTAAAATTTTCTTTTTTTTGCTAGAATTATACATTGCTTTCTTTTTTATCTTGATAAAATCTGATAAAAAAAAAAAAAATAAAAAAAGACGACCGTTTAACAGATTGTTAGACAGTGTTGCCTTTAAACGATGTGTAAAACAAAAAAGAAGATTTTGTCACCATCGTTCAATTAATGAAATTGAACAAATTAACAAAAAAATAATTGAAATGTTAAACTAATCCCAAAAATAAACTTCATAGCCAACTCTGTTATTAAAGTTTTTCTTGGGAAAATAAGGAGAAGCCTTGTTATGATGCCAACTTTGGCCTTTCCCTATGCTTGCTCCTAGTCAACCAACGACTTTTTGTTTTTTGATATTTAAATTTGTTATATGCTTGAAAACAATCTTCGATCATCATTTGCTTTATCTAATTTTACTTATTAAAATATTTATTTTGAATAAGGAGTTTTGGATAATTTTACATAAAATATTTGGTACACTTCTTAAGTTTTGCTTATTAATATTGTTTAAATGGAAAGATATTGAATTATAAACATAAATGGGGAATATAACCCATAAGTTAGATGTTACTTTTTTATGCTTTCAGTTGAGCCAAAAAAATTATTATTGAAGAAGATTGCAGGAAAAAAATATTTTATTTTTTTTACAAAGGTATTCTTTTTTAAATAACATAAATTATGAAGAATTAAAAATCTTGGACTAGTCCTAACCCATAACTAAACATATAAATTAATATAGTATATTAGCCCAATCTTGATCCAAAATTATAATAAAATAGGATTTTTATACAATTTTATTTACTCTAACTAAATTTAGATTATATAAATTTCTTGTTGTATTACAAAAAAAAAACTCCTTATTTGTATGACTTAAATTCAAACAAAAGGTTGTCAAACATATTAATAATATAGATACATTTATAAAATAAACAAGACATTGGTTTAATAAAATATAATTATGATCTCATCTATAAGGATAACATGTGTAAGCTCAAGATAAGCAAAGGAATATAGCTCTTTTTGGGGATAGATAGCTCATAAGTTTTAATATATTATTAGCAAAAAAAGAAAGAACATCATCAATAATATTTTTGTGCAAATAAGGCTCAAAATAACATTCATTGTCCTGCATTTGATCATACATAATATGAGAATATATAATAGCTATAGAAGTTTTGGGATGAGCTTAGAAGATAAAAAAATAATGATCTTAACATTTGTAGCGATAACAAGATTAGTTTGGGTGGGAATTAGCTTGGATTGTTGAAAGTAGTGACAATGATAATAGCCTTAGGGTATGAGGATGAAGTAAAGTGATTACAAGGCTAGGTTTGAGAAAAAAAATAAAAGGAGAACTAAGTTAAGTTTGAAGAGGTTCAGAAAAAAAATATACATGATATTTCTATAAAAAATAAGAAGTGCAAAATTATAGTTAAAAAACTAATATTGATACCTTGCATAATATATTTCTCTTTAATTATGAACTACATAAACATAATACATGTTTACAATTATAATAAACTCTAACAAATTTATGATCATAAGAATGTTATATTAAACATCAATGAATGTAATATACACAAATGTATTGTTGGAAAGTTAGATAACAGACACAAAATTTGTTAGAAAATCATGTTAATCATATTATATCAATAATAATAAATCGTCATATGCAAAACTATGATTTTAAAGAGTTTATATCACAAACACGTTAATGCAATGTATGGATAATGATGTATAAGTAGCTAAGCTCAAACAATTTTTATGTCTCATAAAGCTTTGTTTCTTTATCTTGATTAGTATTTAAGAAAAAAAAATTAATCAAAGGTAAATTAAAACCGCATGGAATCATTATTGCTAGGGTTATATAAGTATCAGGCAACAGATACAAATAAGCACGTAGTATATGAACAATCAAAATACTACAATACAACTTAATGTAATGTTAACAAAAGTTTCACAAACAATATTACACGAAGGAATGTCTCTAAACTTTTGAACATATAATGGTTATGCTATAGAAGGCAAAAAATATCAATGTAAGTGTACTCCAAAAATTTCTAAATATCAATAATAGATGTATGTTGATTAAGATCATTAAACCCCAATAATCAACCCTCCAAATCAACAAGTAAAATGTCCTCCAAACCAATGTGTGTAAAGCAAAATGTCCTCCAAACTCTTTCAAAACACTCTCAAATTAGTATTTTACCATTCCTACAACAACAATAGCAATCTCCAATTGATACAATGTAAGAACAAAGCCAAACAAGTAACAAAATGTAGTGGACAAAAAAGCACGATAATCAAGTCAACATTGATTGCAATTGGGAAAACGCAAAGCAAGAAAATCTATGATAGAAATCTATTATGAAAATGTCATATAACATTCTTCCCTCATAGTCAATCATGGTCTTATCCATCATGATTGCTCTCACTTTGTAAAGTCTAAGACAAGAATTGTTGCATGGCTTTACATCCCATTATTGTGAGGAAGACAATGCACAATGAAAGAGAGAGTAAGGAAAATGAAATGAGAAAGACGCAACCCATAACATAAATGCATATGGTGTTAGGGATTAATGGGGGTTTAGTCGGTTAATCGCAAAAGATTAGTTTAAAATTGCATTAAGGTTTGAGCACTCTTGATAATGAATTCTTCAAATAATTTTTATTTGATAATGATTTTTACAAATAAAGGTGAGCTTTTGAAAATATTTTCTTAAAAAAGTTTTTTTTCTTAAATGCACTTTATGTGATAATAAAAATGAATTATAAAAAGTTATTTAGTAAACTTTTGATACTTTGAGGCTTAAAAGGATAAAGTAACTTCAAGAAATAATTGTCAAAAACAAAACTAATCTTTTAAGGGTTTTCATTTCAATAAAGAAGTAGCAACAGGGACTTGTTTGACAATATTTTGCTAAGAAATGAATGAAAATTAAATGTTATTATAGAATATAATAAAGTTCTTAGATTTTTACAATCATAGAGCAATAATATTGTGGATCCTTGTTCACGAAAAGAAAAACAAGAAACCCAAATTATTGGCATATATTGGGGAAGGGATATGCAAATTCAAGACATATTTTGTAGGAGGAAGATGCGAATCATACGGATGACTATCTCTAAATATAGTTATTTTATAGAAATTGTTTGAATAAGATTTTTGAGTGTTAACTTGATCCATTCCCTTATCTTTTTTATTTTCTCTAACCCCTTTAAACAATCTCTTTCACAAATCAAACCACTTAAGTTAGTAAAGTTTTGTCCTTAAGCCAAGATGTCTTCTCCGATAAGCTGTCTTCCAGTGAGTTCTCTTCTTTGCCAATTATTTTTATTTCTTTTTCCTTGTTATATGATCTCAAGTTTACTCGACGGGTGAATGTTGGTCAACTTCAAGGCAAATATTTAGTTGATTTAATATTGTTAATTTTACATATAATAATCAAAGATATAACCTAACTATCAAATATTTTGATTTGACGTTGGTTTAGAAAATTCATGTTAAATTTAGTTCAAATCTTAATTTTACAAAATAATAAAGAAAAAAAAGACTATCATGAAGCCATTGGAGGATACGAATTTTGTTTTATTATGACATTTATATTTATATTTAATCTACATGAACTAGATGACTTCAAAGTATAAAGTTTATATTAAGATTAAAAAATATTATTTAATTTGAGATTTAACTTAGTCTAAATTTTTTTTAAAGTATAGGATTTTATTGTTAACAATAATTTAATCATGTGTAGTGTAGTTGCTATTGCAAATAATGCTCCATAATTATTGATGATCTTAGGAATTGAATTGAAATCTTTAAATTCAACAATCATATTTTTCTATCGAAGTTAACCAAGCAAATTTTCCTTGCAGTCATACTCTTTTAGCAGATGCAATAACAATTTGGTTGGTTCTTTCTTCTTGAGTCTTTACCCACACAGTTTAACAAACTGTTCTCCTGCAAAAAGCCAATGGATCAATGATGCATGATGCAAACTTATGTGGTGACAAAACTTTGATTATTATATATTTTATATATGACTTTAGTAGAAAACATCAAATGAATTCAATGATTCTATTGATAAGATCTTTTTGTGAAGTTAATCTCATCATAGATAATCCCAACAAAATGAGACTAACAAACAACCATTTTAGATCTATGTTCCATAAAATGCCAATATAAATATTAGCTGTGTTCCTACTTTCTAATTATTTAAGTAAAATTTTCATCACCCTTCTTACGAAGTTTCATTTTTTTTAAGATCAAACGGCATGAAATATTTATTATATTTAAAATAATACTCAAAATGCAAAATATACTTTATAAAATTAAAAAAACATTTTGGATTTGTACTACATTATACATAAAACATAGCATTAATGGACTCCTGCTAGCTTTTAGATTATTAACTACTATTGCTCACGTTAAGAATCCATTAGAACCAGCTCTACGATCTGTTGCCCACCTTGTAGAGGCTTTTAAGAACAACTGCTCTACCAAATCCATATCAAATACATAGCCAATATTTCTTTCGCTGTAATTTAAAACCATTAAACACCTTTGAAGGTCTTCTCACAGCTACACAGTAGCTTACGATGCAGATCGAGGTGCCCTCCTCCCTTGGAGTACCATGGTAAAGGGGGATAAACAAAAAAAATATATTCTTTTTAACAACAATTCTATACGAAGATTAAACTAATTAAGCTTCGTGCACCAGTCATCTTTCTTTTGATTAGCTATCTACCATCGAAAACATCATCTTCATAACCAGTTTCGCCATTTTGATCCCTACTATGCCACTATTTAATCCTCTGAAAATAATCTTCCAATGATTCCTTGCATCGATATATGTAGAAAAAAAAAATCAATGAAATGCTTAAAAAATTGCCCGAGACCAATGCATACTTAAAACCTATCTCTCTCAACTACTACGTACGAATTATTCAACAACTTCAAATCGATTCAAAATAAATTATCCCTAAAGAAAAATGACTAACCAGCAAAGGGAAAGATTATATGCAATCATAGCCCCAAAACCTAAATCGAGAAACCGTATCACTACACTGTATCTCTTGAGAGAAAGATGCACTAGTCTGGGACGAAGCCAAACAACAAGGGAGGGCTTCTATGACAAAAAAGATTAGACACGCCGTTTTGGGGGAGATTTACTCGTTTGCCCGGTCGTGTAAATTTCATTTGCATTTATAATAATGGATCATCTTTTGAAGAAGAGGTTCCATGAGAAATGAAAGAGCACCAAAGCCTTCAATATAATATAACACTTGATGAGGGAGATGAGTGAATTGAAAAAGCAATATTCTTATTTTTGTTAACAAGTCTCTAAGAATTTAGAAATGAATTGTCCCATATTAATTATTTGAAATATCGAGACATTTTTGAAAGAAACCCACTTAACTCTAATGAAATTTTTTTAGTTTTATGTTCTATGATATGATATCGATTATTAGTTATTGTTTTTACATGATATCCATATTTGCTATTTTTATCTTTTAAGAGTAATAATATCTACTTTAGCTTTTTATTATTAAGTTTTACTAATAAAATATGTAATGATTGATTTAACTTATTTTAGTTTCTATTTTTTAGATTTACTAAATCCACACAATATCTATTGTAAACAAACAAGTACTTATGGAATATCTTTTATCATTAAATTATATAATGATAAAAAAAAATTTGCGAAAAATAATAGTATTTTTTTTAAAATGAAATTTTGCATTTGTTGTTTTCAAAGTGTGGGGTTAAAATTATTCTGCACAGGTATTGCTCACTTGATATATTTATTTTAGTGTGGGGTTAAAATTACTCTTGAATTCTTTTTAATGATGATAATCTCATTTTATATTGTTCATTCGATATATTTTTAATCTGAAAGTTCATTTATTCTTTATTCTGAGACACATTTATTTTAGTTTAAATTAAATTATTTAGTCATTAATTGATAAAGTCTCAAAAAATATCATAATATTTATTTATAATGTTTTTTGAGAAATGTAATGAAGATGTTGCATTGTCATTTTTTAAATTCTTCTATGGCTCTTGATCAATATCAATAAGAATACAAATCTTAATTTGAATAATATTTAAATGTTTTAAATAGTATTCAAATTGAATAATTAAATTATTTTAAAATGTAAATGCTTTTAAATTAGCTCTTTCTTGTACTCCAATTCTATTCAAAATATTCGCAGGTAAAACTGCTTTATTTAAATACATTACCTTTCTTATACGGCATATACATAATAATTTGTCTCACACCAACGATAATAACCACATAAAATGCAACATTTTTGTGTTACGTAGTTTTGATGAATAAATCAAGAATTAGTTCATGCATTTCATTTATAAGTAGAGCACAACGACTTGAATGAAGGATGACATCATTATTAGATTTTACCTTCCTGATGGCCATTAACACACACAAGGAAAACCAACTCTTTGTGGAAAAAGCCAAGACTTGACCACCAACATTTTGCCTCATAGCTTCCTCGTGGTCCAATATTCCATTAGGAGTTGTGATGACAACATAACCCCACTGCATAAAGGAAGGCAAATGATGAATTGCACGCACAGATAATACTATTTGTTTGGTGTTGCATTTGCATAAGTAAGTGTATTGATTAACCCACAATAGGAAGAGAAAAAATAATCTCAACTTTCAAAAAAGGTACCAAATGGCTCTTAGATTAAGTACATAACATTAATTAAGTTTTAACTTTCCTTCACAAAGCCTAGAGAAGCACCAAACGAGGTAATCATATACAACAAATGTTAATCCAATCTATCAAGATCACTAGTTCAGTACGATCACACTATTTTTGGCTTCTATTTATAATAACAAAAATCTAATAACTATTATACTAACAAAAAAATACATAGTTTATGCCAAACACATTTAAATCTAGTAAGTATATCTATTATACTAGAAATGCATTGTTGAAAAGTGTTGTCAAAATATGTTGTTTAAATGTGACAACATTTGATAAACAATAAGGATAAAGCATTCTTAGAAAGAAACAACCATATACAAAAATAAAATTATCATTTAATTTTAAAAGGAAAAATAAAATATGAGCATAATAATTAAAAAGTGAAGGCAAAAAAAGAAATTTTATAATTTTTTAAGATCTACGGGGGTGTTACCTACAATGGCACACAACTCTTGAAAAGTAGCTAAGTCCTAGCTTTCGTGAACATTTTTTGTATCAAGTATATGCATTCATTAGCATAAAAGGTAAGTAAAAGGAATTTTCATACATATTCATATACTTCATAAATAAAAAAATGTCAAATAACCATTTAAAATGGAATCACACATACACTCGTACAACCTCAATAATAAACTACCTTATCACATAAAAACTAATAATTAATCAGCTTTAATACTAAGAATTGTTAGTAACCCCACCAAATGATGTCTACTATATAAAACTTTTTGATACTATTACACTCTATGTACTTAACACATCTTCATTAAGATTGTAGCACCTTAAGTCCTTTTCAATACCTTATATTTTTGGTTTTTTTCTTCTCCTCTATCAAAATATAGAGTTTCTATAATTAGCCACTTCCTATTCAAATATTATGTGATCACATTTAACTTCACTAAACCATCTAAACCAATTGTCATCTTAAACTTATCCTCTATCTTGTGTTTGATGAGTCAAGCATAAATGTTTATAAATATCTCATATGGGCTTACTGTAAGTGTGTTAATATTCAATTAAGTCAAGCCATGAACTTTAAATGTCTAAAATAGTGATCTTCAAGGCTCTTGGAGTCATAGGCAAGTTTCAAGGAAATTAAAGACATGCACTAAAATTTTTTATACTTGAATTTCTCTTTATTTTTCTTGAATTTCATGTGTCCAAATTTTGAGATGATGTGGCACACTAGTAGTATTAATATTTGAAAAAGTTATAATTTTAATAATTGTTGAATTTTTATTTTTGGGCCAAGCATTATTGATGAAAAGTATAGACATTGGTATTTGATTTTAAAAAATTATTTAGAAATTATTTTTCATGAATTTCTTATCATATTCAGTTAGGGCTCTTGTAATACTATCATAATATAAAATTATTTTGATACACTTATGTTCAAAATTTTGGCACAAAAATTCTCACAAAGCACTATAAAACTACTTTAGTCTCGGTATTTTTCACTGTAGCATTTGGGCGGGTCGACCTGACTCGTCTGCCTGTCCGTCAAGGCTTTAGGGATTTAAAAAAATAAAATAAAAATAATTTGATAGACCCGTAAGGGGCAAGTGTAACCCGAAGGCAAAGGAAGAAGGCTGCAGGGAAAGCTGAACGAAATAGCACGAAATCAGCCCTCAGGGAAAGCTGAACAGAATAGTGTGAAATCAAGTCAACCAGGACCAAGTGATGAAATCTTGGTCGAGGAAGTGGGAGCCAACCCCAAACGGCTCAAGTGACATGTGAATTGGAAGCCATATAGAGAGCAATGACAATGTAATTTGGGCAATATGGCATTGAATTCTCATCTGATTGTCAAAGAAGGCAGAAGGGCAGGTGCAATCCGATGACGTAGGTTAAACTAGGTAAAATACTGCAAGTAAACAGTAAAATGACAAGCAAGAGATTCGAACCTGAGGCAGATTTGCGAGACGATGCAGAACACAGAACCATTGCAGTAAGTTTCTAATTCAGGTAAGTTATGGATACATTATTTAATACATGCAAGACAACCTATGTGCGATCCAATGGCCCAGATCAAGGTCGGCTAGATCCAACGTCTAGGATTTATTTCGAACGGTAAAATTGGGATTCAATCAAGAACAACCATTTTAGGATTCAAATCGAATGGTGACTACTATGTGTCCATTACCCAAACGTTTCGTGCATTTATAGTCGTTGGGAGTGGATTTAGAGCTCAAATTTAAGCCCTATAAATAAGAAAGGATGAAGAACTCAAAGATGTTACCATTGCTAAGTTCTTAAAGCTTTTAAATCATAATTTTGAGCTATTTCAAGTGTATACGGTGCTTATAAGCTTAGAAAGTGAAAGTTACAAGAAGAAACCCAAAATTGGAGGTTTTGCTTCAACTATTTTCAATTTCTATTTCTCCCTTTTTCAGTTATTCTTTTTAATTTTTATTGTATTGAGTGTGCCTCATACTTGTTTTAAATTGTCTTAAGTTTATACTTTGTTGCATATTTATGTATTTGTTTCCTGTGGGTAAGGGCATCGAGGCAATTATGTAAAAGCCCAAGGTTTGAGTTGATCCCAAATAAAACTCAAGTAGGTTCGGGATTAGCAGTAGGTAAAATCCAATGTAGGTTTGAGGTGAACCGTAAGAAAAACCTCGCTTGTAATTTGGTGATTTTAGTGGCTTTTCCCAACACCAGTTGGTGGATGTAGGCACGATTTTTAGTCGAACCACCTTAAAAATCTTTTGTGTACTATTTTACTACTCTTTCTTGTTCTTGCTTAAAAGATTTAAGTTTTAATTTACACCAAAAATTGAAAGAAAATCTCAAAATTTTATTTACCACAATTCAACCCCTTCTTCTGGGTTTACATTAAGCAAAAAGAATTTCAAAAACACATTTACTACTCAAGCTATGTTCAAAGTTTGAATTGAACATTTTTATGATGATCTTAGATTAGAATTAAGTCAAATTGAGATTAATAGTAATCTATTGTAAACAGACAAGTACTTATGAAATATCTTTTATGATTAAATTATATAATGATAACTGAATTTTTGTGGAAAATAATAGTATTTTTTTAAATGAAATTTTACTTTTCTTTTTTTCAATTTGTGGGGTCAAAATTATTCTGCGCAGGTAATGTAAAAATTGTTATCTATGCAATAGTGATTTTTTGAATTAAACTTTAGTTTGAAAACTTAGATTAAATTTACATTACCCTTGAGCCCTTTTTAATGATGGGAATCTCACTTTATATTGTTCATTAGATATATTTTTCATCTGAAAGTTTATTTATTCTTCACTTTGTTACACATTTATTCTAGCTTAAATTGAATTATTTAGTCATTACCTAATAAAGTTTCGAGAAATATCATAATATTTATTTTGAATGTTTTTTGAGAAATGTAATGAAGAGGTTATTTTTTAAATACATCTATGACATTTGACCAATATCAATAAAAATACAAATCTTTATTTGAATAATATTTAAATGCTTTTAAATATTATTCAAATAAAATAATTAAATTATTTTAAAACATAAATGCTTTTAAATAAGCACTTTCTTGTGCTCCACTTCTATTCAAAAGGATCCATCGCCCTTCGATAGGCTTTAGATCATTAGTAGTTGGGTGCCAACAAGAGGATGTGACTTAGAAGGCTCCTTAACTTGCTTAGATGGCTTCTTAATCCAAAGGGTTGCCTTTGTGTTTGTCTAACTATTGAACCCTACCATTGGAGTTTAATGTCTTCGACTTGTCTTTGCATTTGCCATCTAAATTTTTGATATCAAATTGCTACAATGCGCCAAGCTCAATAGATTGTAGATTCTCAATCACTGTCCATCCAACTCAGTTTACACTTAGGTTTGGCAATGTCAACGCACATTTTTTAAGTTATTGGGACAAGAAGGCATCTATGTAAAGTACACATTATTGTAGTGCATCCCATGAGCTTTCAGTCAAATCTCAAGTCGAATAAGGTTGCTCCCCCTTATGAAGAGATTGAATAGGAGATCTGCCTGCTCCTTGAGATGGCCCCAAACATTCTCACATAGAGCAATGCCTTAAGTGGCTAATGCCAAAGGGTACACTTTGGTGGTTACACTTTATATGGATGATCCATTGAGTGCAAATAGGGAAAAGTAATAGTCCAAATTAGTAAAAATGTTCATTTTGTGCACTCTTAACTTTTGATAAAAAAAGTATGATTTAAAGAAATATTGTTCATTGATATAATAGACAACCTATCTTTTATTCAAAAATAACAACATAAAATCAATCTAGTCTACCCTAAGTCCCTTGTTTGTGTGGACACCACTACAATGTCCTATTCCCTTCTACCCCAAATGAACACCATGTAAAACGAGTAATGCACTCCCTTCACCTCCACCCTTCCCCATCCCATCAGACACAAAAAATGAAAATGTAAAGCTCATTCTAACTAGGCTTCATGCTTAGATAAGGTTGCTTGACTTTACCTGCTTTAACCAATGAATAAACCTTGGCCATTCTTCGTAGCTTGTCAAATCTTTTGGAAGCTCAGCAAGAGCCTTGTGCTAGAGTTTAGTCCAAGTCACCTACCATCAAGTTAGATCAATTAATAAGCTTGATCTAGCTATGAGGAAACTATTGAAGCCTATTGGCTCCTTGACCTAATAAAGAAGTTTTTTCTCAATCAAATTAGAGGAAACTTATTGCAGACAATTTCTCTAAGTAAGTTTCTCAGGAATTCTCTTATTGAAGGTTCATGTAAGCATAGCCCATGTTGACCCTTTGGCCATATATCCATTCTCTTGCACTGCATTTTTGGCTAAGTAGAGTATGATGCCAAGCTTGCAAGTCTACATTTTGCTTAAGATTGGGCAAGCATGTTGGTGCAAGTTGCTATTGCCAAGAGGATTCCTAATATGAGTTTTTTTAAATACCATAGAATATAAAGATTCAATTAAGCCTAAACTCACATTAAACAGCACATTAATAATTAAAGAGAGCATCATGAATGAAAGTATAGTTAGTTGATTCAAAAGAAATCAAAGAACAGGACTACCACTAATTTAAAAATCTTTTCAATACATACATTCATTCACACAAATTGGAGAATTTGATTTCAATCAAATTATGTATATGGAAAAATACTAAACTATTAAAAATTATATAAATTCTATAGAATGGAAATAATTAAAAAGATCATTTGTTAGTGAACATGGGGATAAACACAAGTGATCTCACAGAAAAGTATCATACAACAGCAAACTTCTAGCTAAACATGAGTGGTTAAGTGAGACTAACATCACATAAAGCTTCATAAAGTTTAGAATTATAAAAATTAAAACTTATATAAGGTCAATCCCCAAACATTATGTTGAAGATCTGAAATAAGGCAATTCATGGGAAATATAATGGTCGGAAGGCCTTGACGACACAACGAGGTTGCTAGCATCAAGAGTTGCAAAATGAAGAAGTGGTAGGTGGTGTTTGTAGTTATTAGGATGAGTAGTGTGGGTGAAGGTAGAATAAGTGAAGACCAAAGGCATTAGTACTAGAGGGACAAAATCGATGAGGGCCAATCGTGGTTAGGCAATCAGGAAGTAGGAGGAAGTTGTTAGTTGATTTGGGAAACTTTGGGAAAGGTTGTTGATGTCACCAAGCGAGCTGAGGGTAGTGAGGTGGTAGTGTATATGAGAAAGTTAGCCAACAAAGTAATTGGTAGAAGTGAGAAATTGGATTAAGAGTTGGCAATTTAGGGTTTAGAAGTGAGGGGTGGCCAAATTTAAATTGGAAACAATTAAACAAAAATCATGAGGATTAATAGATTGGAGAAAAGTTGAAAAAATAGAAAAAAGATTATCAAAGGATGAACTACAATGAAATTTGATAATAACAAATACTCTCCATTTGTGTCATAATTTTCACCCTCTCAAGAGCTAATTCAAAGTTGAACAAGTTGAATTTAACTCATCAATAGATTTGTATCAAATGACTAATTCTAAAACTCATTATATTATTCAAAATTGGCTAAACATAAGAACCTAAGCCTTACATATAGAGTTTATGTATAAGTCATGTAATGATTTTCATTACGTAGGACTAAAAGATAAAATCTAGAAATAAGAATGATAAGGGGACCTTGCGATACAAATTTCACCAACAAGCCTAATATTTATTCAAAACAATGTTGTGCCATGATACATTTTTGTTATCATGATACATTTTTGTAATCCCTAGATGCATCATATACTTTGATCCAAGTGTTTCTCATAATAAATTTGGTTTTACCTCTTTTTTTTTGTTCTATGCCACTTTCATCATTCAAATAAAAATATGATCCATGTCCTTCCCAAAGTTGAGATGCCTACTTTAGTGTCATCGATATGTTCAAACTATTTTTTATCTTAAATCCAATTACATGATTTAGTTTCAAATTCCAATTAAAATAAATAAAATACTTTATTCTATTTTAATATTCAAGTTCATACAATAATAAGTGGAGTAGAAATAAAATAAGAAGTACAAAAAAAGGACTCATTATGATGACCCTTTTTCTTTCGCTCAACCTTTTTTGGATTTGAGTAGTATTAATTTTCTTTACTTATTTCTTTTACCCATTTTGAAGGCATGAAAGATTTTCACTCTTTTTAAATCTTTAAAAATCAAGTAACAAAAAATTCCAAAAAATTTAAAGGAATAATGTTAAATGAATTGCAAAAGTGAATAAAACCAACAATCCATGCAGTTCTAGAAATTACAAGTTTTCACACTTTTTTTTAAAATCACAAATTTCATCCATCACTACTTAATGAGATTATAATGCATGTCATTTTGATCAAATAATCCTAATAAACCCATAACAACACTTCTATGACAATGTAATATCTTTCAAATCATTACATTCTAGATCTCACTTTTTCTCGATATTCTCATGGTGTTTCATATTTTGATCTAAACGTGTTCGGGCAAAAATAGATTGAGCCAACAGTCACTTGCTTAGTGCCAATATATGTACATATACATAAAATAAGTAATATTTGGGTAGCAAATTGCAAGGTCAATTGTAAACAATATAATGTATTAAAAGAGCATGTGAGCACATGTATGAGCTGCAAAAATAAAATCAATTACGAAAAAAAAAACTTTTAGCACCTTTAGCATTTTTATCTTTTGTTATCTTTATGCATCAGCTTGTTATTTTTAATTGTTTCCATCTTTTACATCCATTTAAGGTTTGGCTTAAAAATAGGCCATTTTATAAAAAAATTAGACATATTTTGAAACACATCATTCAAAATATAATTAAATCAAATGAAGGCTCATTTGGCTCGTTTCTAGAACTATCATTCTAAAGTAGTTGTCACCAGTTTGGATAAAATTAGCTTTTTCATTTTTTTAACACTCTCCTTTCTTTACAAAAATTTTTTCATTTTTCTTTTTCACATTTATTTTTTAATTTTTATTTTGTGTCTATTATCACAAGTAATATTTTCTTTCTTTTGTTTTCTTATTTTGTGATCTTTATCACAATAATTATTTTCTTATCTTTTCCTTTTTTGCAAAACTTGTCACATAATATGTAAATAAATAAAGCAATGCAATATTTCATACTCAAGTAATATATGAAAATAAACATGTTGTGAAAAAATTGCTTTTTATAAAGAATCAATCATCCTCAATAATTTTCTTTTAAACTATCTCTTAAGCGTTTTACACTTCTAACAAGCACCAACATAATTTTAAGATTGTTCATCCTATTTCTCAATTATTCTTTTTATTCAATTAAGGTATCAATTTCATTTCAATTTAAAAAATAAGGAATCCATAAGCACATTGACAACATAACAAATAAATGAACAAAATAACAAACTCAAGTTGAATGATTAAATTTTTTTCACTATATAGTTATTACTTTTGATCAACAATGCAACCAATAAGCTTATCTACACAACAATCTCAATTTACCATTTCATATCATCATTTAAGGTAACTCTTGTCTTCTAACATACATCAAACATATTCACTTATATGCAAGTTATTTATACAAGCATCATCAACAAGTTATTTCTCAAATGAATAAAACCTATAGTCTATAATACACATTACATCAAAATATATACACATAGTGTGAGATTTTTTACCTCTTAATTTCTATGTAATAGTATCGCCAAGAATCAAAATTTAGCACAAGTTCACTTTCATCTCTTAGGTGCTACAATACATGTGACTAGATCCTTTGGTTCTTGGTAGTGCTTTCTTTCACTTTTTTCTTCAGTCTAATGCACTTGGTTGAGCTAATCTCTTTGATTTTTCTTAGAAATTTTTGTCCAAGCTTGAACTCACATTTTTATTATACAATGCCAATGTTCCTTTACATTCTCATCAGTTCCACTTCCTCCAACAGCTATGTTCTTTCATTTTAGTGTATTCTCATCTCCATGCCTTCATAACTCTAATGGTTTCTCATCAATTATCCTCTCTCCATGATGATTTATTTAGTCGTTTGCTATTTTAGGATTAATATGCTTTCAATTATGTGGTGTTGTACTGTACAATCCTTTCATTTCGTATCATACAAATTATGATATTCAACTCTGTTTATTATTAATTCTACCAATTAATCTTATACAATTTCATAATCATACTTGTATGCTATCTTTTAATGCACATTTGTTTATGTCATAATCAATGATATTCACATACAACTTTACTGTTAACTTGATCATACTTATATGATTATACTTATCTTATTTTATCATATTTTTTAATTTTGTCATTTATTACTCAGCTCTTAAAATAAAGTATTCTCACCCTGATGGATTATGGTCACCCTTTATCATTATAGTAATCTATATAGTTAAAGATGAGTTATCCTTGTTATATGTCTTATATAGTAAAATGTGTAAACATAAATAAGCTATCCTTATCCTAGGCCTTTCTCACCTTTTTTAGGTATAATAAACTATGTAGATGTATATATGCAATTCTTGCTCCATATAATATATAGTAGAACACTATAGATATGGAAAGTGATATTCTTTCCTTGGGTTGTCCTTGTATTACATCATGTCTAATAGAATTTGTATAAATATAGATGAGCTATTCTCATCTTGTATCATATATATTTGTGGTGTGTGAGGTTATAATAGGTATAAGATTATTTGAGGATAATATTTTTAGAAGTATATCAATAATTTTATTTTCTTAATTGATAATCAAGCATACCAAAAATCAATATTCCAAATTATTTTTTATTTATTAACTTATAAAAGTTTATATTATATTACTTGTCAATATCCTTATTATATAATACAATAAATTAATAACTTGTGAATTAAATACTAGATAAATAATGATAACCCAAGAAAATAATTACATAATTATTACATTTGTATAAAAATTTTCTTATATCTACGAATTTTATAAAAAGATAACATAAAAAGAATGTGATTTTATAAATAATATAAAAATAATTCATCAACATATTTACATCATAATTACTAAGTTTATCCATTATCCATAATGAATAAAAATAAAACAAAAAATATTCTAAAGCTCATAAAGTTTATAAAAAGAGAATAACATCAAAAAATTTATCACTTTATAAAAAAATTATAAATCAATTTATTAATATATTTATATCATAATTATCAAATTTATTATCTAAATATAAAAGTTAACTTCTTTTTTTAATCTAAATCTTTTCTAGATTTTTTACATTATCATGTATATTTAATGCTTAACATATGTCATATATGTGGCATGTTTATGTAGGACTCATATTAATTTCTTATAAGCCTTTAAGTTATTGCCTTAGATCATATTTATGTAATTCTCTCATTGTACCATATGTTGTATCAAAAATAAGCATTTTGAATTATATCAGACGACATAATTTCCAAAACCAGTATTTTTTTATTTATATCATTTCTAAACATATAGTATGATCCCTAACATTGTACTATATGATTTTTATTCTCTCTTAATTTTGTTACCTTGTTAATCATTCATACCTTTATGATACTCCCATCATAAAGTAGATCAATTCATTATTTCTCACTTTATATAATACAATCTTCTTAATCAAATCATACATTTCCATTATTAATCCACCACCAAAATATCATACCCTATAATGACACATGATGTACAACTCTAATGTAGTCTCTTCTCTCTCAAGACTTAATCATTTATCCATAGCTTTAACTAACTGTTTAGCACGATCAACTTAGTGACACTATATAATATTTCATCTAAGACTTTCTACAATATTCTTTTACAATCTTGTTTCTTATAATTAATAGATTTTGTATTTTAAAAAATTTAGCTTTGATTAATAATGTCATTGATCCCACAAGACATTATGTGATTTTTTTTGGTATTTACAACTGCCTTCATATGATGAACCTCACAACTCAACACATTATACAAATATGACACATATATTGTTCTAATGTGATGAACTGGACACCTCAACCTATAACTTAAATTCTTCTCCAACTATTATAACCCCAAAATTTTTCTAATGTGATTATCTTATACCATGTTTCATCATAGCTTTCCTTACAAGATTAAAATGATCGTACCATATGATGTATACCAAATTATTTGAATGATACATATTAATAATAGCTAACAACTCTCATTCTATATGTCTTGGGTTCAATTCAAATTAGCATCGATTCACTCCATACCACATCGAATTAATTTAATTCTAGTTCGTACTTATAACGTAATCATAATTTTTATTTATGTAAAACTAAATTAAATTTAAAAAAGAATCAATTTAAATGTCTATCTTTTTTTGATAACTACTACTCAATTTCCTTTGCTATTTGCTTGTGGTAGTTTCTCTTCTTCTGATCTTCTTGTTTTTTATCTTCTTCTCAAGCTACAACAAAAGTTTTCCTAATGGTTCTTCATTCTTATAGTTTTCTCTCTATAATAGAGCTTCACCTTCACTCTCTCTTCTTTGCTCACAAAAATCATAGCATAGTAATGATGCCTTACTCGACAACCTCCTTGACTCACTCCTTCTTGGCGGTTCTTAACAACACTACTCAACTTTGTAACACGCTTCACACATTGATCTTTCAAACATCTTTTCTTTTATTGACTGAAACCTTAATTCACTCTCATCAAATTTTATAAGTGTATTAAAAACATCATTATTAATTTATAATTGATAAGATTAGGGAACAATGGATGTGCAATCATATGAAATGCATGTGTATTAAAAAACATTTCTTCTATTCAATTATTTGTATCATTTTTGTTTTTAAAAAATAATTATCATTGAAATACACTTCTAGCACCACACAAAATGGTCATAAGAAGCCAAAGACAATCATAATCATAAAAACTAATATTCTACCCCACCTACATTTTATTATTTACTATTCTATATATGTGTTATGAATTTTATAACACAAAACATGAAAGATATAGAATAAAAAATTGAAAGATAATGATTGATTGGATAAGCTTAATGATATATATCATCATGAGAAATGTGAAAATTAGAAGATAAAATTTTATCTATGACTTTATCTCATAATTGATCAATATGAATTTATCTCTTGTTATTATTGGTACATAAAGTCAGGGACATAATTGAAATGTGAAAATTAGAAGATAAAATTTTATCTATGACTTTATCTCAAAATTGATCAATATGACTTTATCTCTTGTTATTACTGGTACTTAAATGAGGGGCATAATAGACAGAGACCTCACTATCGTTAGTACTTTATACATAATAATGTTAAAGGGTGATTCCATGTTAGAATTGATATTTGACCTCATTTTTGTTGTTGTGAGCACTTGAATACTAGGTAACAAAGAGTAAAGACCTATTTCTATAAGTATTTTAGTGAAGGCTAGTTGTGGTAGGAGATATACTTTTATGGCTTGGCCAATTATCGATAGAGGTCATATGATATGATTGATACCACATAGATATAACATAATATAGAATCTTATGAAGTAAGGATAGTAGTCATATAAAAAAAATGCCTTAATAAAGAAAGAAAAGAATAAAAATAAAAATATGAAAAAAAATTAAAATTAAAAATAAGAAAAGAAAGACGTAATATTACTACTATATAATATTAGTATTATATGATAATTATATACATACTTGATTATAGAACATACAAGCTCATATGCAAAAATTTAACATATTTAATATTTTTTATCATACATTCTTATTTACTGCTTCATATTTATTTGTATGCTATATGTCACGATTTCACACTATTTTACTACTTAAATCTAATAGTTTATTTTTTTATATCTATTATACTTATACATACTTATATTATAGATTAAGAATGAGATATTTAGAGTTTAGGATTTCTAGAAGTTATAGCATCAGATCCTTTATGTGAGGAGATCCTTTCTTTTGAGAACTCTATGAGGTGTTTTGTATGTATGACAGATATTGTATAAAAAAGCTATTTCAACTTTTATTTTTGAATAATAGCTTTAAGAAATGAGCATAATTATTTATATAATTATTTAATTGAATTTAATATTTAAAGTTGTAATGTTTTTCATCATCTCTATTTTACAAGGTGCCCTCAAGGTTTTTATTTCTTACAATATTTATTTACTTAGTAATTGGTATTTTTTAGTATATTAATACCTTTAATTAATATTAAATCAAGTAGTGCATGGCACGAGTAGTGTATTGTTATACTTCAAAGGCGAGGACTATAGGGATCAATAATCACATAAGAAAAAGGAGAAAAATATTTGTTTTATATATGTAAAATCATAATTTTAAGTTGCCAAAATGAATTTTAGAAAATAATCCACATTGATTTATGAATGATGACCAAAGATGATTAATTCATTAACATAATAAATTCAGGTGATGACCATAATATCCAAGACTAAAGAAAGTAGGTAGTGATCATAAGGCAATATCTTAAGGTTAAAATCATTGGACAAGAAACATCCTATAGCAAACATCAAAGTAAAGTGGCATATATATAACAGCAATGAGAATGATTCTGGTTATATATACAAGGTTATTATTTTAAAATATAAATTTTTTTAGAACAAAACTTATTTTAACTGACATAAATTGAAAATATGGGTTGATACTTCAAAAAAATAAAATGAGAGGTGACATTACTCAACCTTTTACAATGAGTAAAGAGTTTGACACTTTAGCTTTGGACATTAGTCTTTCACTTAGTCCAAGTTCTTTCCATTTCTCAAGAGTCGAGCCCAATGACTTAATTCTCTTCTTCTAAGTAATAGATTTAACAAATGGATAATTTTTTTTTCTTTTGCTCAAAATGATTAATAATACTCTTTGATTAAAAAATTACATAAATAATTGGTAACTTGCAATGTAGACCATAATAACACTATTTTCATTTGTATCCCATTTAGTCAGCACAATGGCTTCCAAAATAGTTACATTTGGCTTCTTTGGATCCTCTTCCTCTTCAGTCATAGTAGCACTCTAACTTTTTTGAGACATGTTTTCTTCTTGTGTTGGCTTTGAGAAAAGAAGGCCTCATGTTCATTCATCATGTCGAGGTCAACTCTAATAGGAATATCAACAAGTCTCTCTCTTCATAGGCCCATCGTGATACAGTTGCATGATTTTTGTTTTGCTACAAACTTAGTTGATCTTCAAAAAATACAAATATGGCCATTGGAGAAGTAGCCATCTTTTCATTCGAACCACTTGAGATGTGGATTGAACTACAATTTGCTATGGATCAAATTTTGGAGGAGTCATCACCTAAAGAACATTATAAGATCTGATGACTCTTAATAACTATCAAGGTCATCCTTTAAAAGAAGGTTAATGGTGTCATCATTATGAATGGTTTAAGAGAAAACCAAGTTGAGTATTTTTCACTTTCAAGTATCTTATCCAAGGCCCTAGTAGAGAACTTGCTGATTTTGACTATACAAGACAATGATAATGTCAAATTTGAATAGCTCTCACTTAAGGATTACACTTAGAAAAAGAGCAAGATGAATCATCAACCCATTGACACAATTATATATAGGTGAATATGCATATTTTTTGACATGTCATATGATAAGCTAGTCTTATAATCTTTAATTTTTCATCATAGACATCCAAATAATAAAAAATCATATGATAAATTAAAATATAATTTTTTATTTTCATAATAATATTTGAATGCTTTTGGCCAATCAAAGAAATAACACGCATCAGACCAAGATAGAGTTCCCCAACTCTAACAAAATAATGCTTATCTCATGAGTTTTTTTGTTAGCTAATTTCATTTTCTTATTAAGTATTTCAAGATCTCATATTCTAATAATATTTTTTTCAGTGTTTATCATTCAGGTACAACTTTTTTACTTTAGTTTTCAAAATAAACTATAAAAAAGCTTTTTTAAAAGAAATAATTGAAAAAAAATATATTTTTTCCGTCAAAGGCTCCACAGATGCATTCATTTCAGGACACGTGGTCTTTTCGTGAAATAAAAAGCAGGGGTAGAAGTTGTGCTTATTGTGTGAACAACCACTACACATAAAAAACAACTAAATCGGCCTCAGAATGTCATATCAAATGGTCCCCATATCAAAGCAACGTCAGCATGTCGCCAAATCATCTCGTAATTTTAAATTTACACCTAATTAAATGTAAAGTTTTATTTTAATAATTATTTACTATAAACAAATTTTGTTTCAACAGTTAGCATCTGCTCGTCCGGCAAAAAGATTAAATGTGAGAATTTTGCAGAACGCCAATTGAGTAGTATTAAGAATTTGACACGTGCATTTCAGCACGGCTTCCCATGTGGAGAAAGGCCAAATGGGGCTACTGCCATGTGGAAAATACAAAGGTTATGGCTTTCGCAAAAGAGCCATTGCTTTCACTTTTCATACAGCCCCATCTTTTGTTGGTTTTTTTAAGATTAAAAATAACAAACTGTAAAGCAGAGAATATTTAATAAATTGAATAACGAACTGTTGGGATGTGCAACATGGTTCATTCATATTTTAATAGGGTTCGTTTTGAGGGTTTGCATGGAAGTACAAATTGACCATTTCGAGAAGAAATTTTAAAAAGCGGATAGGAGAGCGGATGGGAAAGCTTTTTGAGATATACCAACCTCTAAAAGAAATTTCTTTGCTACATAAATAATACAAATTTAATGAAATGATATAGATATTGGGGAAAGACATAAGAATACAAAAAGAAACATAAAGAAAAAAGAGTTTTGAATTTCATAAAAAATTTTATAATTTCAGTTACTTATGTCTTGTTTAAGATTATCTTATTATTCTTTGCATTTTGTTAACGATCACCTCTCAATTATATTTTTCATATCAATAAGATTTTACACATTTAATTATAAACAAATATGTGTGTGTACATATATACTCGTGCACATCATAATATTGTATATATATGTATACACACAAACAAACAAAAGAAGAGTTGAAATTTTTTTAAAATATTATTAAGATTTAAAAGCCATATATAAACTTAAATAGAAGGATGTGGATGTGAACAATAAATATTAGCAACATGTGTAAATTAAAAGGAAGATTAGATTATTTATTACTAAAACATTGGCGAGTTTATTTTTGTGAAAGATATAAGAATAAAAAAAATAAGCATACAAACAAAGGATTTTCATTTTGGATACATTCAATAGATGTTGTAAAACTATGTTGTAGTGGAATTTTTTCTTTGACATATCTTAAGCATACGTTTTTGCTTTCTAAAAAATTTCCATCATAAATTTTATAAATTTATTTACTTATGTCTTGTTTAAGATTATCTTATTATTCTTTGAATTTTGATAATGATTATCTTTCAATTTCAATTTTTACATCAATAAGATTTTACATATGAATCTATAAACATATATATATATATATATATATATATATATATATATATATATATATATATATATATATATATATATATATATATATATAACACATACACACACAAAGAGAGTTAAAATTTTTTTAAAATATATAAAGATTTAAAATCTTCATATAAACATAAAAGGAATCATGAAAATGTGCACACTAAAGGTTAGCAACATTTGTACAAAAGACTTAACGAGTCTATAGTAAATGGTTCAAACTTGAAAATTAGGGTTCAATATAAGCTATGTTAGGGAAACAATTTTTTTAGAACTTTTTTCATGAAGAATTGATATTCACTACAATATATATATATATATATATATATATATATATATATAACACATACACACACAAAGAGAGTTAAAATTTTTTTAAAATATATAAAGATTTAAAATCTTCATATAAACATAAAAGGAATCATGAAAATGTGCACACTAAAGGTTAGCAACATTTGTACAAAAGACTTAACGAGTCTATAGTAAATGGTTCAAACTTGAAAATTAGGGTTCAATATAAGCTATGTTAGGGAAACAATTTTTTTAGAACTTTTTTCATGAAGAATTGATATTCACTACAATAATATGTGGCTCTTTTTTGTATATGTTACTTTACTTTTTAAAAGTATGTAAAAATTTAAATTTATTGATTGAGTTGATAAGAACAAAAATATTCCTTTAAATTTTTTTGAAAAGTATTCAACAAGGTTCACTTTATTTTATCAAAGTTTATTTATGGTATTATTATGTATTGTTTTTTGTGTATGTGAGATGTGGTTTAGTAGAAGGAAATTAAATTATTAAGAATAAAGCTCTAGTTTTTTTACAAAAACAATTAAGAAAATAATTTAAAAATTATTTTTAAAAAGTTTGATAAAATATCTAAAAATATTTTTATGTCAAAATATACACATGTAAAGACACAGCATTCACTGTCTGATTTTGATCCTGAAATGGACATTTCTAATTGAATCCCGATTTTACCATTTGAGATCAATCCTGCCCATTGGCTCTAGGTGGCCTTGATCTAGGCCATTGGATTGCATGTAGGTTTTCCTACCTGTATTAAAATAATGTGTCCAGAAACAACTTTAATTAGAAACTTACTCGGGTTCGAACCTCTTGTTTGGCATTTTACGGTGTTTGCTTGCAGTATTTTACCTGTTATACCCAGTAAAAATTTTTATGTTAATCTTTAATAAATTAATTTTTGGCTTGGATGATTTCAGATCGACAGTAGGATGAGCCAGGAGCTCAATTGGAGGCTATTGGAATTTCTGAAATTTCTAGGGATTTTTCGGAGCACCGAGGTGAATTTTAAGAAATTTTCCCTGTTTAATTAGATTTATTGGATTTTTAGAAATTCGAAAATTCATTTAGAAACATGCAATCCACTTGGAAATTCGAAAATTCATTTAGAAATTCGAAAATTCATTTTTAGAAATTCGAAAATTCAATTGGAGGCGGTTCGCCGAGTGAGTTTGCGCGTGCGTTCTGATAAGCGGATCGGACGGTCGTGATCGACGGTTGGGATTGAACCGGCTGATCGGGTGCTTACCGTGTCAATAGCGTGTCGACAGCGCGTATCGGGTGCTTACCGTGTCGAAAGCGTGTCAACGGTGCGTAACGGGTTTTCACCGTGTCGGCCAGGAATATAAAACCCTCGCGAACGATTAGGGTTTCGTTCGACCGACCGATAGAGAGGAATTTTCCGGCGTACGGCGCGTGATTCCGGCGGCCTGACAAGGGGCTTTTTGTGCCTGGAGATTCACGGGACCGAGGAGAGTCGATTGATACCGGGTTCGTTCGGTGAGGAGCTGCGGCGAGCTGCGGACGAAGTTCACCGTCGCCGGCGACTTTGAGGTAGGAAATTCAGATTTAAATCTGTTAATTAGCAAGTTAAAAATATGGATTATTTTGCAAATTACTACCTGAGCATGCAAATGTGGGTTTTTGGAATTGATTAATGCAATTATTGATTTTAGCATGTTTAGGGTTTTCAAAAAAAAAAATTTATACCGTCGAATTCGGAAATTTTACCAAGCATATGTTGAGTTGATTATGTGCTTAATCATGTTAAGGTGGTTTTCAAATGCTGGAATCATTTAATTTCATAAATTGTCAATTAGGGATCGGATGAAACTCCTTCGACGGATATTTTGATTGAATCTTAGGAATTAGTGACATCATTGGAATGTTAGGATAGTACGAACATGTTCTCCTTGTTCGCAGTTGCCGGAAATCGAGTATTGGTCGGCGATTGCGGCGGCTAGGGTTTCGCGGACGACGGGCGAAGGAAGGAGACGAATTAAGGGTTAATTAGGGATTAGTTGATTTATTAAGAGAATAATTATATTAATTATTAAGATTATATATTAAGCGTCGGCCGAATTCGGATTAATAACTTCGACCGACGGGGGTTTGGTTCAGCGCGAAGGCCCAAACCGGTGGCGAGATCCGGTTCAGGGGATTCGGCGCGGTTCAGTGAGAAGCGGTTCTCGGCTCAGCGCGAAGGCCGAACCGGCGGCGAGAACCGGGTTCACGGAAGTGCGGCGCGGTAAAATGGAATAAACGGAATTTTTAAATTCGGTAATTATTCCGAATTTCGGAAAATGGATAAAATTGCAAAATTTGATATTTCGAATTTAGGAAAAATTCGATAATTGAGTTTTAGGGATTATTATATTTTAGAAAATTCAAGAAAAATCAGAAAATTTGGAAATGAGAAATTTCGAAAATTCTGGAGATTCGCGGGTAAAGAAAAAATTGCCTGAAATGGGGAAAAATGTTATCAGTGATGACAGTACAGCTGGAAACAGTCAGACAGAGGTATGGTACGTGGATGCTACCAGAACAGTCAGTAATTGACAGTTGTATTGCTTGGATGGCAATGGCATGGATTGAGTCAGTTACTCAGTGTTGGCATATTTTATGGATTGGCATACTGGACCGGACTACTATAGACCCTATATGATGTTTTAGGGTAGTTGTGGTAGGTAACTATGCGGTTCATACTTAGCTTCCACAGTATACATGTGACTGGTATGCGCCTTGTTGTACCTGGACACATGTTGCCGAATCTTGGAGTTAGAGATTGACAATGACTGTAGGGGCGTGAGCTTCTATGGAAGTTGTTGGTAGAGGACTCCTTGGGACGGTGGCTGAGTCGATCTCTCCTGGTCCATGTGTGTAGGCCTGCGCGCCTGAGGGTGGCAGGGGTGTCTCGCAGTGGCTAGCCAAGTGTGTAGGCCTGCGCGCCTTAGGGTGGCAGGGGTGTCTCATGTTGGCTAGAGATTTTGTGACTGGATCTGTCTATAGTCTCCAGGAGATTGATCGACGAGAGACGCTGCGGTGTCGGGTGCTTAGGCGCTATGCGTGTTTCGAGATGGGCGTTCCCACTGGCACGCTACCTGGAAACCCAGAGGAGAGCTACTCTGGTGTGACTGGGGGTGACTGTGGTTGGTCGGAGTCTGGGACTGAGAGTGCCTAACCACCATACATTGTTATGCTGTATTCCTATATTTTTGCTATTATCCTTCTCTTGCATGTGAGTTTTACTAGCTGTCTTTCTACTGGGCGTAGCTCATTCCTGTATTATATATTTTCAGTGGCTCGGCAGACTTGACGCTACCAGATTAGGTGGGATCGTGGTCAGCAGGCTTGTGGAGGATATCTGATTTGTGATTGTCTGAGATATTCTGGTTAGTTGATTGTTGCTGTTGGATGTATTTAATGAGATTGTTATTCTCATATGTCATGTAATATGTGAGGGAAATTCTGACTTATGTTTCTGGTTGGATAATATTGCACTTGTTGGACTTGGATCTTATTCTTGTGATGTAGTTTCATTCACTGTTTTATTTTATTGTTTTGGAGTATGGTGTGTGGAGTGCCATATTTTATCTGAGGATGTTATATATCTTTTTGTTTGATGGTGAGGTCATTACATGACTATGGAACTTAACCGTGGGGGTTCAGACTTCTATTAGATCGGTTCTCCTACCCGTATGGGTTAGGAGTATTGGGTCTAGTAGGAGTAACATTGCGCGAGTCCATCTGTTAATTCAGGAGTCATGAACCTGATTTGACGGTGTACCCGGGAGATGGGATCCACATTGTTAAGGAAAGTAGGTGTGTAATGATGTGTTATATCCTATGTTTTCGTAGGCTACTCAGGTTGGTATGGGACGATCTGTGCTGTCTATATAAAAAAAAAAAAATGTATGCCAAAAATCAGCCTAGGAAAAATGGGGTGTAACATTACCTTAATTAACCTAAGCCATCAGATCATGCCTGCCCTTCTGCCTTCATTAACCTCAGCCTCCCGATCGCGCCTGCCCTTCCGCTTTCTTTGATAATTGGATGAGAGTTTAGTCCCATACCGCCCGAATTACGTTGCACTTGCTCTCTATAAGCTTTTCGGTTCGTATGACTCTCGAGCCATCTGGGGTTGTCTACCCCCTTCCTCGACCAAGAATTGATTGCTTGGTTTCTGTTCAGCTTTCCCTACGGCTTGATTTCATATTGTTCCGTACTGTTCAGCTTTCCCTTTAGGCTGATTTCGCTCTGTTCTGTTCCATTCGGCATTCCCTACTACCTTCTTCCATACGATACTGGCATAAAGATTGCTTGATGAGTAGTATGTACTATACATAATGTAAAAATTAACAATATCAATTATAATATCTGAAAATCTTTCTTATTAGAATAGATGCCTAAACGTCAACATCATTATTATTGAAGGATCTTATCTTATTGCCGATGATGCCTACAGCTTTGTGATTAGCATCCAACCCATAACACTATCAAATCCCACCTATATTATTGTACTAAGTATCATTTTGAGTAATTATTAAATAAGAATTTTAATATAAAAACTGAGAAGAAAACTAAATCTCAAGTGAGAAATAATAGTAGAACTCTAATTTGCAAATTGAGTTGAAATTTACTCTAATTAAATTAGAATGACAATTATTTAACTCCTAAAGTTACTTCCCAACTTTCCTTTCCAAAATATTAGTTGCACATTCTCCTTTGTTCCCCAATGAGCTTTAAAATTCCATAATCCTTTATATCATTCATTGCACTAGGTGAGAAAGATAATACAAGAAAATGCTCTTAATATATATATATATATATATATATATATACATATATATATATATACATATATATATATATATACATATATATATATATACATATATATATATACATATATATATATATACATATATATATATACATATATATATATATACATATATATATATATACATATATATATATATACATATATATATATATATATGTATATATATATATATGTATATATATATATATATATATATATATATATATATGTATATATATATATATATATATATATATATATATATATGTATATATATATATATATATATATATATTTATATATATATATATTAAATTCCTAAAACAGTAATACTTTAACTAGATGGACTAAATAAATATAAATATAAATAAGTGATCTATAACAAAAATATATATAACCATCCAATCCAAAATAAATACTATAATAATTTTATATAAAAATGCTTAAGAGAATCATTGTACTAGCTAATAAGTAATATTCTTATCTATAACATCCAAATTTACATCTCATAATATAATTGATTCATTACTTATGATATAAACACTAGTAAGTCTTTAAAGAGTTTAATAAGTAAACAAAAAAAATAATAATATATAAAAATAATGATATAATAAAAAGAAATAATTTTTCCATAACAATTAAAAGTTATACACATAATCAAATGTTATTATATAGAAAAGGTAATAAATTTAACAAAAAATATGAACATGTATATGTATATTTTGTTATTTTCATATTTCTTATTTATTACATTTTGTAACACTTAAAGATAAGTTCATTATTTCTTCATTCCTTTCATTTCTAATACATTTAGAGATATCCCAAATTCCAATCACTTTAGATCGTTATTCTCTAAAATCAATGCCAATAATATAAATGTCGTAATAGAATGTCAACACCATAATAAGGTTTCATCTTGCCATATCATTTATAGTAGAATCATGTTGATATAGATATGATATCCTCACTTCATATCATATAAAATAAAATTATGTAGATATCGTTGGACTAAACTCACCTTATGTCGTGTATAGTAGACTCATGTAGATTTAAATGGGCTATCTTGCCTTATATTATATATAATATAATTTTATAGATATAGATAAGTTATCTTCACCACAGGTTATTCTTATTTATTATCATGTGAAGTAGAATTTGTATAGATATAAATGAATTATGATTGTCTTATATCATGTATATTTATTACATGTGAGGTCATAATATAGTACATGAATATTTGAGGATAATATATTTAAGAGGTATTTCACTCTTTCTACTTCATATTCTTATTTGATAATAAAGCATGTCAAATATTTGCATCTAAATCATTTTTTATCAATTAATTTATAGAATTATTTTATTATATTAAATACCAATTTCCTTATTATATAATGTTATAGAAGAATAACGTATGAATAATATGTCATATAACAACGTATTATAAAAATATGATAACTTAAGAAAATAATTACATAATTTCAAGATTTGTATAAAACATATTATAATATGTTTAATGATGTATAATTGATTTAGATTTTTATCATGGTCTAATTTGGAGTCTATAATGTTAGAGATGCTTAATAAATTATTAAGAAATTTGAAAAAATACTACAAATTGATTAGGATTAGATGATGTGTATGATATTTTAAAATTGTTTAAAGATTAGTATTTCGAAGTTGAAATGTTGATTATTAAGTTGAGTAAGTGGTAATATTTTAAGTGTTAAGCATAAAATATTATAAGAAGATTTTTATTACATTCAATTTCATACATATAAGATAGAGAATTTAAGATAAACTTTACATGAAGTTTTTTAATAGAAAATGATAATTGAAACTTTAAATTACTATCTAGAAAATAAAAGTGACTAAAAGAATGCATCTTTTTTATCATGATGTGGGTGTTGATGAAAATAAGAATTTGTTAGGTTATCAACTATTCTGATGGAAGTTCTCTTATATTAGATCATAGTCTCTTATAAGGGTTTGGTTGTTGGCTCTCCTGATAAAATTTCTCGCACATTTGACCATTGTGTCTCACAAGGGAATTTGGAATCTCTCAAACTAGAATTAGGTGCACACACTTTGCTCACAAATGTTAAAGTATACAAATAAAAGAAGTTTAATTCCATCATTTTTTCTCTTCAACATAGTGAATATTCCTATTTATAAGGATTTGAAAGGTTCATCAATACTTTTTTAAAAAATAAAAAATAAAAGATTAAAAAACTACAAATTTAAATAAATTAAATAGTTTTCCAACTATCCATGCATTTTGGGAGGCAATAACGACAAGCAAGAAAATGATGTGGCAAGAAGCACAGACAAAGCTGCTAGTCCAATATTTTGGGTAGGATAAGATCACAAAGAACTGAACTGGTTTGTGAAGGACTGGTGGATTGGTGTAGGCTGACGCAAGTCAAGCAGATCAACTAGTGTTATTGAGTCAATTTGGGTCACATGGGTGTCGGATTGGCTTATGCTGCTACAGTGAGGGTGATGGTAGCAGATCGCAAAAGGCGACAAAATGAACAAAAAAATTTAATTTTAAGTATTTTTTATGCAAATTTCAAAAAAATTTTACATCGATAAACTTATGAAACTGGTGTGATGCTAATGGATGTATGTTTGTGAGCTAATATTAGACGCTCCTACATCATTGATGCTTTTCAAAAAGATAACTTGAAAATATGACATTTTTTAAATAACATAAAAATTGTTTGCTAGTGTATTTATATCACAGTTTTCTGATTTACCTATCATAAATAATGTATAAAAAATGAAATAAAAAAATTTCAAGACTTATAATCACTATTCAAAGACATAAAAAATAATATCATTTTATAGATAAATTATAAATTAAGTTACGAGTGTATTTGTATCATAGTTATCAAGTTTATCTATTTAAATCGATGAGTTGATTTCCTTTTCTAATCTTATTCTTTCCTTGATTTTCTATAATGTCATGTATATGTATTGGTCAACATATATCATATATGTAGTATGTTTAGCAAACAACTAAAATCATATTAATTTTTTATAAACACTTAAGTTGTTGTCTTGGAATGTACTTATATGGTTTCTTTATTATATCACAAGATCTATAAAAAATAAGCATTTTGAATTATATTGAACTTTTATAATCTCTTAATTGCATCATCTAATTCCCAAAATTAACACTCTATTATTCATGTCATTTTTGAACATGCACTTTGATCACTGGGATCATATTATACAATGATACCCTATTTTAACATAATCCATATTTCCCACTAAACACACAATACTTTCCATAACATTGTACTATATGATTTTTACTCTCTCTCTCTCTCTTTGTCCTACTAGCTCGTTAATCATTCATATTACTATGATGCTCCCACTATAAAGTATGAACAACTCATTGTTTCTCTTTTCAGACAATATGATCCCTTGAGCATACCATACGTTTCGACTATTAATCCACCCTAATACATCATACCTTATAATGATACACAACATACAAGTTTGACTATAGTGTCTTCTCTCTCAAGAATTAACTATTTTGTCAATAGCTCTGACTAATCATCCAGTATGATCAACTCAGTCATATTTTATGAGATTTCATCTAAACTTCTTTGCACGATCCTTCTTACAAACTTGTCTCATGCTTCAATTAAATCACTATTTCTTTCATCCAATATGATTCCAAGCATCATACTTATGTGATTCTCACTACTTGACCTTTAACCTAGAGGATAATCTAATATAATCATTATAATTATATCATTGCAATCATATATTTTACCTTAATTACATCATACAAAGTCAATACCCATATTGCCTTCATATAGTGAACCTGATAACTCAACACATTACACAAGTACAACACTCATATCGTCCTTATGTGATGAACTCAATATCCCAACCTATAACTTAAATTCTTCTCATACTAGTACAAGTCCAAATTTTGTTTAATATGATTGTCTCATGCCAACTTTCATTATAACATTTTGATCCTTTATTATTTATGATTTTAAAATAATTATATCATATAATGTAGATCAACATATATACAATACACATTAATAACAAATATCTCCTATCCTTTATCTTCACTTCAAATCACCATCAATTTATTTCATACTACAACATAATCAATTTAAACCCAATTCTTACACAACAAATATTATCATTTTTATTTGCATAAATCAAAGTAATTTTAATAAAAAAATCAATTTAAATACTTAAACTCTTCTTAGTTACTTATTTTCCTTTGTTATTTTCTTTTTGTAGTCTTTCTACTTCTCCACTTATTTTTTCTCTTCCTTGACCTAAAACAAGGCTTTTTTCAAAAGTTTTGCAACTTCTCCTCCTTTCTTATAATTTTCTCTATATACCCAAGTGTCTTCTTCACTCTTTCTCCTTTGCTAAATGAAAATTACAGCACAATAACGATGCCCTTCTCAAATTTTTAAACTCTATTGGTCACCTCTCCTAATCGTTCTTGATGATGCTACTCAGCTCTATGATAACCATCACACACTCAAGCTCTCAGTCACCTTCACTCATATAGACTACAACCAAAATTTTCTTCCATCAGATTTTATTAGTGTGCTAAAGGCCATCATTATTAATTTCATAATTGATTTGATTAAGGAAAAACATGTAAGTGATTTGATTAAGTGCATGTAAATTAAAAAACTAATTCTTTTATTTAATTAATTATGTCACATCTCTTTCAACCAAATAATTATCATTGAAATGCACTTCTAACACTATGCCAAATGTCATAAGAAGATAGTAAAAAACTATAACCATAGAAATTAATATTTTATCATTCTAATATTTTATTATCTATAATTCTATCTTCTATCAAGCTAATTATAAATATGCCAAAATCCTTAAAATTATAAATCTAGCTTATCATAATTTACTTTTTATTATTTTTGATTCTACTCTCTACAAATTTATTTTAGTCAAATACAAAATTTCAAATATTATAAATCTATCGTAAACAATATCTTAGAAATTATAATGAAGCTTATTACAGAAAGGAAGGCCCTGCTACTTATGGAGAAGCCAAAGCAAAAAGAAAGTCCATCAAGTGAGAAATAGAAGTAAAGAGAAGGGAACTATTAGGAGGGTCTCCATTGGAAGAGAAGAGACTATGAGAGAGAAAGTGGGAAGCATCAAGAGAAAACAAAAAAAGAGAGACAAGCAAATAGAACAAGAGAGAGAAGGGGAAACATAGTAACAAGCATACAATAGGAGCATATGGAAGCAAGGAAGAGTGTTGACCAAAAGGAAAAAAATGAAAAAGGAAAAAATAGAGGAGAGAGAGAGAGAGAAGAGAGTGAAGTATTATAGCAAAGTTTTGGGAAAAAAGAGAGACACTGTGAGAAATTTTTGTGGGGAGTAGAGAAAAAGGGAATTTTGTGAAAATGTTTGAGCAAAAAATGGAGGAGCCAAGCCAAAAGCTAAGTAAAAGTAAAAAATAAATAACTATGAATTTATGTGAGTTATATTTACATGTTAGTATTGAAATTATGTGAGCCAAGCCAAAAGCATAGTAACATTTTTCACATGTTAGTATTGGCATGCTTAAAACTATTATGGGATCTTTCATATGTTTTGGCATTATATGAGTTATATTTATAAAAAATTGAGACATCATCATTAAAATAACTATGAAATTATAAAAGAACTATTATGAGATTCCACACAAAGAAAACCAATCATATATGCAAATGACTCAAGGGTTTTACTTAGGTCAAACAGGGCCTCTCAAGTGTGCATCCTAAATTTAATATGAGATTCCTTAAAATAGAAATGTAAATTTTCATGAGAAATTGATTAATGAGTGCTACTCTAATAGAATGAGGCTCACTAGAGTGCACTTTTAGTTTGTTGTTTCATCATAAGGTGTTGCTAAGGCTCCATGGAATTTTAAACTTAAGGTCAAGAGATCATTGATGATTAAGAAAAAAGATAAATTGATCCTTTGAAATATTAAAATTTACAAAGGGATAGTATTTCATTGCATATAGTGAGACCATTTCTTTACTATGTTTGTTTACGTTATTAATTTTAATATTTTTTAAATACTACAGTATTTTACTTCACCTAACATGTGGCATAAGCCAAAAATGTCTGCTATATAGTTTTGTTTTATTAAGCTAATGTCTGGTGCTTTGTTTTTCTTTGGTGTTAGTAATTTTAGGTAAAATCTTAAGTACGTCATGATACTTCAGGGGATAAGTAAGCGGTCATGGATTTTTTCTGCATTTAATTTGTATTAGAATTCTTGTGTTAGTAAAGTTTTGTCAATGTATAACACTATTATGAAAACAAGGATATGGGTCATATTTTAGTGCTTATATTTCATTTATATTGCAATAGTTGCTGTGCGAACACAAATTTAAAAATAAAACATAGATCTTTTATTTTTCTTTAATTAGAATTGAAACCTAACTCATATGATTGGATTTAAAAAACAATGATTTGACAAGTTGGTAATGCTAATGTGGACCACTAATACATCATACAAATGCACTTATGATAAACAATATTACTTACCTCTATTTCTATTTGTAGTGATCACACCAAAGATTTGATCTTAAAGTTTATATCAATCTTCTACTTTCCAAGTTATAGTTGTTGTTATAATATTTCTCCTAAATTTTAGATCTCACTTGTGATTCTTTATTTGGCTATCCCAAATGCTTCAACAACATCTCCTCTTACCCTCCTTTCTCTAAACTCTAGGACAAAGCAATTTCTATCCCTATCACCTATCAACTCTCCAACTCCCTCTAAGTAGTCATGTCTCTCCAAAGAACACCATGCCACTCTTTTACTTAGAATTTGAAAGTTTGTCATTGATTCGGGTCGTTAACAAATGGGTTTCTTCTAGTGGTTCTTAGATTAGGTTTTAGGGTAATTAAGAATTTTCAGGAGTTTAGGAATAAATTAAATTCTTATTTAAATAAAAATTAAAAAATTTATAATATTCCATATATTTTACAATCAATTAAGTCTCCAAAAGTTAACTAATTAATTTTGTGTGATTCATATTAATGAGCTCTACTTGTTAACCAAATTTCTTCCTTTTTGTTGACATTTAATATTTTTAATAATTTTTTAAACTAAAAATCCTCAATAAACTTATTGTATTATTTTTCTCAATTTGTTTTATACTTTTTATTCTACGATCATCGAACTTCTTTTGTGTTATTTTTGTTAATCTTATTCTTTTAAGCTCTAGTGTTTAGAAAAATTTCATAATCTTTTTAGTTCATTTAGTGCTTTTTGAATTTTTGGGATTTTTCTAAACTTATAAAAATTTCCTTATTAATCGAAAACCCATTTTTAATAATTCAAAAATATTTATATTTTAATAATTTTGTTTCTTTAGATTCAAAAAAACTCATACATTTTATTTTTCACTTCATATCTCTTTTTTAGATGTCATACCTTTTTTTATGATATACGGTTATTTGAAAAAATATAAAATAATACTTATAAAATTTTTAAAAAATATCCAAAAATCCAATTAATTCCCAAAAAATAACAAATTTTTTTGGTTGGTAGACAACATCACGACAGTTACGTGTGTAAAATGCTTATTAGGGAAGAATTTTAAAGCATCTTTTAAATTAATTTACATTTTATTTTTAAATTTGTGTCAAAATGGCTTCTCAAATTTTTTAGTTTCTCATATTAAAAACTTGATCTTGCCTATCATTCATGTATTCAAAAATATTTTTTAAAAAATATAAATTTATTAAATTTTGCATATAACATAAAAAGTTTAATTTATTTTTAAAAAAATCAAAAAAATGAAAAGAATTTTATAATAATTATTATTCTTTTGAAATAGTATTCTTTAATATCATTTTAAAATAATGTTTTTATTATTTAATTTAGATTTCAATAATAGTATTATAAAATTTAACTTCAAATATGTAAATAAGAAATTTAAATATTTGTCAGTTGACCAATGGAACACAAGTTGATGTCCTTGTTTCAATTTCAAATAATTCTCAAAAAACTTCATGACAATATCACTAAAATAACATGAAACCATCGAAAACATCAACATATCACATATGCAAACATAAAGTATTCTTCAAGCTTGACCTAAAACTGGAACCTGCTCGGCCTACTCTTAGTCATCTTGGCCTGCCCATCAGCTTCACCATTGTCCATCCACTTGCTGTTCCTGAAGCCGCACGCAAAGGAATAAACCCCCACGAGGACGATTAGGATCACGATGTTGATGACCGACACCTTCCTCCAGCTATGCCACAGTGTCGCCAAGACCATTTCCACTTTGAAGAGAAGGCTTCTTTGACGCGAAAGATGAAGTATGAGGAGTTGCCTTTACCTCTAGACATTACGGCATGGAGGATCAAGGAAGAATAGACTCCCTCTGCGCCAGATCTTGAGCAGCTGTCTGGTACCTGAACAGTGGTGGAAGGGAACGCAGCAGGTGCTAGGCTCAGGGAGGGGAGAAGAATATGCACCACCAGCCACGCGAGGACCGACTGTTGCAACAAGAGGCTAAAAAATATACCATTAACCAATAAAATTTCTTTAATCTTTGAATTCATTTTTAATATTTTATAATTTATTTTGATATATTAAATTTATGTTTAACTATAAATGTTAGAGTTCATATGTCTTCTGTGTGATACCTCTTGAATGAGAACTGTTATATAACCTTGGAGAGGTTTATTTAACATGAAGCCGAGCAATGTTTCCTTAAAGAAGTATTTTTGGAATGAGATTCATAGGATTTTCCCAACTAATCATATCAGACACTTGATAGTGGAGGGAATATTCGATTCATTCATAGATTGATTGCAATTTTACAAATGTTTTGTATCTGAAAATCTCTTCTAACTTGTAACAATTTCTTGATCATATATATGTTTTGTTTCTAATTGATCCATTAGAGAGATTATTATCTAATTCAAATTTAAAAATTATTAATCTAAAGGTCATAACCTCACTTACAAACCATAATCAAAAGAAATGGGTATTCAAACCATAATCTAAAGATCATATATATGTTTTGAATCTTTGTTTATGGATTATAACATTTTCATCAGATAGAAGGTCTTCCTTTCCCTTCTCCTTTTCTTCCTTTGACGGCCCTATAGTTAGGATTTTGTCTGCTCCTCCGATGCCACTATTGATCTCAATCTCCATGTACTGAATGCCATTGTTTCGGTGTTTGAAGCTCCACCACTTGTGTGCCTTCTTCGACCCTCATCACTACGCTTGTGCTCTCCGGGTGTTCCAAGGCCGAAGGTTTTTGCCCCTCTCTCTCTCTCTCTCACTCTCTCTCACCTTCCTTCTTTTAGGCCAATGGTTATGGTAGGAGTTTAAATAGCTTACTGTCCATGATGATTATAAGTGGTTATTACTCTTTCCTACCTGCTCTCAAGTTGATGCTGGTATTTTTGTTCTAATGTTTTGTTATCTATCCAGTGCTTCACATTGTCTTGTAATTCTGATGAGCCGAGATTGTGAATATCTTTCTATGTAGAGTTTTGTTTTTGCCTATCGTAATTGGTTTGTCTGGATCAGGAAAGAAGGGCTAGTTTAGTTTCGTGTTGATTGATTTGCGTAGAGTGGGTCAGGTTCCATGTTGATATTTACACTACATGGTTTTTCATTAAATCTACTTCGTTATAAAAATATCATTTAGGAAAGGAATGCCTTACACTTTTCACAAGCAAAAGTTCTATGAGGTTTGAAATCGCTCCTTTAGTTTTAATAGTGAATAACTTAAGGTTTGATTTTTGAGTTTTATGATGATTTTGTCTCATGCCATTTCATTGGATCTTGAAATTAAAATGTGCTTGCTTTCAACTACAGCAGCCACTCTCAAATAGTAGAACAATATTATGGCTAGTTGAATAGAGTGGTCCAAGATCTCAATTGGATTTGCGATTGATATGTTTGATGGTCTTATTATAAAAGCTAGCTAATGTAATTTTCTTATTAATTAAGATGGTGTTGAATGAAATCTTGAAGTTGGATTATTTAGCTTTTGTTAAATTGCTCCATTCTTGGACACAATGTATTTATAAAAGCTTAATTATTTAATATACATTTTGTGATTATTAGGCTTTGTTGTTTTCTATGTTGTACCTTAGTATTTATCTTTAGTTATCTTGAGTCATAGTCATTAACTATTCTTCTCTAGAAGCTCACAAATGCTATGCAGATTGTATAGTTCCAACATCTTGTACATGTTTTTTTTGTTGTGTTATTATTTCTATGTGTTTGGCTTATGCTTGTCTTTGTTTATCTTGAATACATTACATTATATATATTTTTAACAAAATTCATAAGTTATTTTTATTATTATTGATTTCATTTTTTTCATGCACACCGTTTTCCTAAACAATAATAACTGAGATTATTTATGTATGTGATGTGCCCTTTTAATACATTCTTTTAAGTATGATCTAATGGTTCAAAAAAGGCATAATTGTTTAAAGTATCAATTAATATTCATGAATGTAGTGTATATATATGTTTTTTAATGTATAAATTAGTGTTCATAAATATTTTATGCTCACATGCTTGTTTTAAGCCTCAAATATTTAACACGTGCCAACTTGTTTAGTTGATTGTATGTTCTCCTTTTTACAGCTCATTCATATATTTGTTGATCAAGTTGCTTGTTTGGGGTTTGTGAACTTAAGCATTTATGATTTAAATGATACAAGCTTTAATACCATCCATTATACTCGAATTGAGCTCCAGTAGACCTAACATAATTGAACTTAAACCCTGTTCTACTTGCTTGGATCAAATCATTTATAGCCTTGCAATTTGTAAAGTTTAAAATGAATATTTAGAGGGCATAAATCTTATTCTTCACAATCATAGTGTTCATGGAACTAATAACCCCATCCTTGTTTTTTAGCTTGTATTATGATTTAATTTAATGTGGGATTGGGTACTAAAATGTCATTATTTAATGTTCTTTCATACATACTTTGTTTAAAAATATAACATATTTTAAATGCTTATACCTCTATACATATTTTTGTTTTTTTGATTCATTTAATGATGATGATGACCTTGAACAAGATATGTTCTATGGGTTAATATCAAAGCTCTCTCAGAGATGATAATGATGGTTACTTATAATTTGATGCTTATTTTAGGCATTCTCATAAGCAAGTTGGAATGTTGGTCAGGTTTCATAGCTGTTGTAGTTAGTGATATTTTTCTTTTTCAATTCCTATTTAAAAGTTGGTAAAAATTTTGGTGGCCATTAGATAAGCAATAGCTTATTCTATTCATTTGATGTTTAGCAACCTGTTTTTTTGCCTCCTCCTTTGATGAAAATTGAAATATAAAAGAATATATTATTAATTGTGTTTTTGTTTCATTTTGACTAAATATAAAGCTCTATCCATTTGCCATTTTTAGCCATCTTTTTGGTAATTAGTGGTAACATTGTCCTTCAATTCAAGCTTTGAGTTGCAAAATAGAAGCATTGCTATCTTACTAGGGCCATATTATTTGATTATATTTGTAACAATTTAACTTGTACACTAAAACTAATGTCAGTGTGAGACTAGTCCATGAGACACTGTTTAATATTCTTGACTGTCTAGCCACAACTTTTAGGGAATTTGTTGATGTGAATAGTTTTATCAGCATCCATGTGAGCTGATGACAATCTAGAATAGAAAAGCGGGGAGAAAATGTAGGATTGACCTTTTTTTCCCTTTTTCTAGTATAGGGTTTTTTGGAGCTAGCTTAGCTTAAAGAATCCTTGATGCTCTTATTAGAGTGGCTAACTATTTGAATAGGATGCCTTCCCATGATAGTGCTAGCCTTTTAAGAGTATGGGGGAGTTGGCCATGGTCATAGCAAACATAGTTTGCTTTCCATATTCAATGTTTATATCATGATTCCTGTATTTACGTTTCATTTGGTTGGATACAATTTAACATTTTATGAATATTTAAATAAGGGAATTATAAATGATGACCTTTTAAGTTCAATTTATGTTTTCTTTGTTGGGTGTAGTTATTCTTTGATTTGGTTTTCACAATTTTGTTTGCAAGAAACAAAAGTTTTGTGGAACCTAAAGTGCACATGGATTTGTAAATTCACCCAATCAAACAAAAAAAATAAGAAAATTTTCTCTCTTTTGAAAAATGTTTAATAGTTGCAATCAACTAATTATACTTTATGTTAACGCCTTCTCAATTTGTTTTGGAATTCGTTGTCTTCTGTAAGCATGCTGTGAATCTTCTCATATATAGTTTTTTCAAGTCTTTTATTTTCTTAAGTAGTAATACAAATCCTTCTTTTGCCATCTGCATAATATATAGTTTCTTTTTTGAGATTAACTATCAGAAAGTAGAGGGAGTTACTGAACTACAAAATAGGCAAGTGAGGCCCATCCCTCCACTGCAAATAAGGGGGCCTCCCTGCACATTTGTCGCCTTGGTCAACCAATAGACCGTGAAAAAGTATCTGTTAACTTGACTTTTCTACTCCCAACGTTTTATGTTTGGTGCCTATTTGGCTTCTCCAATGTATTTGTTATCTTATCAAGTTTCATGTCATAACATTTAGTTGCATTGCTTATTTATGTTCATGTTAGGGAAGTTGTAAAGGAATTCTTGCTTTCATTAAAGCAAATTAGCATGTGAGAATTTGGTTACACTATACTATCTTATGCCTTCTTGTGATGATTGTCTTTAAATATTTATTAATTCTTCTTAAAAATCCATTATAAGTTAACGCATAGTACTTTTGCATGTTGTGCCTTAATCTTATAATTTCTAATTTCTTTCGAATAGGGATTTTTAGTTCAGGACAAATCTACTTAACTACCATATGTTATAATAGATATGATAGAATGAAATTTTGTTTCTAAAAATAATGAAAAAATTATTGTTATAATTTTTGCACCCATCAAATAGAAGATATTTATCTGTACGGTTTATAGAATTGGAATCAAATCGTGATGATTTAATTTTTCAAAAAAATATAAACAAATATTTATGTAAATATATTCATATAATAATTTGATAAAGTTGAGGATAATCAATCATTACATGAATATTACAATATTGTTATATTTATTTTAAGTATATGCATAAAGTCATAAACAATTTTTTCTAGGTACTATGGAATCATGTTTTCATGTATTATCCATCCATAACTAGTGAGTTTATAAACAATAATACTCCACATGATAGTATAAGATCGAGGGTTGGTTTGATTGCTTAAATTTTATACTTTTAATCACAAAAATACTTATTTTTGGTCATGTTAAATAACTTAACTAATTATATTTATTTATAAATTAGGGGGATATCATTATCTGTTTTCATTTTATTATTTTAATTGTTTAAAAAGATCTTTTATTCTCATAAAGTAAGTCAAAGTTTTCTATTTTTGAAACTAATAAGCAAAGATGTTTTGGGCAAATTCAAATAAGTATTTCTAAACAACAAGTCATTAAACACGGCATTTCAACAGCACTCTTTAAACTTATTTTTTATTAAATTGTTTAATATTCAATAGGGGCCAACAAGCATTGGGCCAACATCTCTCAAATGATGTGAATCAAGCATTTGTCCATGCTACAAAGTTTCAGGCTTTTTTCCATTCTATCATCCATTTGTTATCCTCAAATTTTTACAATTATTTCAGCATTAGTAGACCATAAAAATTGCATCCATAACCATGTCATCACTAACAAAGTCTGGCCCACTATATGTATCTCAGTCTTCACATTCCGAAATTTTTGAAACACTACCTTCTTCATCTAAAGAATAAATGGATGAACCCCTCTATATGCATCTCAGTCTTCACATTCCAAAATTTTTGAAGCACTACCTTGTTCATCTAATGAATAAATGGATCAATAATTTAAGGTTTGTTTAGCTTAAGAAATTATCCACTATATTACTAATAGGTTTATATGCTTAATTTATTGTCACTTTTGTTTTCTACATTTTCCATTTGATTCTTTAACATCTCTTGTGACATCCTTATATATTTTGATCTCTAAATTATTTTCATTTAAGCTTTAAAGTATGCTCTTTATTAAATACTAAAATGCCCATCCATCAAATGATATTCCAAAAGATATTACCTTTTTTTGTAATGTACATCTCAAGACAATTGTTAGTATAGAATTCATTTCATGATCAATATTTTCCAAAGACAAATTTCTTATAAAATATTAAACATAGCAATTTATGAATATAATTGTACTACATACACTCACAAACTAGTGAACCTTCTGCTTTTGATGTGAAAAATGAGCTCGTCTTCGTATGAATGTGAATCAAATATGCCCTTTTGCCCTTTCCATTCCATATCTATATCTAGATTGTGTTTCGAATAAAAATTGCCAGTATGTGCTAATGGGTCTCGTATGAACTGGAGGTTCAAGTTCAAATAGGGGCAAATTCCTCAAATTCTCTTAAAAAATATAAATGGTGCAAACATTCTCCTCGTTTCTTTTGAATACCAAGGCTAAATAATTAGTTTCTAAACTTATTAAGAAAAAAAGATGAAAGCATACCTTATAATATTTCTCACTTAATTGGTCACATCAAAATAGATGTATTAAGAATCATTGGCTTTTAAGCAATGTAGATAAATGCTATACTTATTTGGCATATATTTTGTGTTTTGTTACTTGGTTTCTTCGTTTTCTAAGATCAAGTTGAATGATTTTAGGTTATTTTAGTAATTCTCTTGGTTTTATTGGAAACATTGGTCCAAAAAATAAGTTGAATTAATTTGTTAGTAGAGTTGATCATTTCATCTCTATTTAATGATACATGTGTATGGCATATACAGCCTCTTTATTCCTAAAAATTCCTTTTTTTTACTTAGCCAATGCATGCCATCGTAAATATACCCATTGGTCCAAAACTTGTTATTCAAAAGTATATTTGAACTCTCTTATATTTTTTTATTATGGTAAATTTGAAGTCAATGTAATGCTTGCTTGTCACTAGAGGCTGTAATCCATGTTTAGCAACATATATATTTTTTAAGGCATCAAAGTTTATAGCAAACTGAGTTAAATCATGACAATGGTTTTCCAATTTGGCAACTTTCTCAATCAAGAAAATTGGAAGGTTTTTAATGAATAAAAACTGTCACGCTTACAGGACGTTTTGTGAGAATAACAGGACTGATGTTGTCATTTTCTTTTAAAATTAAGTTCTTGCAATATGGCAAACAGATAGCTGATATTTTGTTCCAACAAGTACTATAAATAAAGTAAAATATATTATAGAATGTATCACTAAAAAGTATGTTCTCAAAAATACTAGTATGCATATGCCAATGTATGCATCCTCATACACATGCATATACCAAAGCTATGATTGATCATAATCAGATTATAACATGGAATTATGTTTCCAATTTGAGTTGAAAGCTTCATTTTTTGGTTGATACTAGGGATAATAATGAAATTCTAGCAACATATAGTAAAATATATGGGCAATACAAGCAAAAACATGCCAATTCTTGCAATTTTAGGGCATAAAGGACTCTATATAATTACAACTATCCCATCTAATTAATTGAAGCACTTTAAAAATTAAAACAACCTCACTAGGTCATATTTTTTAATAACATACAATTTATAAGGGAACAACTTAGATTGATAATGGTTTCTCTTTACCAATGGTACAGAAAAATATCAAAGACATAAAATATAATACTATGCACAACTTCAACAGCTATTTAGTAAAAGAAATTGAATGCTTAGTTTTTAGAACAATGGATGTTGAAAAGGAATATAGTTCATCACCTAATACCATACACGAAGATCACAAAGCAGTAGATCAATCAGATGCCGAACAAATTATTACATCTGACATGAATATTTTTGCAATGGAAGAGGAAGCAATGATCAAATCCATCATCTGCAAAATACATTCTGCCAACACCAAATTGTTTTAATGGCTTGGGGCAACAAAAAGTGCATTGTTTCAATTACTGTTTTAGAAACCATCGTGGACAAATGTACTTTAATCACTCAACCAAATTGTTTTAATGGCTTGGGCCAACAAAAAATGCATTGCTTCAGTTGTTGTTTTAGAAACCCTCATGGACAAATGTACTTTAATCACTTAACCAAATTGTTTTAATGGCTTGAGCCAACTAAAATGCATTGCTTCAGTTGCTGTTTTAGAAAAACTTGTGGACAAATGTACTTTATGCACTCAACCAAATTGTTTTAATGGTTTGGGGCAAAAAAAAATGCACTCAGTTGCTGTTTTTGAATCCCTCGTGGACAAATGTACTTTAATCACTCAACCAAATTGTTTTAATGGCTTGGGGCAACAAAAAATGCATTGCTTCAATTGTTGTTTTAGAAACCCTCATGGAAAAATGTACTTTAATCACTCAAACAATGTTTCAACGGGAATCAAATGATAGCATCTCAGTTTGACGGTGAGGAAACCCAATCTCACAGGCATTGACACAAGCAGCAAATCAGAGTGAGCATATCGATTCTCTGGCCGATGAAACCTCTAGAGAGATGTTAACAAACATCAACGTTTTTGAATCTCCCCCAAGACAAGGCTTTAAACACCAAGAGATTATAGAGAATGATGAGAATGAAGATGGTAAAAGTTGGAAATTGATTTTTTTAGTAAACAAAAAGCTTTTTCCAGAACATTTTTAAAACTAATGTAATGAAATTGTACACACTGCAATATACTAAACATCCCAGAAATCCAATGGCCATGTACATTTAGAAGGTTTGTCAATTTTGAGTTTTTGTAAGGAACATGATCCTCCTTCTTGGCAATTGCAAATATAACATCGCTCAGTGAAGACAAGCTTTTGTTAATTGCCTATTTCAAGGACAAAATGAATTTTTGCATATGCATCTAAAACAAGAATTTTCAGCATAAATGAGAAGCAATTCTTGCCTGGTTTTCCTTTAGATGATCTCCGGTCGAACCACTTTTAGCAAGAAGCTCTCTTCTAGCAAGATCTATCAGGTTCAAAAACATTGAAGTTGTTGTTTCGTGGCCTACAATGAAAGAGTCAGGTCAACAAATGTCTTAAGTAACAAGCTTAATGGCTCAAAGGAACAAGGAATAGCCACCACTCACAACATTCACCCCAGATATTCTTAAGGTGAAAACAAAATGGCTTCTTGATGATTATTCATTCATCTGAGTCTTTCCAACTGACCTGATGAACAAAGTAAAACCTGAATCATTAGTTCCAATCTCTTGCGATCATAGTCTTGTGGCTAGTTAGGTTGGGAAAGAGAAGAATGATCCAGAAGTGAAAAAATGCTGATACAAAATCGTACGTTTAAAAGCATGCAAGCAAAACACAGCTTGGTACCCCAGAATATGGAACATGAAATGAAAGTATACACATGCCATATCCAGTTAGCCAGCAGAAACCAGAAAATAGAAGATGAATGCATGCATGCAAGCAAAACAAAGCTTGGTGCCCAAGAATATGAAACATTTAGGAAACTCAATACACATGATGTATTTAGTTGGCCACCAGAAACAAGAAAATAAAAGATGAAAGCATGCTCCAATTTATTATGTCTATGCTAATTTCAATTACCTGCTCCTTGCAGCTTGATCAAGCAGAAAGGAAATTTCCTTTATGCTACACACATCGGCAACAGTAAGGTCTAGCACATGTGTATTACCCGCTGAATTGTTCTTGATGGTATATTGCTTGTTAAGAAGAGTTAGACAACTGCTTGTGCTACGATTCAGTCATAACAAATCACAAATTGTTTCATTGTAGATCTCCAACATTGATGCCTGTAAAAGATTAAAAGCATGGTTTGAAAGAAGGAAAGATTGAGCACAATTCATGTTTTCATGGTATTAATCCTTTCTGCTCAGGGGCTTCAGGCTTGCCCATCATGGTATAAGTTTTACCAGAACCAGTTTGTCCATAAGCAAAGATACAAACCTTTTTAAAGAAGAGATAGTAAAACAAGGAGTTAACAATAATGAATGAGAGCTGAAGCTTCTTATATGCATTTTCTCCAAGATAGAGAATTAATGTTGAAGACCAAATTGGGCATTCAACTAGCACAAGAAATGGTTGGATCATCCGATTCAATCGTGATGACCAAGTGATGTCAACATGGTCATTTAATGTTTTTTATGTCCACATTTATGTCTGTTGTAGGAATAAGATATGAAAAGATTTTAAAAAAAAGTGAATGAAACAAAGAAACACATCAAAAATAAAATAACAAAAAAATTTATCCCAACCATAGATTAAACTTCCAGATTCATTTACAATAAATTAAAATGTTTGTTAGATAAAAACAAAATACTACTAAATCACTGCTCCTTGGTTTAGCTACTTCGGTTAATCCATTTTTTTACCATTTCAGCATTTAACAGTGTAAAATAAACCAATATACTGGACAAGCTCACAAGCTATTTCTACCAATCATACCTCAGTTCCTTCCAAGCGAAGGCCAACCCACCCCAACAGGCTTAAAAACAATAAATACAAACAAAAAAAGTATAATTAAGTTCATAAATAAAGAAACATGCAAAAGAACCCATTCAACAAAATAACAGTTTTTATTTTGATATGTAACACGAAATAAGTTGGTAATAAAAATTGATCAATTATATGAATTTTCTGATCTTGCTAGAGCATCAGATGATATCTAATGCATTTTATCAAAAGTTATAGTAGCTTTTTTAAAATTAAAAAATTTTATATGGTTTTAGAAATACAAAATACCTTCTCATAAAGCTTCATTTGATTTAAGCACTTATACTCAAACAACTTTTAAAATCACTATCTTGACCATCTATACTAGCATCCTTAATGTAACGTATTGAGGCTAACTATAGATTTTAACAAACAATAGAGAATTTGAGTTGAAGAATTACTCGGTGCAGTGGGGTACTACAAAAAGGAAGCTCTTCCAAGTTCACGATTTGAACTTTAAAATAATAAAGAGATAAAAAAAGAAAAAATGACCATAAGAGAGAAAATCAAATATAGCCAATTAAATATTCTCCTTTCTCTCTCTCTCTCCTCCCTCCTCTCAACTCCATATGCTAAATGCCAAGAATATATCTATGGACAATTAAGTCATTAGAAAACCCATTAACATGGCAATGTAGTATTGAATTCCATGACAATAAAAATGTATCTTATTTCGATAATAATAAACACTTTAAATATTTATTATGTAATCTAATTTATCTATTCACTCATAGATCACTTATTGTGGAGTAGATAAGAATACTGTAAAGTGAAGACAGAAAATATTTTACTACTATGATAATCATGTGTCCAAGAAGCACCTCAAAGAACTTTAGAACTTCATAGAAAATGTATACTGATTAAAATCTAATTTGCTATGTTATTTCAAGAGCTTGCACTACATTACACAAGCATTCTAAAGTTCATTTAGTTGTGCTCTTTTAACCAAGGATTTTACAATCTCAACATATTCTGCAACATTCTTTTGCATTGTTGGCCAGCACAATTCTTGTTAAAAGAACTCCTTGCTAGGTTGTAACAAAAAGAATTGCTTAAATAATCCACAAAATAAATGGATTTAATAATGTCAAACAGCTTGAGAGGTTGGATAACATGATTCCAAATTTTTAAGAACATGAAAGACATAACGGACAAGCTTCTTAATTCCATCGCATTCTCATAGTTTTTTATAAGCTACAATTTGATTTTTTCCTACCAATGGCTTGAAAATGGTTAATCCTCAACTTCATAGCAAGATATGATTCTACAAAACGTAGCAATATGACCATCTAACTTATATAGGTCTCAAAATGTCTTTGGTGAATGCATTTTCAAAAAGTCTCAAACGCTATCAGTGTTACCTTCACTTCCTTTCTTTAAACGTGCTTGATAAGATGCCAAAATTGCACTCGAGTGGTTTGTCATGCAACACAAATTGTCATAATTCTTGAAAGTTCTCTTTAAGATCCTCAACATAGGCAAAGAATGATTACTTTTGACTAAAAACTCCTCGACATATGCATCAAGATTCATTCCTTATTGATGGCTAAAAGCTATATTAACCATGTATTGATATGTTGCCCTTTCAGTTTTTAAAACAAATGACATGGCCTTTTAGCAACATATTGAAAATTGATGATAGATGAAGTTTTTCATTGTCGAACTCAAAAATCCTGATCTATTGTCATCCAAAGAAGGCATTTAAAAAAGCTTAAATGATTAAAAGTTGCAATCAAGCTCATTGAATCATCAATTCTTGACAAAAAAGAAAATTTTGGTCAGGCTAAATAAGATAAAACAAAGAGTCAACACAAATGTGTCATTTGTCATTACTTTTCTTAACAAGAAAAAACTTTTCCAACCACTTGAGGTGTTACACAACAACAATGAATAGAACCTTAAGAATATAAGCTAGTTCTCTTTAGCTAGGTCTTGTTTTTCTTAGCTAAGTGTGTCTTCTTCTATCATATTCTTAAGCATTCAAAGTTAACATTAAGATGTTGGTAAAACATAACTCAAGTAATACCAACCATATCAAAACAAGACCATGCAAAAATATCAATGTGCTGATGTAGGAGTGAGAGATTGGTATCCCTTTGCCATTAATTTAAACCCTTTGCTCTCCATTGAAAATATACATGTACTTTGGAAGGAACTAAAAGATCAATAAGAAAAGAAAAAACAATCTATGAAGAAGAACCAAGATGTCAAATAAATTGACGAAATGCCACGACTTCCCATCATTGTACGCTGGTAGCAACTCTTCAACTGAAGTAGTTCTCCTTAAACATGCGAAACCTAACGGCGTAAGACTTTATTTGAACACAAGGGATCAAAGAGTGTGAGGAGTACCTGATCGGTGATTACCAAGATTGAAATTACTTAACAAAGAGTAATTTTTTGTAGGATTTTAGTTTGAAGGGTATAAAAAAAAATAATCCCACATTGACTATAAAGAAAATGATTTGGAGATTTATGCAATAATTTAGCCATAAATTGTCTAAAATTTTTTTGAGAATAAAACCCTCTTTGGTCTGTATCGGATGATCAAATGAAACAATATCTCGACATAACAAAACTTGGTTGTAAAATTTATACTTAGAAGGTGTTGAAGCCATAATGTGAAATTTATTTATTGTAGGTAAATAAAAAATTACAAATAATGATATTGTCATGTTTATAAAATTTTCCATCTACATGACTACTTATATTTCATTCACATATGTGAAAAAAGAAGCTGATTGGAGAGCCAACATAAAGAATCAACAAAGCTGATTGGAGAACCAACATAGGGGAGAACACGACTTAAACAAATGCCCATCTTATTGAAGGCATTCCAAAATAAAGAATCAACAAAGCAACGATATCCACAATACCAAACACACATCAATGTTTGCAAAAAGTCATGTGAACATGATGTTGGTTTTAAGAAATTCTAAATAAAAAAGATGCTTGGGCTCAAAAGAGATTGGAATCAAATAAAATATTCTCATTATTACATTTGACAAAGTGTTTGTCTTAAAATATTTTAGAATTAATTTATAAGGGCATGCTTAATTCCCTCCAAAGATCACCAAAATAATACTAACATGTACTTCAACTTGTCTCCATGGCCCTAAAGAGAAATGAAAAGTCTCGATAGGTCTTAAATGGTTTTCCTTCAAGGTGATGCAACACTAAATGTGGAGTTTGAACCTCCCTTAATCCATAGAAACTCTATAAAGCATAAACCAATCACAAAGCTACTCAGATCAAACCTTGCTTCACAGTCTTTGTAGATGATGACGCATAACTTCGTTCATTTCATATGATAGCTCTTCATGATTTATGAGTGCTTTATAATAGTTTATTATAGTACATCATAGTTCAATTCGAATTTTCTTGGTTACTTCACTTGGCACCACAGTGGACACCTTTCCATAGATTAAGACAACAGGAGGCATGGTTGGGTGCTTTTCATGGATTTTCAAGCTCTTTGATACTTGCTTTGGCTAGTTAAGCTCCCTTTTGGATGAATTCCTTTAAACAAATTACATAAAAAGTGCCTAGGTTTAGAATAGCATTATCTTTTTTTATTTCTTTGTGATCTCTTTTTATTTCTTCATGCTTTCTTTCTTAAAATAAGTTGTTGAAAATTAAGAAGAGTTTAATTAAGATTTTTATTTCCATGAACATTTGTTTCCATTTTTATTCTTTTTCAAGAACTCTTGTATTAAAAAAAATATAAGATAAATGAATGTTTTAGATAAAATTTTTTGGTGATAACTCTTGCATAGCTTGAGGGCTTATGCTTGATTAGACTTGAATATCAATCCAACCTCTTGAAACTCTTAATGACCTCCTTCTTCCTCTCTTTTTTTTATTCCTTTTTAGTCTAAGCAAATTCAATAAACCTAAAAACCATCTTAAACCTCAAAACCCTCTCCCTTTCATCCCTGCTTAAACTTTTGCCAAATACCTCACCCCAAAACCTCAAAAATTATCACACACTTTCCCTTTCTCAAGTTTGCCTCACCTAAAATTAAATCACAACCTCTACTCTTCTTTCCTCCCTTTCACTCTCAAAACCCTCACTTGCATCATCCTCTCTCTACAAACCCTTGGTCAAGCCTTATTCCTCTTAAGTAAAGCCAATTAACCATCCAACAAGTACCTAAGAGAGTTACTTTATGTCTCTCTTTCTCCCTTCTTACCATAATATTATTGCAGCTAACCTTCTTAAACAATTTTTGTAATCAAAGACTTCATGGATGATAACCAAAGGTAATGTGGCAATAAGAATTTACTCGAGAGATACATTCAATGGAATATTGTCAAACTCTTGAAGAGGTAACTAATTGTCTAAGATTGAAGATAATGACGTTATCAATTACTCCCTTAATGAAAATATTTAGATTTCTTCATTGTTGAGGTGAGCTCATTGGTAATTTCCTTAAGCCCTTTCTTGCTTCCAAATATGTTGGAAATAAATAAGTCTTCTTCATTAATAAGGCTAATAAAAGTCTTTCAACAAGATATGAGATGGTAAACAAAGCCTTGGCTTCTCAAAATCATTGGCCCAAAGAAAAAATATTAAGGATGCTTGAGTCACCTAGGTTTCTTCTAGCTCCACCTACTTAGGCTTTCCTGGAAACATTGGAGGTAAAATTTGGGGCTTCCATTTTAATTATGACAAAGATCTGGCAAACATTCAACCAAAATCTTCTAGCTAGACATAACTAGCAAAGGAAGAAGCAAAGATCCTTTTCAAAAACTTGAAATTTGGAATAACAAGATACCTTCTAAAGCCACTTTGATGTTGCATCTATGAAGCAAGATGGAGAAAATTGTTCACTTAATTGCACCAAAAAGCAAGAAAAAAAGACGTAAGTGTCTCAAATTCAAATAGAAAAATTTATGGGTCTCATTTGTCATAACAGAAAGTAAGAATTTGAAATTTAGAAGGGAAAATAAAAAATCCCCCATTAAAAGAGGGGCAATTACAATGCGAACATAAGAAGAATAGCTAAGACACATCATACACCATGCCACACTCTTTGCTAAATGAACAAATTCAAGGATAACAATGGTAAAAAGGAAATTAAGTGGCACAAACAAAAGGTATCCCACTTGTAGAAATTAATTAACCAGTAGAGAAATAAAGGGAGATAAATGAGTTGAAAAAGGATAGTTCATCATAAGAAAATGAACAAGCTCTTTTAAGACAATTGAAACTTGAGTAGAATCGTAGACTTTAGTGGAACAAGAATTTGAAATGGATAGAAATGACCTTGACAAAAATATTTCCAAGTGTTGCTAAAAGATGTGAAAGAATGGCTTAAAAGGAGGATCATTCCTAAGAGGTTGTGGGATAGAATTAGTGATCACTTACATTGTTGAAACATTAAAAACAAGATCATCAACAAGCACAACTTTTTGAATTGTTGTTCTCATCTTCTATCTACTCACTAATTCCAACATGCAATGTTAAAAAAGTGTTGAAACTAATTACAAATTCCAAGAAGAAGAAATGATTTACTTCCCTTTAGCTAAAGAATCACAAGAAGGTAATTTAAAGTTATTACAAAAAGGAGGCTCCTTGAAGTTTAAATATAAGACTTAGGTAAGAACAGAGAGGGATAAGCAAAGAGAAATTCCCTAAAAGAGAAAAAAATTATATTTAGCAAAATTGACCACCGCACCCAAATGGTACATAAACTAAACCATAATGGAGTGGCAAGTTAATTATTACCAAAGAACAAAACCCTTTGCACATGATAAATTTGCAAATTTCATTAATATTTTGTCCTTCTTTGAACTAAGTTTTATCCTATTCAACTTGAACAATGATAATACCAATCATGCTTGATGAATCCTAATCAATCTGGACATTGAGAGTGATCCGAGTGACCCAACACCTTGAGAGCTATTTCTCTAACACTTGATTTCTAGAAATCTTACACCTTTTAACCTTGTTCTCATGAAAAGGTTTGTCGTGGAAGGCTACTCCAATTTTAAAAAGACATGCCTCATGTTACTCATCAAGCATAAGATGATCAAGCAAATTGTAACCTAACATGATAACTTTGCATATTCATAAAACATAAATGTTAAATAGCTATCATAACGCTTACTAAAAAAGGATTATATAAGTGATCATGGTTTTTCTCTTGCATGCTATACAAATAACAAAAATAAAAATATCTAAACAAATGCCTCTTGCTCCATATTTTGGGAAAATATATGTACCATCTATTAAATATTTATGCATCCATGAACATAAGGTTTAATAAAATCTTATTTAGATTGAATACCCATAAGAAGCACATAAGAAAATATCTAAATTTAATTTAGTTACTAACAAATGATGAAAACATTAAAAACGTGGATAAGATAAAATTCACAAAAGAAAATTGAAATAAAATATATTACATAATGGATTTAATGCCTAGAATATACCACCTTATATCCATCAAGTGCACTTTGCATTAGTTGTGAGATTTCTAAAAACAAATCCCCCAAAGATGACTCATGAGAAAAAACTTTGTCAAAAGTGAAACAATACTTTTGAGCTGTTTACAAGTAAAGCAAAAGAAAAAGCATCAACTATAGAAGGCTCATCCTTACAGATTATAGTTTCCATAAGACATTATAAAAAAGATGGAAGCTTGCATGTAATAAATTAAAAAAATTTTCCTTACCACTGTACATCAAATCAATGCCTCTCCCAAGAGACTCAATGCTTGTTGGATATCAAATAACTGAACCATTTGCTCCCCTAGCATCAACGTCTGACAAAAAAGGTCGCGCTCTACAAAAACTGGAATGTTTCCTTTTAGTTCCTGCAAAACATTAAAGCTCAGTAAAAGTATTATATGTGTGGTATAAATATCAGATATGAATATACATTTTGGACATGTTTCTTGTTCAACTTTCCAATGGAATGGCTATCAAAGGCTCTAAGATTTTACGGAAAAAAGCTGCAAAGAAAAAAGAACTTTTTCTTTAAGACAACTGTCTAGGGTTCAAATGCCAGATTGCCAATCAAATTTTAAGTGTTTTGCTACCCAATGATGTAGCTTTTATGAAAATATGAAAATATTAACAAACACTTTGGCATGGAGAAACATATCATTGCAAATAGAGACACATACATGGCTTGTGGAAAAGAAGAAATTGAGTGTTACACATGCATGTTTATTGGTTTGGGACCAAAACCATAATTTCAAATTGTTTAAAACTGATTTAGTCCAACACTCAGCCGAATTATTGGTTTGGTTCAACTCAAGGTTTCAGCTAATCTTGGCTAAAATCAATGTCCACCACCCTCAACCTAATTTTTTCTTCAAAATCCATTACCAAATTACCTAAATACCTTCATTTTTTAACAATAAAAGAGATCGGGTGGGTAAGTTAGAAAATGCTCTTGATAGCTACAATAATGGTTCTAATGGATGAGATTTTCAAGACATAGTGTCACCGAATTTCAAACACCAAAGAATGGTTTCACATTCAATTTCTCTTTTGTTAATATTTCCCTTGCTCGATTATTCATAACATTACTTTTATGTTTATTCTTTTAATAATTTGCTAATTGATAATATAAATAAATATTGCCTAATTTAAATGTTTAATTAAATAACATTGATTTTGAATCTTATCCTTTTATTGTATTACCTACTTTTATCTTTTCAACAATACTCTTTTTAGTCACTTGGATAGATTATGGCCACTCAAATTTTTAACAATATTTTTTTGATAATTTTTTTTGCATCACCTAGCCACATAGACAAGTGATCGTTATTGTTTTTTATTGTGTTATTTATATCATTTCATTTTCAGTACCGAACCCCATAACTATAAGGACAAATGGTGACCTTATTAATTTTACAAAATATCCCATTTATTTTCAATAGTTAATTTCTTTTGAATGCTGCACGTGCACCTTATCAACAGTTAAGCGCATTCATGTTATACACGCAAAAGCTACCTGCATGCATGGATAGACCTTTGGCTTGATAATAGATTTGTGCACCTCAAGATGCGTGCTGGCCAAGACAGACATTGATAGGTGCAAAATTTGTAAAATTTGAGAAATTTTTTAATTTTCGATCAAAATCACAATTTTTATATTTAAAAATTGTATCCCAAACACTATATAAAAAAGTCGAAATAATGAATGAAATAATACAAAAAAATTCAAAAAAAATCTGAGACGTCAAAACTCATAGAAAGTCAGAACTTGAGAAATTGAACGAGTTTTGAGAATCAGAACTTCGTAAATTCAAAACTCTTCAAAGGAAATCTTCTTGGGGAATTGAACCTCTTTGTGATAAAAACCCTCTTATCCTTCTCTTTCTCCTTCTATCTTTGCTCACCATTATTACACTTCCACCTTTGTTGTTATCATTCTAAAAAAAGCCTGTTGAAGAGGGTTCAAGACGAGAAAACCTCACAAGCAGATCATTGATAATTTATTTTAATGATAATGACAACACTATTATTAGAGTCACAATTGTTGAAAGTCACCAACTATAATTTATTAACAAAGTTTCTAGAAAAAGTGCTACTTTGGAAGCATTAACAAGTGGCATGGCTAAGAATTGTCAATAATAACTCATCATGTTTCTTTGCAATTTAACATTGGGCAACTAACAAGGAAAAGAAGTAACATGTCAACATCCCAACTAGCCTTATGCCCACGCACTCACATTAGAGGAACAAGCACCTATAAGCCCCAAGTTATAGGGATCATGGTTCCATTTGCTAGAGGGAAAGAGCAAATCTAAGAAAAAAATCAGTGACAAAAAAACCAATGATATCAACAGGCACCTTGTTAGAGAAATATTTAAATCTTTTTACCACCCACATTGCTTTTATTGTTGCTAACTCATTTTACTTCTAAGGCATTGTGACTACTATAAAGATCACAATAAGCTCTTAAGTAAAGTCACTTATAACTTCAAAGGTTGTCAATGTCTATTTGAAATGAAAAAACATAACATGCAAACAAAAAAATATGCAAAATAATGGAATTTGCACTCACCATCAAGTGTATCACAGGGAAAAAACTCCTTGTCATTAGGGTTTTTGGAGAAGATCTTTTGCAATATTGATCATTGATTCAAAATGCCAAGTTGTTGCTAAGGTTTTCACTCTATTATCAATATAAAGTTTCTATTATATATTCTATATTTATTGCATTCATTCTTCTATTATCACTACATTTGGCTCAAGTATGGGATCTTTTGATCTATTGTACCCCTTTTGAGTTGCATAATGAACTATAGTATATTACTCTTCTATGGATTGTTGTGAATTTTTTCTACCTACTTTTACAAAAAAATTATAATGGAGTAAGTTTGATCTTTTATGATTATGAGTAATTATAAATAATAATTGTCCAAGTCACTTACAAATTTCTATTCATTACTTCATCCTTATTTTTTCTTAGTTATACTACAAGAGCACACACTTTTTAAAAAATAATATTTTAAAATAAGGCTATTTTTATCTTTGTAAATTTTTGAAAAAAAATGAAAAAAAGTACAATTCAACTTCCTCTTGTGCATGTCTCAACTCTTCAAAAACAAGCTAGCATTCAACAACATTGTTGCTACAAAAATTTCAACCATATTCTATGGCAAATTACTAGACTAGAAAAAGGCTGCTGATTAAAAGACATTTGTTAGATGAAAAATTAAGCAATTGACCGATTCATTTAAGCTGTGATAGCACAACCACTAAACTCTATTTCTCAGTATATGAATTAAGAGTGGTAGAATACAAAATTTATAACAAAAACATAGTGTTAGAATGAAAATAATTGAGGGAAAATTACATGAAGAAAAGGTTTTTTTTTAATTTGGTGGAGTGCAATTATAAGATAGTAAACTCAATTTAAATTGATAATCTCTCCGTCATATTCTCAAGTTGATTCCTAAGCAAGCTAGCCTGATCTGTTAATCTAGTAACAATCTCCACCAATTCATTTTTCTCCTTCTGCAACTTTGATATAGTATCACCATTCTTGATTGCATCAGCCAGTAGCTAAAGGTTATACTATTGCAAGCTATTGTTGTACTCTTGTAGTAGTTTGTTTGTCTCTTGAACCATTTTTATCAATGTAGTAACAAAATACATAATATATCAAAAAACAAACTATATAAATAATTCTTTCAATTAAGTTCAATAATGCATTTTGCTCTACCTGACTATTAAGATGATCTATTTCTTGTGTAGCTTTCTCAAGATCTTCCATGAGACCATAACATAAATTTTCAGAAGGAGCCCTTGCTTCAGCTTCTTTCTCCTGAGCTTTAATGGCAACCTGATATGTTTCATTAGTATTGTCGTTATATAAAAGTCAATAAAGAAACTATACTTAATGTTTAGAAGGTACCAATTTGTTGGACTCCTTCCTCTTAAGATTGTTCTATAAGGACATCTTCATTGTCTGGTATTCCTCAATCAGCAAAGAAAACTCTTGTATTTTGAAATTCATTTGGTATTCTAAAAAACAAATGAAATTTTCCAATGTTTAATAGTAAAAAAATTTCATCATCGCATGAAAATGTAAATTGAAAATATTCACGAATTTCAGAATGTTTTATCTTTTCTGACTCCAACAAACTATTGAGCTCATCCTGTATCGCAAGATAACAATCTTCTAGATCAATGTACCAACTAATACAGGACTTTAGCCTCTTGATGTAGTTTCTCATATCATTCATCCTTCCCTACAAATATAAAACTGTAAAAATTAGAATAAACACAATTACTCAAGAAAAAAAGAGACAGATTATTATGTACCATAAAGATTAGGAAGCCTAGTTCCCTGGACATTTGCTTTGCTTCTAAGCTTTGATTTCTCAGACAGTAACTTCACTACATCCTCCCTTGAGTTAAACACAACCTCGGCACCATCACAATCTCCATTAGAGCTAGCAGTATCGGGAACACCTCCATTATCCTCAGATATTGTATGCATACTCGATAGAGGTAGGAGACAACATGTGGAGTTTGCCTTTCCTACCATATTCCCGCCTCCAATCTTCTGCCGCCTATTTAACTGTGATTCGTCAAAGTTCTCACTCTTATGCAAATCAATCTACACGTAAGAATTCCAAGCTAAGGAGAACACTAGCCATAGAACAGATTGAAACTAAATGTGGGGAGAAGTAAACCTTACATTTGAGCGACTTCGAGAAACATTATACCTAGCGGTCAGCGGGGGTTTGTTCTGGTTCCTCATGGTCATCGTCAATGATAAAAAAATGATCCAACGAAGCTATATAGGGGTAGGGCTGAACTGGAACCCTGATGAGGTGCAGTGGTTGGATGAGGAACAAAAGACAAAAAGCGTCACACAAACAAATTACAAACCAAAGAATAAAAAAAACATTTTTTTATCTTTTCGAGGAACTGTTTGGTCTCGAGCATGACAATACTCTTGCTCTTCCATTCTATACATGAGCGAAGGGGCAAGCATCAGGATTTGTAATTTATTGAAACGAGCATGCTCGAGATTCTGAAATGACCCAAATGTGCCCTGTTAATAATTATACAACAAACGAAGTAGCTATATTTATTTTCTTTCAAATAAATATTATTCATCAAAAAAAGAAAAAAATAGAAATAACATTTAGAAACCCAACTAAACGAAAAAATGATTGCATTAACGTTTTTAGCTTAAATTTGAAAATGAGAGATTACAAAATAAAGCTTTGAAAAAAGAATATTAAAAAAGAGTTTTATATAAATAAATTTTAAATAATATTAAGTTAAAATTTAAAATTTTATATATATATATATATTAACAATCAGGGATTGAGAAAAATAGAAACAATATTTAAAATTTTGTTATTAGTCTAAACAAATTTTATCTTTAACTTAATATTATTTTTTAATATGATATTAGGATTTTGTCTTATTATTTTGGAGTAAATTTTTAATAAATTAATATATAAGATAATAAATATGTAAAAAAGCATTATATTAATATTTGAATCAAGATGAATTGTGACATCATGGTCTATTTCATCGACCGTACTTCTCTATGATAGTGATGGTCTATTCATCATTGCTCTTTTTCCATTGTTCTCTTAGTGATAGAATGAAAAGTTACACTACACTTTAACCTAATTTTAGCATAATTTTTATACTACAATAAATAATATCTCATATAATGATGATTTTTCTACGAAGCAGAATATTTTTTTGAGTATCAATGTTCTCTAGTATTTCTGTTACACCGTTGTGTTTGATGAGTCAAGCATAAATGTTTATATCTCATATGGGCTTGCTTTAAGTGAAATTATTAATATTCAATTAAGTCAAGCCATGAACTTTAAATGTCTAAAATAGTTGTCTTTAAGGCTCTTGGAGTCATGGTAATCTTCAAGGAAATTGAAGAGATGCACTAAAATTTTTATACTAGAATTTCTCTTTATTTTTCTTCAATTTGATATGTTTAAATTTTGAGATGATATGACACACTTGTAGTATTAATATTTGAAAATGTTATAAATTTGATAATTATTGAATTTTTGTTTTTGGGAAAAGCATTATCGATAAGAAGTATAAACATTGGTATTTTATTTTTTAAAATTATTTAGGAATTATTTTTCATGAATTTCTTTTCATAGTCATTGAGAAAACTTGTAACACTATCATAATATAAAACTATCTTGGTGCACTTATATTAAAAATTTTGGCACAAAAAAGCTCACAATACACTATAAAACAATGTTTGTCTTGGGATTTTTCACTGTAGCATTGGGCGGGTCGACCCGATCCCACCACTGGCCCGTCCAGGCATTTAGGAATTTTTAAGAAAAGATATAATAAAATAAAAATTGTTAGATTGGCCCAGAATGGGCGAGCATAGCCCGAAGGCGAAGGAAGAAGGACGCCGGGAACACTGAACGAAACAGGGCGAAATCAATCAACAGGGAATGCTGAATGGAATAGTGCAAGATCAAGTCATCCAGGACCAAGTCTCTTGAGCGAGGAAGAGGAGAGCCAACCCCAAAGGGCTCGAGAGCCATACGAACTGAATTCCTTATAGTGCGTAATGGCAAAATTAGTTGGGCAATGTGGGACTAAAGTCCCAATCTGATTGTTAATGATGGTGCACGGGCAACCACGACCGGACGACTGTGATTAATCAAGGTAAAATACAGAAAGTACAGGAGAATCGATCCTGAGCAGATCTACGTGCATCAAGAGGTGTAAGCAATGCTATAAACGTGTTAATTCAATTAATTTCTGGACACATTATCTAATAAATACAGGACAACCTACTCTTGATCCAATGGCTTAGATCCAGGCCTTTTAGATCCAACGACCAGGATTGATCTTGAACGATAAAATTGGGAATCATTCGAAAACGTCTATTTGAGGCTCCATGTCGAACGGTGACTGCTTTGTGTTCATTACCCAAACGACTAGTTCATTTTAAATCATTTGGAGTGGATTTAGAGCTTAAATTGTGCTTTATAAATGAGGAAGGCTGAAGAACTCCCTATGGTTGCAATTGCTAAGTTCTCAAAGCTTTCAAATCACAACTTTGAAGAATTTCAATGCATATGGTGCTTCCAAATTCACAAAATTAAAGTTGTAAGAAGGAACGCAAAATTGGATGTTTTTGCTTCAACTATTTTCCATTTCTATTCCTCCCTTTTTTCGATTTTTCTTTGAAATTTTTATTATATTGAGTGTGCCTCATGCTTGTTTAAATTGTTTTAAGTTTATAATTTGTTGCCAAATTTTCTTTTTGTTTCTTTAGGGTAAGGGCATCTTGGCAATTATGCAAAAGCCTTGAATTTGAGTTGAGCTCGGGAAAAAACTCAAGTAGCTTCGGAATTAACTGTAGGTAAAATCCCAAGGAGGTTTGTGGTGAGCCATACGAAAAACCTCGCTTGTAATTTGGTGAATTTTAGTGTTCTCTTCCCAACACCAGTTGGGGGTGGACGTAGGCTCGATTTTGAGTCGAACCACCTTAAGAATCTTTTGTGTACTATTCTTTCTCGTTCTTGCCTAAAAGATTTAAGTTTAATTTAAACCAAAAATTGAAAGAAAATCTCAAAACTTTATTTACTACAATTCACCCCCTTGTGGTTTTACTTTAAGCACAAAGAACATCCATTCTTAGTCTACAGGGACATGTATGTTTTGCATGAAGGTAAACAAAAAATAAATAAGTGATTAATGCTACATCTTTTGGCAAATATATGTCATCACACGATAATTATAAATTTTATTAAAATCCTATTGAATGATATATGTTTTGATTTTATTTATTTATAGTTTTAGAACTTAGGAATAAAAATAATAATAGAAAAGAATACTTACTAATGACTCATATCTAATAGATTTATATAACATATAGGATCAGATAATAGCTAATATTAACTAATCTTAGTTTACTTAAATTCTCACATAATAGAAAACATTACTTTTAAATTCCTTATTGCAATGTTTAAAACTTACTTTCACTATAAAATCTCATATTTTGAAGTTTTAATTTGGACAATTTGCCATCAAAATCATTTTATGTCAATGATTTTTTAAATCGAGAAAATTGTTCATTTACTCCACCTAAATAAACTAAACTTCAACAAAATTAAAATTATACTACATTCTGTTACACCCTTGTGTTTGATGAGTTAAGCATAAATGTTTATATCTCATATCGGCTTACTTTAAGTGAAATTATTAATATTCAATTAAGTCAAGTCATGAACTTTAAATGTCTAAAATAGTGGTCTTCATGGCTCTTAGAGTCATGGTCAAGGAAATTGAAGACATGTACAAAAATTTTTATGCTTGAATTTCTCTTTATTTTTCTTGAATTTGATATATCCAAATTTTGAGATGATGTGGCACACTAATATTATTAATATTTGAAAATGTTATAAGTTTAATAATTATTGAATTTTGATTTTTGGGCCAAGCATTATTAATGAAAAGTATAGACATTAGTATTTGATTTTTTAAAATTATTTAAGAATTATTTTTCATAGTCATTTAGGACACTTCTTATACTATGATAATATAAAATTATTTTGGTACACTTATATTCAAAATTTTGGCATAAAATTCTTACAAAATACTATAAAACCACTTTAGCATCGGGATTTTTCACTGTAGCATTGGGCAGGTCAACCGGACCCGATTGCTGGCTCGTTCAGGCTTTAGGGATTAAAAAAATTAAAAAAGAAATTGTTCGATGGACCCGAAGGGGCGAGCGAAGCACGAAGGCAAAGGACTATGGACGTAGGGAAAGCTGAACAGAACAACGCATATCACCCCGAAGGGAAACTAAACGGAACAATGCGAATTCAAGTCAACGAGGACCAAGTAATTAAACCTTGGTCGAGGCAAGGGGTAGCGAACCCCAAACAACTGGTGAGATAAGCGAGCCAGAATCCTTATAGAGCACAATGACAACGTATTTTCTACGATATGGGACTAAATTCCCTTTCGATCTTCAAAGAACACGGAAGGGCAGGCACGATCCTACGGCTTAGTTTAATCATGGTAAAATGATTCAATTAAACATCACAATGACAAGCAAGGGAATCGAACTTGAGCAGATTTACGAGACCATTAAAAACCACGCAGCAAACGTTTCAATAAGAATAGTTTTTGGACAGCATATCCTAATACATGTAGGAGAAACCTATGCTCGATCCAACGGCCCAGAGCAAGGCCACCTAAATCCAATGGCCAGGATTGATCTCGAACGGTAAAATCGAAATTCATTCAAAAACGTACATTTCAGGATCCAAATCGAATGGTGACTATTATGTGTCTATTACCAAACGACTAGTTCATTTTAAAGTAGTTGGGAGTGGATTTAGAGCTCAAATTTGAGCTCTATAAATAGTGAAAGATGAAGAAATCCAAGAGGTTATAATTACTGATGTTAATCAAGACCTATCAAAATTCTATAATATCTCAAATTAGATAATATTTTTTAAATCTATTTATTCAATTTAAAAAGAAATTAATTTCTATATATTATACTTTGAGATGTCAATAATACATCACATGGATTTTGATCTCTTAAGGATATTCCTTTCGTTTAATTAAGTTGATGTAACATCATAACTTTTAATATCAGTTCAACTTTTTAAAAATATTTTGGATTATACTTGAAATATTGCTACGAATTTAACAATATGATTTTGATTTTAATAAGTGTTTTAGAAATATATATTATTTAAAATATCAAAAAAGATTAAAAAATCAAAATAAAAAAAGAAATGAAGAGTTGAATAGGTAACTTATATTAAATTTGTTTAAAATCATTTGGAGTCCATTTGATATGAAAAATGCATAGATTATCAACATAGAGATCCCATCCATTATTCTAATGATGTTATTAAACTTATTCTTATAATTATCTTTATACTTTTAAAATTTTTTTTTAAAATAGTTATTGAAATTATTATGAAAATTTTCCCATCTTATATGACAATGCTTACATGAATATCTTTGCATGCCAAACATGTCACGTCATATAAAAAATATGCAAGAAATTAAGCACCAGAGCAATATATAGTATATAACTTAACATCTACGTCCAAATGTTAAAGTTGCCAAAATATTGATTTATAATTTAACCTAGTTTAGATGTTAAAGGCTACTAATTTATATTTTCATCAACAACTAAGCTTATGTACAAAAAAATTCATAGTCACCTAACTTAAAATTTAATGTTGTCACCTTCCTTCCCACATTGGCTCCACATGCCAAATTACTCAATTTGGAAAAGCCCCAATTTTTAGGATTTGACAAAAGTTTGTCGACATAATTTGCTTAAATTCTCACATAATAGAAAACAATAATTTTTAATTCTTTATAACAATGTTTAAAACTTACTTTCACAATAAAATCTCATATTTTGAAGTTTTAATTTGGACCATTTGCCATCAAAATCATTTTATGTCTATGATTTTCTAAATCAACAAAACTATCCATTTACACCACTTAAATACACTAAACTTCAACAAAAAGAAGATTATACTATACTCAATATTTCTTTAAAGTTTCTTTACATATTCATAGGCACTAGTGGCTATTTCAAGAGTATTTGATCACTAATTAATTTTAGAATAAATTGGATTTCTAGAAATTGGAAATACTATAATTTAATCAAAATTTAAAAAAAAATATAGTTTTCTTAAATCTCTTGATACAAATGATGTCCAAATTTTTTTAACAAATTGTAAAACTGATAAAACTATATTACACATAATGTTTTCTAATTTTTTAATATTTTTTAATATTTAAATTACTTTTTTCATAAAAAAGAATTTCTTTTCTAAAAAAGTATCATTTTTTATATTTTTTATTTTTTTAAAGATCATCATTTATTTTAACTTTTTTCTCCCAAAAATATTTAAAGTAATATTTTTCTATAATTTTAACCTTTTTTTGTGACCAATTTAATTCAAAATTTTATGATATTACAATAATAAATTCTTTAAAATTTGATATTCCTTATTTAATATTCTTCTTCTTCCTCCGTTGGACTCGGGTCCCATCTTCTAAAAATTTATAATCTTTTATAAAGTAATAATAAATCACTAAATGTTATAAACTTTATAAAATTATTTTTTAATATAGTTTTTCACTCTTAATGAAAAGAATGTATCTCCTTTCTATTTAATCTCTATTTCACCATCCAATAAATCCACTTAATTAATTTATATTGTAGATAATAAGATTAATCATAATAAAAATTTATTAAATAATACTCATACAATTGAAATATCATATTATTACAATTAATTACATTATTGGAGTCCTAATAGATCCATCATATTAAGGTCTACTAGTTCGATTGGGTCATCTACAACCTATTAGATCATTTGATTTAATTCATTTAATTGTTCAATGTATGTCTAATGAATGATAGATTTTTCCAACTTCTCTATTTGACTTGTGTTAATTCCTCATATGTCCAAGTCATACTATTCAATAAGCGTGTAAGATCATTAAATGCTCATTGAAAGATTATTGGATTGTCTATCGAGCATTCGAGAAAGACTCACAACACAAATGTGGAAAAATTATTAGATTGTTTGATATTTTTCAATAAATCATTCAATCTTTTGTTGGTTTATTTGATGTTCCCATTGAATATATACGAAGACTTTGTTTATAGCAAGAAAAAAGGAAACATTTATAGCTTGCATGAAAATACTTATACTTTAAGCTTAGATCTTAACTAGATCTCTATAAAATCAATTGTAAATCATGGGGAAAGCTTACATTGTTTCTTTTAATTAAATTTTTCCTATAGTGATCCTTTAATTCAGTTTCTTTTCTTCTCTACAACTAATTAGGACTTATGACAAAAGCTTATACAATCTCTCTTTTCGATAACAAAGTGCATATGTAATAGTCTTTTTTATTAACTTAAAAATTCCTTCTAAATAAGTCTAAATTATTTAGTTTGTGTATGTCATATTTGAAACTTGAGAATTTATTGATGAATAAGCTTTTTAAAAAGCTTGCCAAGATAGTAATGACAGAATACAAAATCTGAGTATATTATCATGAAGGTTTCAATTTGAGAAATCTGTATGTATACGATTTATATTTTTGAAAAACTATTTAAAATTTGTTTAAATATTTAAAATTAAAAAAATAGAAAAATACAAAAAATTAGATTAAATAATAAAATAATCATCTTATTTAATAATAGGATGTGCTATGTTGTCTCTAGCATTTTGGCAAAGTTCAGTAGTGCATAAATGAAGCATGAAGAGAAAGAGCTTAGGGAGACTGTTAAGGAGATTTGGCCTGAGATCTTGTAGGAATTCAAAGAAAACATAGAGAAAAAGAAAAAAACAAAAGGAAGAAACAAAATTTTTGACCTCACTTTACTGGAATCACATCTTAAGGTAAGTTCCTATTTGAGTTCATCTTCATAAATCATATATTTGTTATTTGGGGCATTTTGGAAGTGGATCTTGTGTGATTTTTGTGGATTTATGGTTGAGTTTGTCATTTTTTCTGTTGTTATGATTCAACCAAACAATCAACCAAATCATTTGGTACAATCTATAAAACATGACCAGTGATGGGGCTTTGGCTTTTTGTAAATGGCTGAGTTAGTTGATCATTGTTCTAATGCACTAAATTAACCAGACAAATACAATTTATTTAGGAAAGACATAACAACAATTGCCTTATTTAATCTTTTCTTTGACAAGTGATCGTTAACATCGTACAAGTATGATGAGCTGATGAGATGAATATGATGGGTTTAGAAGGTCTAATAGAGATTTCCCATATAATCGATAATTTGGCATATGTATGCCCTGGATCATATGATCTGATATAGAAATCATACCATATGATATGAAGCTAAAAATGTTAAAATATACAATCTTGTTTAAAGATTATTTGAAATAGTTTTTGTAAGTGCTTTTTTATAAAAAGTGGCAGTGACGACAAAATATAATATGAATTGTATAAAAAAATAAGAGAAGATAAAGGAAAAGGAGTGTCCATGGAAGCGATATCTCAAAACCATTAGATACTTTAACTAATTAACTATGATATAAGAGAGTTGCTTTATTAAACTCCAATCTATCATTATGTAATGACATCATGATATGAACATTAGCAGAGCATGTTATCATTGCATATGTTTTAATATTGAAATATTCCTTTACATTATTAATATATAAATGTATACAAAAAGATTATTGTTTAAAAATTAAGTAAATATTTATTAAAGAGATGCAAAAATCACATGCAAAGCAATAAAGATTTACATAGTAATATATCCAAATCAATTAAAAAATTAAAAGAAATATGATAAATTATATGTGAAAGTTGCATTCCATGGCAGTAAGATAAATGAGTATAATATCATGAATCATCAAATTAGGTATGAATCAAAATGTTTCTGAGAGCAAGCCAAAACACATAGAAAATAAAATCTAAAATTATAAAAATAATATTTAAATAGTTACTACTCATGGAGTTGAGAACAACCACATTTGTTTCATCTCAATCCCCTTGTTTCAAATTATACTAAATTACCAACATAAATAATCACAGATAATAATTAAGTATTCTTCTAATATTAAATAAATATATAATAAAGCTAAAAAAGTTAAATTGAATCAATGAATATAACCAAATAAAACTTATATAAAAATCACATGAGAAGAGATCTACAGTTACATAATAACCAAACAAAATTGATGAAAAATATTTGAAAAAAATGAGATAAATTGTAAAAGAAAGTTACTCTCCAAAATAATTAAAATGACTTATAAGGCTTTTCAAAACAATAAAAAATTAAATATTTTAAAATATAAAAAATATTTTCTAAATAGGTCGAGTAAGTGAAGCATTTAGATCAGACATCATTTGGAATTACTTTAAATTGACATTATAAATAAACATTAATACTGATAAATTATTATTTTAATATTGATAAATATATATTAAAGAATAAATTAGATAAATTGATGCAATATAATATTATCAAATTGAAGAAAAAATGTGAAAAAATGAGATAAATATTTCAAGATAGTTATATTCTAAGTTACTAAAGAGATAAAAAAAATACTCAAACTTGAAATTAGGTGAGCATAAAATGTCTAATAAATTTGGTCAAACCCTAAAAAAATATTTAAAATTATTAAAATATGTAATAGAATAAAGTACATCATGATGAGTCAAAAAAGTTTGTTTCTTCATGATTGGATCTTGTTTGGAATTATAGTTAATTATAAGAAACAAAATAATAAATTATAGCTATAATATTAACTATATATATATATATATTTATATATGTATATATATCAAAGATGTAATAAAATAAATTGAGACAATATAATCATGCCAAATTGTAACCTTGTCAAGGTTATAAGGGAGGTGATTTAATGTCAAATATTTATATAACTAAATTTGATGAGAAAAATTTGAAGAAATAAGGTAAATTATCTGAGAAAGAAAAAAATTTAAATATTTTAAGCAGATAAATATTTCAAAATATAAAAAAATAATTATTTATTTTTTGAAAGCTTATCTATATTAGTCTAACAACTATTATTTCATGTCAAATGAACTTATTATGGAATTATAGTGAAACATGATATCTTCCTTAGCAAATTTACACTTCTCCACATTTGCATAAAGTTGAAATTCTCTTAATTTAGACAGCATTTTTTACAATTGCACAAAATGTTCTTCAAGAAAATTATTGTAGATAATAATACCGTCAAGATATACCACAATAAACTCGTCAAGATACTCATAAAGAATATTGTTCATTAAATTTTAGAATACAGCATGTAGATTTGCTAAGCCAAAAGGCATGACTAAAAGCTCAAAAGATATTTATTGAGCCACATAAGTAATCTTGGCTTCATCTTCAGCCACAACTTTGACTTGCCGATATCTTGATCGTAAGTCTAGCTTAGTGAATCCTATTATCTTATATAATTGATCCAAAAAATCTTGCACTAAAGGAGCTTGGCACTTGTTTTTCATTAGCACTTTCTTCAATACATGATAGTCTATGCACATTCACAAGGAACCATCATGCTTTTTTGAAATAACACTAGGGCACCAAATAGAGTTTTAGATGATCGAATGAAGCTAGCATCCAACAACTTATTCAATTATTTGAGCAATTTTGCCAACTCTAATGGTTACACTAAATATAGGAGACAGGCAATAGGAACAACACTAGGTAGCAACTTGATTTTATGATCAATCTCCCTTTTTGGAAGCAACTTTTTAAGCAACATCAGAAGCATGACATATTCAAATTCTTTGAGCACTTCAATAACTACATCAAGTACATAATGACTTAATCCTTCTTAATCTTAATCAATGTAGAAAATTGTTTGTCCTCACTTAATTTCATTCCTTTTCCAATCTCATTGTTAAAATACATTCTAGCTTATTCTTCATTTCATTATCTTCTTCCTATAAGGATAACAGTAATGAATGAAAAGGAGTGTCTTCTTACATCATCATGATATAATCAAGGTGTGGCATCAGGGCTATCTTAAACTTCCTATGAAAGTTGACCCAAGAATCAAAACAAAACTTTCTCAAGTTAAAGGTACACCATGGGCCATTTCTACCACAACTTGAACCTTCGCATTCATTATTTTTAGAAAATTAGATAACTTTCTCACTTGCAATCTATATTTCTAAACAAGCATAGTATCCACAAATGTATGTGTCGCACCCATGTCAACCATGGCCATAATTTCTTGTCGATTTGCTTTCATCAGGATGTCCATCAACATAGAGTGTGTAACTATCACATCATTACTCATTGTGTTTAATAGTTGATTAAACTAACCATTAAAGAATTTAGCATTTACAAAAGATTGACAAGTACAACAACCTCTCGTTCAAATTCCTCATTGGTTTCCTCAACCATAAGAGCGTTAAGCTTCTCTCGCTTAGGACAATCTTGAGCATGATGAGGTTCATTACACAAGGAACAACCTTTTTGATTGTTAGAGTTATTTGTACCTTGGAAAGAAGATAAATTTTTGCTTTCATTTCCTTCATTTTTCTCGTGCCTACCAAACTTCTTGGCATCCCACATCTACTCTCCTTTCTTTTCCTTATCATTTCCTCTAGATTTTGAAGGGCATCTAAAACTTCAGAGACTCTTAGTCTACAAGTGCAATGACAATAATGATTATGCTTGATAAGTCTTTCACATTTTACCAAAAAGAGTTCCAATTGTATCCATAGTTGTAGTCAATACAATAAGTTGAAAAGCTTATCTTTCTTAGATATATTTTGAATATCTAGAATCAAAGAACTAAATTTCTTTACATAATCTTTCATGAATCCACTATGCTTTAACCTTTTGAAGGCATCACAAGCAATCCAAAAAATGTTGTAAGGGAGAAATTTATCTTTTGAATTTTTCTTATATATAAATTTTCATCCTTCCATCATTTGCATCATCAACACTCTGCATTTGTCATCATACTTTTGGATCTCCGATGAGATACATGGAAAAAATGATCACTTTCTATGCATCCAACACATGAGTAGATTAAGTATTGCTCCATGTTCTATGAGAAATTCTCTAACTCCTTCATATTCCTAATGCCATTGAAGCACTTTTGTTCAAGAATTTTCACGAAGTGCCCATTTTCTTTTCTTCTCAACAACAAATTAGGAGTTATGGCCAAAGCTTATACAATCTCTCTTTTTGATAACAAAGTGCATATGTAATAATCTTTTTTATTAACTTAAAAATTCCTTCTAAATAAGTTTAAATTATTTAATTTGTGTATGTCATATTTGAAACTTGAGAATTTATTGATGAATAAGCTTTTTAAAAAGCATGCCAAGATAGTAATGATAGAATACAAAAACTGAGTATATTATCTTGAAAGTTTTAATTTGAGAAATCTATAAGTATGCAGTTTATATTTTTCAAAAACAATTTAAATTTTTTTTAAATATTTAAAATTCAAAAAATATAAAAAGATAAGTAATTTAGGTTAAATAATAAAATAACACTCTTATTAAATAACAGAATGCTCTCTATTGTCTCGAGCATTTTGGCAATGTTAAGTAGTGCATAAATGAAGCATTAAGAGAAAGAGCTTAGGGAGAGTGTTTAAGGAGATTTGACTTGAGATCATGTAGGAATTCAAAGAAAACATAGAGAAAAATAAAAAAAAGCAAAATGAAGAAAAAAAAATTTATCCTCACTTTACTAGAATCAAATCTTAAGGTAAGTTCATAATTGAGTTCATCTTCATAAATCATATATTTGCTATTCGGGGTGTTTTGGAAGTGGATCTTGCATGATTTTGGTGGATTTTTGGTTGAGTTTGTTAGTTTTTAGTTGTTATGATTCAACCAAGCAATCAACCAAATCATTTGATACAATCTATAAAACATGACCAGTTATAGGGCTTTGGCTTTGTGTAAATGGCTCACTTAGTTGATCATTGTTCTAGTGTGATAAATTAACTAAACAAATACAATTGATTTAGGAAAGACACAATCACAATTGCCTTATTTAATCCTTTCTTTGACAAGTGATTGTTAACATCATACAAGTATGATGAACTGATCAGACGAATATGATGGGTTTAGAAAAAGGTCTAATATTGATTTCCCATATAATCCGTAATTTGGCCTATTAATGCCATGGATCATATGATTTGATATAGAGATCTCACCATATAATATGAATCTAAAAATGATAAAGTATATAGTCTTGTTTAAAGATTATTTGAAATAGTTTTTGTAAGTGCTTTTCCAAAAAAAGTGGCAATGATGACAAAATATAATATGAATTGTATAAAAAATGGGAAGAGAAGATAAAGAAAAAGATTGTCCAAGAAAGCAATATCTCAAAACCATTAGATACGTTAACTAATTAATTATGATATAAGAGAGTTGCTTTACTAAACTCTAATCTAACATTATGCAATGACATGATGATTTGAGCATTAACATAGCATGATATCATTTACATATGTTTAATATTGAAATAGCCTTTTACTATTATTAATATATAAATATTTACAAAAAGATTATTATTTAAAAATTAAGTAAATATTTATTGAGGCATAAGTGAGATAAATTCAATCAATGTAATATAACTAGATTAAAGCGATTCGAAAATCATATGCAAAGCAATAAAGATTTACATAGTAATATATCCAAACCAATTAAAAAATTAAAAGAAATAAGATAAATTATATATGAAAGTTGCATTCCAAGGCACTAAGATAATTGAGTGTAACATCCTAAATCATCAAATTAGGTATGAATAAAAATGTCTCTAAGAGCATGCCAAACCCTTAGAAAATAATATTTAAATAGATAAAGCTCATCGAGATGAGTACAACCACATTTGTTTCTTCCCAATCCCCTTGTTTCAAATTATAAAAAATTATCAACATAAATAATCACAAATAATAATGTAGTGTTCTTCTAATATTAAGTAAATATATAATATAGCAAATTACCATCAATTTCCTTTTCATCATGGAATTTACATAACTTTATTTTGCCTAAGTTGTGAATTAAGACTTACCTCAATTTTAGGCATTTGCCCTTTCTCTTTATTGTGCCAATAATTCTTTAGGTGGTGCATTTAGAGGTATTAACATGTTGAGCTTAGTAGCTTTGAGGATGGTGGTCACTTGGATAAGCTTTTGAGGAAAGTTCTTATCAAGTCTTGGTCTTTTTTGCCATTGGATGAGACACTTTTAATACAAATATGCTTTTCCTTTTGGTTTTCCAATAAGTGCGAAGGAGAATTCTTTCTCATTAATGAGCCACAAAATTCTTCTTAAGATTTCTAGTGAGCACAATGTAGAATCCATGTTAAAGGTTTCTCACTTGGGTAATTCAACAATTTTCTTGATTGGCTTCCTTACAAGCATCATTGAAGAATTAGAGAAAGGCTTGAAGGGGCCCAAATTAATGTTATCTTAGATTAATGAGTGATTCAAAGAACTACTTAGGTTTAATGCAACTAGCAAAGATAACAGAAAATATGCTCTTGTATTACTTAAGAGAGAAATTTGATATTGGAGGCTACTTCTATAATGATTTGGAAGTTGCATCTGTTAAAAAAGTGAAAAAACTTGCATGTATATGTCTTTAAATGACTTGGAAATAATGAATAATCTTGAACTCCTTTAGAAAAATACAAGGGTTTGAATTAACAAAATAAAAATAAAAGTTAGGTAATTAGAGTTGATAAGATCTACTTCTTATTAGGAGAAGTCTCATAAAAAATGTGTAGACTATACTTGTATGCCTACAATAAGTTGGATTTCTCATCAAAGTGATGGAGGAATCCTCAATAAATTAGAGTTGGTATTGTCTTAATGTCAGGTACCAACCTAATCACTTAATTAAATAAAAAATCAAGTGTTTTATGCATAAAAAATATTTAGTGAGGAAGGTAAATTCTATGTAGAGACATGACGATATCACAAAATCCTTAGTACTAACTAAAATAAAATTGTACAAATAAATTATCATCATAACATAATGAAGATATAACTTGTATAAAAATATATATAAAGTACAAATTGATGTTTTATTTTACTTTAAATTACCCAATCTATATTAAGTATTTCTTACTCTGAAATCTTAAGATTGTGGTCTTCTCTCTTGGTGTCAAATCCCCAAATCTCAATTTAATGGATGCATGATCTGTGATGTTAGCACAAATGATATTTAATTATTTCAAAAGATAAATCCAATAAGACAATTAAACATAAAGGAATGCTAAAATAAAAAAATATGTTGAATAAAATAAAATCCATATCATAACCATGATAAGAAACTACTTGTGTAAGTTTGAAATCATACTCAATTTCATGCATAATATAAGTAAACTACATAAAATATAAATACTAGTTTTTCTTATTTTTCTAATTTTTAATATTTTATATAATCATCAAGTTCAGTATTCTTTAAATCATTATTCTCATTAGATCCAATAATTATATCAATGTATAACCTCTAATCATCATCTATTTAATCCATCTAAATAATATTAGGTAGATGTCTAATCCAAATATTGATACTCTACAATAACTCCTTAGGTTTAGTGCCCTATGGTAAGTATGGTAGCTATATCTTATGATAAAATTTGGTGGCTTAATATCATCCATTATAAACAATGACGTCATAACACACACACTAGGCATATATTTAATGTGAAGATCAATACTTTATAATAACATCTATTGGGTTTTCAGTTATATAATATCATATGATATATTAATCAAAACTATTGAAAAATAAATAAATAAATAAATATATATATATATATGTCAGCCTATTGATTATTATCAAAACTAATATACATTATTTATATTTTAATTGTTTTTATTTTATATTTTTTTTATTTATTTTTTATGATGCCATGTAACAAATACATGAACAAAATAATGTAAATCATGTAATTAATAAAATCATGTACCAAGTAGCATAAAAAATCATTAATATCATACTAAACTTTAATATATAAGTATTTTCCATCATAATAAATATAATTTTAAAGAAACAAAATAAAACAATATTATATTAGATCACAAATTATAAATTTATTTATATTTTAAAATTTTATTTATTAAATAAAATTTATAATTAAATATATTAAAAAATAATTTCTAAAATAATACTATCATGTTACATAACATGTTATCCAATTTTTCTATCTAAATATGATAGTTATCTTCCCTTTTGAATTTTTATTTATTTTACTTTCTTAAAATATTATATTTATGTAAGGGTTAATATACATTCTAATTATAAGTAATTAAAATCATGTAAATTCTCTTTTTATCATTAAGTTGTTACTTATATCATACTTTAAAAATTCTTTAAATTGTATCATCCAATTATCTAGAATTAAGTAATCTATATTATATCATACATATATGATATCATTATTGTATTACCTGATCCGCTTTATTCCTCATTACCTAATATATTAGTTTATTCAAATCTACAAATCTAATAAAACTATCATACTCTACAATAATAATATCGTATTATATGTTCCAATTTGACTCCTTATATTTTAATATATTTTTTATGTTATACTATGATCCATATAATCACACTATATGATATGAAGACTTCTTTAATGATTGTATCATATGATTAATCCTATTTTACCAAATGGTTTTATTTCTCTCTGCTAACATCATCTACTTTTCATACTAATTTGATTAATGCATCATATTATATGATTCAACTCTATTAAAATTATATAACTTGAAATTGCACGTTACGATCTCCAACATTGTACTAATCTACCTATTTAGACTTATCAATTCTCTTTCATCTGAAATAGATCATATAATATGATGTTTATATTATTTTGTATGATAAATTCATCTATGCAACAATAATTGTGCTCTTAGTATTAGTGTGATTTAGCAAAACGACAAATACAATAATTTTTTACAACCTTCTCATAGCTTTATCATAAACTTATCCTATATTGTGATACCACAACTCCTCTTTCTTCAATGAATTCAACATAGTAACATAATAGAAAAATATAGAACTTACATCATCAATGATTCAACCTTTGCAACTCTCTTCTAATGGCACAACTTTGCTTCTTAGTTTTCTTATATTAAAGAGCTCATTGGAGCACATAAGTTCACTTGAACTTAGCCTCTATTGGGCCTTCTAGACCTATTTATAAGCCAAGACAACTAGATTGTGATGACCTAAATTCCTCAAAGCTTACTATTGAATTAAGCTTGGGAAGTGAGGCTGCTTAAAATCATTTTTTATCCTACCCATACCATTACCATTGAGAATTTGAAAATCTTATTCCCATGGGTTTCCATATGCCATCTTTATAAAACACCTAAATATTATATTATTTTCAAATGTATCATCTTATTTAATATTGTTCTATAATGATATCTTGAAATTACATATATAACCCATCAAAATCTAATATTTATATTTTTATAAATATATTATTCACTAACTAGTTTTAATTTATGCCAAAATTTCTAAAATTATAAATTTAACATGATGCATTTTATACTTTAATATTTATAAATTTATCAACTACTAATTAGATTTGACATAAATCATAATTTTTAAAATTTCAAAACTATATTACATGTCCATTTTATAATTACATTTATACATGTGTCTTTAATAATTTATAAGAAATTTTTTAGATCTTTAAAAATTACAAACTCAATGTCATTGAGTTCATCTCCCAAGAGTTCTATTTATTGATATACTCAAATAATATATTTTTACTAAGTTTGAACTTATGATATATTATGAGCAATTTATTGTTATTTTATTAATTTTATATAAAAACAATATATTTTAATATTTTTATATAGAAATAATATATTTTAAGAAATTAATTTGATTAAGTTTAATCATACTTTATCACAATCTTTTTGACTTATAAAATTTTTCTATTTGATATAGTTTGAGATTTGAGGGTTGTTACATTTACGATTAAGTTAAGGTAAAAAAAAATTTAAGTAGGGGAGAGGTGGTAGGCCTTGATTCATAAATCATTGTTGTGGTGTCAATAAGATGATGTTGTGAAGGATTATAAGGTATAAAATTTGTGAAAATGGAAGCAAGGTGATTATGTCAAAGAGTGATACTAAGAGCCTCAAGGGGCTCTCGATTAGAAGAGAGGGATTTTGTGTTGACTCCCTTGCTAGAGTTATTAAATTACCTTATATGCCCCTTTAAAGTATAAGAAGAAATAAACTTGTTAAAATATTTTATTTGTTATTAAAATAAATGGAAATGATTGTTGGTGGATGAAGGAGAAAGATTACAAACTAATGAGGTGGAAATGAGTAACTTGGCTAGCTTCTTAACCAAAAGTGATTAGAGATTCTCTTTCAAATAACAATATCATAGATTCTTAGTCTCCATTTTAGCTTACTTTTCTAGTTTCTTACAAATGATGTTAAAAGATGTTAATGTCAAATTTATATTCAATGGAATCAACAAAAACTTTGTAAAGATTTTTGTTCAGTGAAATTATAAAAAAATGAAGTAATAACTTGGATTCTCCTAGGTCGAGGATCACAAATGAGGACAAGAAAAACAAGGGGAATATACTAAAATTCTTTTTCTCTTTAGAAAAATGTTTGTTCTTCAAGTAGGCAAATTTATTTCCTTCAATTAAACCCTAAGTGTCACTTCCTATTAAAGTTTGTGCATCAACAAAGAATGACCAAATATTATCTTTCTTCTTTTATTTCCTTGGAGGTTGTGTTGCATGTGGCGACATGACATTGTCAAAAGGATAGTTAAACTTTACACTTACCTCCTTAGGTGCTGACATTACTAGAAGACATGGGTATGAGATGGATGAATCATGCGCATTATCTCCTTAGACGATAGCATTGTAAGCGATAGAAATTAAGTCTTGATTGTCCAACCTCAAGCTGTTGGTATTATCAATAAAGGTTGTCAAACTTTACATCTCCATTATTTATCATATAATTATATTATAGATTAATAACAAAAATTTGCGATGCACATTTATGCATCTTAAAATTGTAATAAATATTATCAATAAAGGTGTGCTTATTGATAGATTATAATTTCATAATAATATTAAAAAGATTAAAATTTTCGAAATTTAGTAATAATACCCCAATCTTTTAATTTTATATATTATTAAATTTTTTTTTATTAAATTACTTTAAAACTTTTAATCCCAAACTAACGCGTAGAGCAATCCTAGTATCGCCAATCAAATTCAAAACAATACTCCCTTTTTTTTTAATAAATTATTAATATATAGTAATTATCTTTTGTATTTAAACATTTGTCATCACGAAATTACATAAGCTCCTTAGCTTGGTAATTCTGAGCTTTCCTTTGAATAGGGTTTTGTTAATTGATCTATAGAAATGGCAACAGTGGCGAACCTCCTCTTACCGGATTGCTTCTCTGCTTCTAGAAAGGTAGTCGATAGGCTGAGCCTTCCTCTACTTCAATCCAGGATGAACCTGGACACAGAAGGATATGAGGCAGAGCTTCTCCTTATCTATAGCCACTTTGAATCGTCCCTACATCTCTTCGTTCAGCAATCCGCGCTCAGTTCGTCATCGGACTCCGTGATCTCGAAGGATCTCGGTGACCTCACGATGTTCCTGGCCACATGACCCCATACTATCCCCGACGCCTGGTTAAATTTTCTGATTAGTCTCATCTTCTTCAATCCAAAGTTCGGACCCTCCCGTCTACCCTTCGTTCCAATCTAGCACAAGCTATCATCCTCCTTGTCAATGAGAAGGTTCGTTATTTTATTTAATTTTTTGGTCGAATCTGTTATAGTGCACGGTACACTTCAATTTGGAGGGCCACCATTGTTCAACATATTTCTGTTCAGCATTTTAATGGGTGGAAATATCTTTTGTTTGTACTGATTAAAGTTATATTTTGAACTGGGCATTGGAGAAAATAGGAAACTTCCACTTCATTGAGCTTTAAGAGAAGATTATAATTGTTGATATGTTGTTAGACTAGATTAGGCCTTTCTAATTGTTGGTCAAGGTAGAAATTTGATTTCCCTTTGCAAAGAATAAAACAGGCACTTTTTTCCTATGATTTCTTAAATATAGAATCTTAACTATTTCTTGTGAGGCTGTATATTTCTTTTGCTAGATTTCTATATTAAAAAGGGTTAGGCTGCCAACTCCGAATTCATATTCTGTTATATAATTACAAGAACAGTCCTTTAACACTTCAAGTCAGGTCAGATACATTGATTTTAAGATGCTATTATTTCTTTTCATTAACTATCTTTCTTCTGGATCCAAAGTTGTTAAAGCCATTTCCAATAATCAATAGTCATTTTTTTAGTTCTAAATTTTTTCCATTTTTATAGGAAAGATTCAGTAATCTACTTCTCTTATAGAATCACAAAGTAAACTTCTTAATATAACCAAACCATCTAGATTAATTTTCTTTAGGCTTGTCTTCAATTTGTAGAATGTCAACACTCTCCATTATAGTAAGTTACTCTTCAAACTTAAAAGCATTATCTCTATAACAATTATTCTATTTGGGTGTTTGTACTCATACATTGACATTTGATACCATTAAATCTTATAAATTTTCCTTTATTCTTGAGTGTGATATTTTGATGACACAACACTCAGAAGTATGTTTTATTTTTTTATTATTTGTTCGGTGCTTGGATCATATTAATGACATTTTTTGATAATTATTCTGTCATTTTGAAGTATAGGCTCAAAATAATTAAATTTTGTATTGTTCCTTTTTTATGATAACTATTACAATCAATATGTTTTTGGAATTACATGTCTAAATATAAACTCCTTAAATTTATTATAAGAACTAGAAATTTGATACCATTTAAATTTCAGATTCATTGTTCATAGACTTAGTTTTTGTTATCTATTTGCTTAGTCTCAGTTTTGATTTATCTCTTTGCTTAGTCTTATCAATTGGTATAAAATTATTAGCAAAATGCATAATAATGGCTTATCTTAAATTTTACAATTGCATCAATAATTAGTGTAAAATTAAAGATGTCTTTTATTGGTTATGTTGTTAGAAAGTTTTATGAAAGAAGCAGTGCAAAAGTACTTATGAAGCATTATCTGTTTATGTGCAAAAATGGGAGTTGTGAGAAATTTTCAAAATGTTTTTGATGCTTTTAGTGCATAGGTAGAAAACATTTTTGAAATTAAGTTTACGAACACACCCAAGGCCTTAAAGCATAGCCATAATGAAATTCAATTGTAATTAAGAAATTTTTAATATGTTCTCCTTAGGCATGCAAAATTATTTTTAGTATATGCAATTTTAGTTTATTTTCATTATGTTCTAATGCCTTATCGATATAAAGCCTCCTTATACACTCATCATTGCTTTGTTATACATGTTTTTCATAATTTCAATATGTACAATGCTAGCTTCTTTTTTTCCTTTTCTAATTCTTTTTCGAGCATGTGAGGGAAATATCATAATAATAATAAATTTGAGTTCATGATGATTCCCTTCTAGAATTAAGAAATTGTTTTTTTCCTTGAAGTAATGATAAGAAAATGCTACAATCATTTTATGTTCTTCATTAAGCTCCTTAATTCCATAACAAACATTCGTTATATAATCATTTATAGACTTATTCAAAATTGTACTAACCCATTTCTATTTCAATTCTTACTTGAGTATTGAAGCTTGAATCCTAAAATTGGTAATACCTTTGTTTTCTAACAATGTGCCTAGTTTGTTAAACAACAGTAATATTTATCTTCTTATGAATCATGATGTTTAATTAACTTAGTGGAATTTATGATTTAATTCTAGTTTCTTGAAATTATTTCTTTATACGTATCCATCCATGATGGTTCATGAATCCTTACTTCTTTTCAATTAACTCATTGTTGATATAACCATCTTTGTTAATCTTTTAGTATATTTAGACAATATAACACATTGCTTATAAGAAGTCCTAAACATTAGCTTTAACAAAATTTTGGACATACATTGCCATGGTTTGGTTACCTTGAGGACAATGGAGAGGTACAAGTCATAGAAGTAGATCGTTGGGAGGCGTCCGAGATAAATGGAAAGATACATCATAGAGTTGCCTAGAGGTCAACTGAAAGAATTGGGAAGGAGAGATGGATAAGTGGGGTTTTTAAGTGTATACTATAAGCTAAGAGAAATGGCCTATGTGAAATATTTTACCAACTTCAAATGCCTAGATGAAGGCTATGAAAGTTTATGGGCTTAAACCAAATCATCTTAAACTAACTAAAATGGAATTTTTTTCATAATATCATTTAGTATTACAAGAGGTATGTTGTTCCAATTATTCTACAGAAATCGAAGTTCTCTAGCATGTTATGGTTTTTTCTTGTTTGTTTTGAAAGTTTATGCTTTTAATTATGTTTTGCTTATTTGTATAGGCAGATGTTGAGTTGGATGTGCCTCTTGAATTATATATGGACATTTTGATCTTTGGTGATCGAAACCTTAGAAAACTTTCATTTTCCTATGTTGTGCACAGTATTCGGCACATGAACAAAAAACATAGAAATGAAGCAAAAAGTATGACGCTTCAAAATATTTTTTCTCATTGCTATAGATGCGTGATGTCATATATACTCTATTTTTGCAGATTTTTCTTAATTTTGTTGAATATAATAACTAATGTATGATTTCTTGTTGAAAAAGTATGGTTTGATGATCGAACTACTAATGCTATTTGCAAAGCCTGCTTTCACAGTTCTTGAAGGTTGATATTTTCATTATCTCTGCAATTCGTTAAGTCCCATTAGTTATCTTATTATGCTGTTTTTATTGTTTCTTTTTGCCGAACACATGGTCATGGTATCGGCTCTGTGTTTCCTTCTTGCTTATTAGCGTGTTGTTGTTGATGATGATGATGATAGTGAAGCCTCAAGTGATAAGGATGAGGAATATATCAGAAATCCACAAATCGTTCTTAGTAGGGAAGCTGTTTATAAGGCATGTAGTTAGTGTCTGCAATTTATTTATTTTTTTTGCTTGCTTGTGTGGAGTGATGAAGATGCAATAAGCATGATGTGATGTCATAGTTTTCCATATGATAATCTAGGTTGTGTTAGAGTCCATGATATGTTGTGGTGTTAATGGTCAGCAAACAATGATTGACATATATTGCACTTTAACTTTGAGATGATGATGGGGCTTTCAAAATATTTGCATAAGGTCTTGGATTTTTGATTTAATAGTTTATATTGAAACTATTGTGCAAGTATTGATTCAATTAATTAAAAGCCTTTTTGTTCTAGTCGTAGAAGTTTCAACTGAGTATTTAGTTTTTAAGTTTTATGTCGATTTCCATCTACAAGGACAATCATTCCAACAAGTTATTCTTTCGTTTGACTAATAAATGCTCTTTATTAATGTTCCACAAATCCTAAATAATTAAAAACTAAACTGTTATTTTAATAAGGTCTTTGCAGTTAGGTAAATTGGGGAAATTTCTTTAATATTGTTCAATTTGACTTGAGGACATTCAATCTGTTTTTTGTGCCTAGTCATTGACTCAAAGTTTTTGCTTTGGTTAAGACATGGTTGAGTTATTATAAGTGCTTCAGTCTATTTTTCACATGTTTGAATGGAATGCTACATTGGAAACGGTTTTCTTACTTTCTGATTGGCTATAATATTCTGATATTTTTCCCTTGTTTATTCAGAAGAGGAGTTTTTTGAGACAATGCTCATTCATCGTAAAGAATAACCTAGTCACTTGGTGGTGGAGAAGTTGATATGCATAAATTCAAGAATTTTCAAATGTCATCGTTATACCTTAAGTAAAAAAATATTCACAGATGGCCTCTATAATTTTCTGGGGTGATATAAGCTTACCAAAAACATTTCAAAGAAATTGTTCATCAGAACTTCGATTTGTATCTTCTCAATTTTGGCTCTTTTGCGTCAATTCCATATGTAGATTTTCTTGTTGCTCACTCTGTTCTGTTGAGCTTTGAGCATGAGTTTACATTTTTCGTTTGAACTAAAGTTTATGCTATTAAATTGAAAAAGATGTGCTATTTCCACTGAAAGGTCTCGATAGTTTCTCAAGTTTTTGTAGGATTTTGTTTTCTTTTACCTACAGTCTATGTGATTACAAAAATGCTGGTGATAGTAATTGTATTGTATGGAAAAACTTGACTTATGGAACACTTCCATTGATTAATGCATGTTCTGTATGATCATTGGTGTAGAATTGGGTAAGGTACTAGAATTCCTAAATATTTTTTAATAATGATATCTTTGTACCTATTTGGGCACAACACAAGGGCACTAATTCGAGCGAGAAAATGAAAAAGGAAAAATTGCAACGTGTTGTTCGCATTATGAAAAGGAAGCAACGTCAATCATCAAAAAATGAAATAGCACACTCCTACCCTCCTCTTATTCATCTTAAAGATGCACTGGTTAATAAACCTTGAATTGAAGTCCTGCTTTTTTTTGAAAATTCTTGTTCCAAGCCGTAATTCATACTTTGTCTAACTCCACAAGGCTTTGCTGAGATGCTCTTCTCTCATCTTGAAGTATGCAATGAACGATTTGAGGTGGTTAGCTTTTTTGTCGCTCTCCATGTAGTTATTTTATCTCTTTAGTATGCAGGCAGCTATTAGATAATCAGATTTATACTTCTTGGCTGTGATTGCTTCTATAATGGTGTTTTCTCCCTATTGTTAATGATGTCTGCGTCCCCTTACTTGGCTGAATGGTGATACCTATAGTTTGATGTCAGTTTTTTTGTTTTCTTACATTTTTCCTTTTTCATTCTTGCCTTATCATTTTTTTGCTTATTTTTAAACTTATTTTTGAGGCTCCAGATTGCTTTCATGGGTTTGTTGGGGGTTATTATTATATATATAACTGAAGATTGAATGAGGAGAATTAAATTAGATTCATAGTTCTTCTATATTGTTAAAAACTGAAAAATTTGTAATTGTACAATATTATCTAGTATTTTTAAATATTGTTGGAGTTTTTGGTGGTTGCAAACATGCTAACGAATCTATGAAAAGCATTAAAATGGGTCCATTTTTTGGTCAAGCGAGGTTAATTCCACATAAAGCATAATATATCAGCCTTTCAAGTAAAAAACGTTAAATATTTCTGTAGTTAAATTCATATTTTTTTTAACAAAATGCTCTAATTTCAAGGTCATGATCTGTTGAGCAGTAGCTAGCACTTCCTTTTACGATCTTTTTAATTTTAAAAATCTTTATTGAGAATTGTCAAAATTTGGTTTGAAGCCTATGGTCACAAAAGGCAATTGTCAAATTAATTGCTTTCTAAGATTACAATCGTACTTCTTTGCATATTCATTTTGATTCTTCTTTTGGCTACTTGGAGATTGAATTATAAAGTGGATAACATCTTCGGGCTGGTATAGAATGTCATCAAATATGTTGGATTAGGGTGTGCATTTTTCCCACTGCACCAATTTTTAAGTGTTCTGATTGAATAAAAATTTTAATCTCAGTTTCTCGCCACTACTAATTCCTTGAGTACATGGCAGCCTATTAAATTTCATTTCCCTTCTTGAAGTGACTTCTGTTTTGATATGAATGCAGTGAGTTATTCATAGTAGATAATAATACTAAGAATGATAGGTTTGGTTTTGGATTCCATTAACTGTATTTGCTGTTGGAGCTATGTTTAGTTATGGATGGACAAAATTTAATTTCCTGCCAATTTGCAATTCATAAAAATAGTGAATCAATTTGTGCATGATCGTTCTCGTCCTGAGGTGTTTTATACTCTATTTAGATATTGAATATTTTGTCATTACTGAGTGGTGTACTGATTTCAATCTACTGCGTGTTCTATTAGGCAATTGCTGTTGGGTTAAATGTGGTACGTGAGATGTGCTTTAGGATACCATTGGTATGTTTTCTATTCATCTGATTGGGTTTCTGTTGAACTTGTTATGCTTTGAAGCAATTTTATTTGTCAATTGTTTTGGACTATTGTCAAGTATTTTTGTGTTGTTTTAATGGATGCTTTTGTCCTTGCTTCGTTTCCTTTGTGATGAATTTTTGTGCCCAACTTAGTTTTTTCACAGATGGTGCTGGCTTGCAAGTGGCTCCCCTTGAAAGCGACAACACTATGCCTTTCTATCAGCATCCAATTTGGTGCAGGTGGAAAAGAGCTGTTGGTAAGCCAATAGTGTCCATGCACTCCTAAAGTTCACATTTATTGTATTAGTACTTTTGATGGTCTAATTGTCACTCCCCGTTTGGCTTATTATTAAAATATACCAACAATATCAGAATATCGTACAATAAAGAGAGCTTGTGACAAATCTAAAGGACATAATTCAAAAATTGAGTTGGGGGTGATGAAAAGCATCAAATATCCAATATAATATCTTAAGATAAAATAATAGCATAGAAAGCAGCAAACGTCATCTCAAGCTATCAAATGAAAGATAAGTTGAAAAGTATATAAATGTGTTTTTTGTCAACTAAGCATAACAATTGTCTTCACATTTAATGTCTTTCACAAAGTTTAAAAAATAACATGTTATTTAATTCAAAATCTTAAGTTATATTTTAAGAACCTTAGCTTTGTATATCCATCTATCTTGCCTTATAATATAAGTAAATAAGCATAATATACTTCATTTGTAAACTATTAATTGCAAGAGGATAAAATAATATGGATGTGTGGTTAAATAAAGATGGAGCAATAATTAAGAATAAATTATGCTATCAATAAAAGATATAAAATGCTGAATCATTGTTTATATGCTCATAATACACATAACTGTCTTATTATATTAATATCATATATTATTTTTTCTTGTTCTCATATTTGTATTCTTTTTATTTTATTTTTAAATTTTTTTACTTATTTTTTTGAGGCTTTAATTTTTTCATATGATCACTATCCTCACTCAGGATTCCATATCAGATTATTTATCATGGAGCCATCACTCACATTGTCTAGTTTTTAGTAGTCACATGGTGCTGTACTTATCGTGGTAAGGCTCACAATTTAGCAACTACAAACCATAGGGGTGATCGTATCATATACCATTGTACCATTGCAAGCATTGTTTAGAATCCTGTATTCTTGGTGGAGGGTTTCTTGTTTTTTTCGTATCTCATAATTTAGGTACTAACAATACAAAAGGTGATTCTCTCACATCGAACGATCGCGAGATGGGGTCATAGAGAAATTATCACATTCTTATTTGATCATTTTCGTGTTCTAAATTTATTTAGTCAATCATTCTCTCTTTTTTAATTTCTTTTTCTATCATATATTTCTATTTTTTATTTTATTTTTTAATTGTCATATGCATGTGTATATAATTATAGTATGTTGTCATATAAATCAAAACATATGTATAAATAAATATATGTTATGTAGTATACTCATATCACAGTACATCACAATCCAAAATAATATTTTAAAATAATTTAACAATTTAACTAACTTATATTATAGTTTTAGTTTGTTCATTTGATGACTCTTTTATGTCACTTTTATTGCCTTTCCATTTTTTTATCTTTTCTATTTTTATAATTTTTATTACATGCTGTTAGTAATTATTTATATTTTATTCATAAGATTTTTGAAATTCTTAAATATTATTTTAAGTTTTCTTTTTTTAATTATTTTTCCAAACTATATATTTTTTATAGAATAAGTATTCACAAACATAGTTACAAAATGTTTTTAAATCATTCTTTTGCTTCACGGAACCATCGCCCACATTGCCTAATATCTTCTACTTATGATGTTAATGTCCTTGTCGTACCGTGGCTCATAATTTTGCTACTAACGACAACAGGGTTGATCTTATCATATATCACTGTAACATTGCCCGTAATTCAGGTGCCAGCGAATGTAATGGTGATTCTCTCATATCGTATGGTATATTTTTGCTTGTCATATTGTGCGATTAAGCCTATTTATGGTATGTGACATAGACTTTCTTAACAACACTACCAAATTCAACCCAGTATTTGGTTACTTCAAAACCATCGCTCGAGCAGCTCAATAGAAAATTTAACAACATTCCGAGGAAAATCTCAATCAAAAGTATACTTTTAACAGTCCTTTTTATACAATTTAGGATATGAGCTCTTTTATGAAACTCTTTTCCTAGATTGAAGTAGTTTCTACTATGACTTTCTTAGGTGAAGCTTTGCTTATTGAAGCCCTCCAGACCCAAGCACAAGTTATTATGTTTTACTTTTCTCCCAAGCTCTTCTTCTTTTTTCTCAGACCTCTTCATGTGTAGAGCATAGCTAAAAAGCCTTGGGGAGGGTAAGATTATTCTTTTTATAATAATAAAGAGGATTAATTAAAATATTCCTTTAATTTTCTTTTTAAAAATTTATTAAAAAAATTTAGAAGACTTCAAAAAATCACAAATAATGTACTAGCAGATATCTCATTTCAAGATCTTCTCAATGGTTTGCCCAAGTTTCAAATCTAGCTGTTAGCCACATGAAATGTTTTTGAGATGCATCAAAATATATTGATTTCATAGTGTTGGATCTGTACAATTTACATTCAACTTTAAATACACAAATGCAAATGTATTTTGTAATTAAATAATTTAGGCTATCATACTAATGCTTTTGCATTTCATGTAATTGCCTTTCAATTATACCTAAAAATTCAAACATATTTAATTAAAATGGCTTGGATATTGCCAAATGCACTTGTTGAGAAGTAGTAGCATATGTAAAAGGCTAGTTAGTGCACATGACGATTTAGGAATAAATACTGCAATTTTTCATGAATTACACCTTTGAAAGATGGAAATATATGTGATTTAGGTGCTTGCATATCTTAAACAAGCATTCAAAGGAAAGGAATAGTAATATGGTTCAGATGCATGATTGATAGAGAATTGGAACTAATTCATTATGGAATTTGCACCTTATATATGTACTCAAGCATTTGCGTGACATCATGAATTCTTGTCTCTTTACACGATGATTTCCCTTCATATTTGCATATAAGTGGTAATTTATGAACTATTTTTCAGTTTGTAATTCTGATATAGAATTTCTAATCGGCATTAAAAAAATGCTTCTAGGTGATCAAAACTAGGAAGCAAGATTTATTTGTATATACAGATAGCCTAAACTGAGTTGTTGCTCTTTCATTCTTGGTCTTCATAGCAACATAAGAATATTTGGATTCCTTTATTTTTTTTATACAGCATGAAAGGAGCAGTTACCATCATCTTTCTTAATTTTTTGTTTTTTTTCATTGTGACTTCGTTCATGAATGAAGACCTTCTTCAACACTTGGTCTTGTAAAAAAAGTCGCATGAGAAGGCTGTTTCAATTGCTGCACGCTTCTTGATCACATTATTAAGAGAGGTATGTTTTTTACTTTGCTATTTTTTTAAAGCATCCTTAATGGTGCAATGAAAAAATAATGACAAATTTGTTATATTTTGAGAAAATATTCAATTTTCTTTTTTCATTTATATAGATATGCTCTTCATTTTTTGTCAAGAAAGACCGAGGTCATCCCATTGATTCAAAAGCTAGACCAAAAGCATTTGGAGAAGTCAGCATTGCCAATGACGTGCCCGGTGTTGAGTTACTTAAACAAGACGATGGTAAGCCTTTATATAGTAGTTGTGAGGATGAAATGCCTGCTTATGGTTCTGAAGGTGAAAATGATTCCTTAGCAGTTAACAATGATATCTGTGCTAGAGTTACATATGAAGAAGATCAGGATTCTGTAGAAAATGGAGTGAGAGACAATGAATTTTTCCCTAAAAGTGGACAATCTAGTGGTATTGATGGTTTGGAAGATGATGCTTGCAGGAATGACAGTGATGAAGAAGGTTCAAATGATGGGGAATTGTCTAATGTTTGTGACGCTGAAGAATTGAATGAAGAAATAGAAGTGCAAGCCATACGTATTGATGGGCAAGATGAAGATGCTAACGATGGGAAAGATCCGTCAAACATAAAGAAGAGGAAGCTAGGCAATTTTGTTGAATGTCTAAATGATGTTGATGCAAGTCCGCGTTCTCTTAAAAGACTTGCAGTAATCAAGGCTACTGAAGTTTCAACTAATGAAGCTGATGGTATTGTTTCTAATGAAAACTTCCAATGTATCAAAGAACTGAAGATAGACTTCATCATTTATCTTCTATATTCAATTTTCTTAGCAGCTCATCGATTATCTTGTATTTATTGATAGCATGGCTTCTACAAAGATTACCTTGCTCTTGTAGATGTTCTTGACCAAGCTTTTAAATTGAAGGCAGTCTCTGTTGTTATAAAATAAATGCGCATAAGTTATATGCAATGTCTTCATGTCTTTACTAGAAGTTTAACTTGAGAAATCATATTCAAATGCTAATTAGGCAAATAAAGAGACAAAGAAGGCCTTGTCTCAACATGGTCTATTAAGAAATGATGAAGGCTATAAAGCAGCAACTTCTGAAATTCCATCTTCTGAGCAGCTAAGTGCAAAACGTTTGAACCCTATTAAACTTGAGGTAATTCTCTAACATGGTTTCTTTCTATTGGTTTGATGGCCCTTCTGATTTCACTTCTCAATGTGTATTATTCATGCAAATTTCATGGCTTTTAATGGCCTGATGATGTTAATGTTCATCTTGTCTAGAGAAGTGAAGCAAGATAGTTAGTCATACAGTTGTATCAGTCGACTTAGTTTTAGAAGATGAAATACCATTGATGTGGTTTTATTAGACACATAATTTTTCATAGGATCTAACTTAATATCATTGTTATGTGGATTAAGTGATGTTTTATTCTTTGACCATGCATTATTTGAATTAAAATTGGGCAATAGCGAGTAATTTCTAGCACAAGTAGCTAGACTCAAATGGAGTTTGATTTCATCCAGCAAAAGCATCATAGTTATATTCAATCTAGAAATTAGCTAATGGAAGCATTATTGCTGAGCTATGTTAGCAATTTTAATGTCTTAAGCACGAAGAAATTTGTGCTCAATGCTGCACAAATATAGTTCATAGGTTCCTACTTTTAATGTCTTATAACATGGTTGCCTTCTTTGATGTTTCTCACCAGCCATTCATGGGAGTGATCTCATAGAAATGGTAGGGATAAGAAAAATCAGAACCTCTTGGATGTATTCATCCAAGTTGGTTTGGCATTTTTAAAAGCAATTTACTAAACTTCAATGGTTAACAAATGATAATCATGTGTTGTGTCTAGGCGCACGTCAGGAGCAGGCTCAGCAAGCAGGAGAGAGAAGCTCTCGTTCGAGCAGGCAGAGGGGATAGAGAAAAGTACAAGGATAAAACTGTCGTGAAACAAAAAAGGTATGTCATAGTTACATTTGCCATTTTTAATTGCAAGGGTATCATGTTTTTTGTTTTGTTACGTGATTTTGTTATTTCAAAGCTTATTTTAATCTGGTTCGGCTTGAGATAAGTTGCTATTATTGTTTAACCAGACTAGTGGGCTAAGCAATAGGCAGAAGCAGCACTCAAAGGCGATGCCACTGGCTACCAAAAGAGCAATGGCAGCTTGTTCTCCTCAAGAGAAAAAAGGCGACAAAGGCAAGGTGGTAAGCAATTTAAGGGAAGGAAGGCATGGAAGTGAAACTAGGGAACTCTAATCTATTTCAACAATCTGGGATCACATTTTTTTGTTGGACCTATATCTTTACTTAGATTCTCTTTTATCACTCTGATTAGTTCCCAAATTGTTAAAGATATACATGCGATGCATGAGGCCAATAATTTTTTATTAAGATTTTGAGTTAATTAATATTTTCCCATTAAAGAGGTGTAAAGGATGTGTAAACCAAGGCTGTCTTGAAACAATGTTTTGAATTTCATTTAACTTTTATATTCAACTTCTAGTATTAAAATGATGTGGACTTTTTTAAGTTTCAAAGTCTAGAAATTTTTATCTGAATATGATTAAAGACTTAAGTTAATAGAATAGATGTCAAGACAATTTTTCAAATCATAAGGAAGGATAAATGATAAAAAAATATGTTCATGATATTTGTTTAATATTTGAATTGTTAGCCTGTGGTTCATTATGTATTAGATAAGTAATATAAAAACTTTATTTTGAATATTTGAGGATGAATGGCGTCAATGAGGTGTTTTTAATAAAAAAATTTCATACTAAAAGTAATGTATTTGTAGTAGAGGTTAAGAATAAATCTTAATTGTCATATTATTAGAATGATTATTTGTATTTTGTTAGATTTAAGATATAAAATAAAAATATTGAATGATATTTTTTTATTTTTAATGTTGATTATATTTGTGAAAGTTATATTTTTGATAAGCACCAATAATCATCTTTCTTAAGTTTTAAAAAGTTATGTAGTCTCTTGAGTTAGTTCATGTTGATATTTGTAATAAATGAATATTTTATTTCAAAATAAAAAATAGATATTATTTATTATTTAATTATGACCATATTCATATGAGTTGGATATCTTTTGTAGTGTAAAAATTAAAGGCATTTTAAAAATATAAGGAATTTGAAGGTCTTATAAAAGTAAAAAATTTGTTTAATATAAAAATTATTTGAACTAATAGAGAAGAAAAATTTTTATCTAAAGAATTTGATTTTTTCCACAAACACATGAAATTCATAAGCAATTATTTATTAGAAAAGTACCAAAATAAAATAAAATTGTAAAAAAAGAAGAATAGAATAATTGTTGAGATTACTTATATTGAACGAGAAAAAATTATAAAATAAATTTTGAACAACTATTACTATTTTTCTTTATATTTATGCTTTGATAACTTTAAATGAATACAACAACTTGAATATAAAGTGTAAAAAATATATTTTTTTAGTTCTTTCATGAAATATAAGATTTTTTTTGTCACTGATGTTATTAATTTATTATCATAAAATATTTCTATGTGATTATATTATTCTTTATGAACAAACATCCATATATTATTTTTTTCAATAAATTATATTTTCTTTCTTTTATCTTTCTCAATGAGCAAATGTACAAAAACTATGCTTTGAAAGACTGATTATTTTGGAGTGTCATTATCTTCAATTTTTCTATGAGGACCAATTTTTGTAGACCAGTTGATGGTGATTTCATGATTTTATCGAAGTTGAATCTATGGAAACATTATTCACACTTGTTCACCAGTCGTCATCAAAGCAGACGATTTCTTAAATATAGTTTAATGAAAGACGGTTGCTTTTTGGTTGTGTCCAGCGTGCCACCCTTCATGTATCTGCCAATATCCACGGCATCCACCATTGCAACATGCTTCACAAGTAGCAAAACAAAAGTTAGAATGTCACCTCCCCTACTGTACATGCTCGCTCAAGTTTTTTTCGCTCCTTGCATCAAAAGGACCAACCATGCCGATGTGATCACCTACCACCTTTGTCCTCCCCAAGCACAAGAATCAGGTGCGCAAGCACTAGTGCTATCTGAAACAGAGATGGATATGTGATCAATTCTATAGTTTCGATCAGCATCAGCTTACACGCCTTCCCCTCAACCTCATCATCGATGTTCACAGTCAACATCAAATCCTCTTCATGCCATTCGATGAACTGTACCATATCATAGCAAGCGTGCCAGTAAATCAGCGGGCTCGCTCCTCCTGTGGTTGCCATTATCTCTTGTTGCATCAACACCAGATACAACATATAATCGGACAGGCACTTGCATGCCTGCATCCCGCGCCAAGTGCTCTTTTGTGCTCTTAACCACTTAGACCGTGGTTGAGTTTCATGAGGATGATGCAATGGGTGCAGCTCCTGGGGCTTCCAGTGTTCGCATAGCTGTGTCTCAATGTGCCACACAAGAACTTACTGATCAGCTAACAAGCCTTCTGTCAAATTAAGGAATGTAGGGACAACCCATATTGGGGCATCGACTTGCCGGAGTGTAGCGAGCCCTGTCATATCGTTGAACTGCCCCCATGATATTTGTAAGCGTTTCTGAGCATGTGTAGTGACGAGCTCTATAAGAAGTTGATTGCCTTTACTGACTTCTGTGAATATGAAGTTTAGAATGAAAATCCACTTGTCCAGCTCGAGAACAATACCGTTGCCTCCTGAAATGCTCTAATGGGTCATCTAAGCTTGGATTCTATTCTGCATGCCCATTTGTTTATCCTCCTGTTCTTCGGATTGTCTGGTGATACATGTTACTTTTGCTGTACTGTTGCATTCGTGAAGCAGTTGGTGATCGAGTTGTAGCATCTCTGAAGGCCTCCATTTTCTTTCACACCACAATCTTCTCATTATTCTGAGAATGAGCTGGGGAAGAAGAAGGCCCCACTTGCCCATGTTCTTAAATTCAAGAAGGAAGATCACCGACTAGTCGGAAAGCAGGAGCATGAGAGAAGCCACGGTATCAAGACATATGGAAGCTCCAAGCACGAAATAAGTGATTGTGACATCACTAGTGTCAAAGCCATGCTTTGGGGAGAAAACGAACAACAAGAAAGCAAGAAGGATACTAGAGGAGCAGATCACCCTAAGGATGACACCGACATGTGAGTAATTAACGACGCCCTTCGTGTACATCTCATCATAGGCATAGCTAAGTTCCATGCTTGTCAGTCCCAAAATTTCCTTGATAGTCTTCTCCTTCAACATGTCTCTGATTACCTTGTATACATCCACAAGTGGAATAACGTCCACGAAGAAAGGCTTGCAAACCGAGTACATATCAAAAGCTCCTTTTAAAGCATTCAATTCATCATTTTCATTTTCTCCCTGCACACATGCTACCATTGTCCTACAATTGGAAGAAATCTGGTTTAATTTACTTTGCTTGGTTGAAATGACCACAGAGCTGCAAAAATCGTCAGTGCTGGCTCTGTAGAGCGAGTAAGACCGCTCTGCATACTTGATGATGGCGATAAAGAATATGAGCAGGGTAGGAGCGAGTAGGAGGTTACTTGGAAGTGATCAGAACAGAACATAGATGGCAATGAGGAGCTCGTAGGCGAGGGCAAGAAGGAGTCGAGCTCACAACTCATTGTCCTCCATGGAATTGGCAGTGATGGTGTCTAGGCCACCAAGGTGAAGCAGAAGGAAAGGTGCCCAGAATGCGAGGATGGCGTTGTTGCTATTGTCGTCCATGCTGCTATTTAGTTGGCCAAGAACGAAGTCAACAGCCCAATTAGCCAAAAGATAGTTGCTCCAAACAACCATTCTTATCGATGCTCTCGATGCTGAGGTGTTTCTCAAACATCCAAGGAAGATGAGCACAATTTGTATCGTGAGGCTCACCATTATCAAAATATGTCCATCCCATTTACTCTAGAGTTTCTTATATTTTCCCAAAATATCCACTAATTTTGTGTCTTATGTGAGATCAACTTATTACAGAAAGTAAAAATAATTTCACTTTCTCCATTCATTTCGATCTCCCTACTCCATTTTCGAACAGGTGAGTGTGAATATATATTTGACGGGGAACCCAAGCAAGTTTGGAGCAACAGCCGAAACACGATCAACTTTCTCGTGTCAAAACAACATGAAATATATATTTGTTTAGGGGACACCTCCGATTTATAATTGACACGCAAATGTTAAATAAATTCCTTGCTTGTGTGGGAGACCGCTAGATAGTTAACATCATTTCCTTGATGCCTTTCAATCTTTCTTATAGTCATTCTAAAAAACTTACATCATCGATGACTCAAACCTTTGCAACTCTCCTCTATGGCACAACTTTGCTTCTCAGTTTTCTTATATGAAAAAGCTCATTGGATTGGACCTACTAGACTTATTTATAAGCCGAGACAACAAGGTCGTTATGACCTGAACTCTTCAAATCTCACTATTGAATTATACATGGGAAGTGAGGGCAGTTAAAATCATTTTTTATCCTACTCGTACCATGACTATTGAGAATTTGAAAATCATATTTCCCATGAGTTTCAACATGACATTTTTATAAAATACCTAAATATTCTATTATTTTCAAATATATTATGTTATTTAATATTCTTCTATAATGATATTTATAAATTACATAACATATTGCCATTAAGGTTGTAGAGGCAAATATTATTCATTTGTATTAGAGTACAGCAAACACGATTTGTGCATGCCATACAAGATGCTCAACATATTGTACATTAGGTTATAAAAGTTAAGGAATCAATAATAAATAGGATTAGCCTTAGAGTGGTTTTACATAAAACATATAAAGCAATAAATTTAATGTATGGTGTACTATTAAAAATTTTTACAAAATATATAATACATTAAGTATAAAATATGGCATGCTAATACTATAGTAGGCGAAAAATAAAGATGATAATTTGAGTGAAATAATTATAAGAAATATGGTGTGGGTGTGTGTGTGTGTGTGTGAGTGTGTCTATATATATATATATATATTTAAAAAATTATTTGGTGATAAATATGCATGTTTATATTTGTAAAAAAGAAAAAAAATAATTTCAATATGATGTTTTCATCCTAAATTCAAGTTGTAAAACTTGTAATTATGATATATGCACAATATTAAATGAATACATAAAATGTTTCATAATTAAGATATTTTTGCATATTATTTATTTATTTTTTGCTCTTACATAGAATATGATTTTTCTAAGAGGTTGATCATTATTTTATTAGTATATCATTTTATATTTTAATAATATTTATATTTCATGATTTGCATGATAATATATATGCTTTAATGAAATAATGCATATAAAAAAAGATTTTTTTATAGTAATATCTTAAAATTTTTCTCTGTATAATATATATCAACTCTTGAGATTTGATTGATATAATTGTAATTATGAGAATTTAAATAACAATAAAATTATTTATTTAAATAATACATCTATTAATTAAAAATAATAATAATTTTATTTTGAGAAGTGTCTCATATTTTTAAATGAAAATAAAATTTTATTAATGCATATAATTAAAAACAACTCTCTTTGAAGAATATAATTGTAGTGTGCTAAAAAAATTTTATGACTTACATAATTAATTACAATTTTTTGAATAATACATATATATATTATGAATATTTAAATGGCAAATAATACTTTTTAATTTAAGCCAATTATCTTTAACAAGATTAGTTTTAAATAAGTTATTACTAAAACTTTTAGGTCGTTTAGAGATGTAGCTAATGAAAGAAAAATGGGGGAGAGAAGGAGAAAAGGAGAAAATAAAGAGAAGAGGGAAGAAGAAAGTTTCAAATCGGGAGGACAACAAGAAAGACAAGAAAAGAGGTGTGTTGGTCATAAGGAGAGCAGCAAGGAAGACAGAAAAGGAGACTTACTATTACTATAAGAATAAAGAAAGGGAAGAACATACTAGAAAGCTACTACAATGAGCGAAAATAGGGCAAAAAAGTTGAAATTATATTTTTTATTGAATTTATTAATTTTTATAAAGGAATTAGAGGTTTTATTTTATTGTACAAGAAAGCTATGATAGTTAATTATGGGGGTTTAGAATTGTCTTATAGTAAAATATAGTTCAATTTAATCCTTATGGTTTTGTTTGGAGGTGAGTCTACCATATCATTAGACTCAATATACAATATGATTATCAATAATTTGTTTAGGGAGTTAAAAAACATATCATACAATTAAGAGAATATATAATACAATTAAAGTTAAGTTGGTTTAAGAAGAAAGCTTATTGTGTGGTCCAATAATGTCATCATATCATAGTTAGAGAGATCAAATGGGATTCTCATACAATATGATTAGACAAAGGTCAAAGAGTAAGATGGGCTTCTGATAATCGTATATAAGGAGTTGAAGGAATCATATTGTTTGATGGAGAGGCCATATAATATAATAAGTGAAGAATTAATAACAATGATTTAGTAAGATGCCAATTATACAACACGATGGGGGAATCATATAATTGATGTTTTTGTAGTAGAGAAAGTAGAGAGAATGCTTTGTGTTTGATGAGTCAAGCATAAATGTTTATATCTCTTATGGGCTTGCTTTAAGTGAAACTATTAATATTCAATTAAGTCAAGCCATGAACATTAAATGTCTAAAATAGTGGCCTTCAAGACTCTTAGAGTGATGGAAAGCTTCAAGGAAATTGAAGGCATGCACCAAAATCTTTATAATTGAATATCTCTTTATTTTTCTTTAATTTGATATGTCCAAATTTTGAAATGATGTGACACACTAGTAGTATTAATATTTGAAAATCTTATAAGTTTAATAACTTTTCATGGTGAATTTCTTTTCATAGTCATTTAGGACACCTGTAATACTATCATAATATAAAATTGTTTTGGTATACTTATATTCAAAATTTTGGCACAAAAATTCTCATATACATTATAAAACCACTTTAGTCTCGAAAATTTTCACTGTAGCATTGTGCGGGTAGACCCGACCTGACAGCTGGTTCCTCCAGGCTTTAAGGATTTAAAAACTAAAATAAAGTAAAATTTTTTTGATAGACTCGAAATGGGCGAGAGAAGCCTAAAGGCCATAGGAAGAGCTGCTGAACAGAATAAGTGAGAAATCAGCCCGTAGCTACTGAACGAAACAAGTGCGAACTCAGCCCGTAGAGAAAGCTGACTAGAGCAAGCACAAAATCAAGCTAACCAGGACCAAGTGATGAAATGTTGGTCGAGGAAGGGGGGAGCCAACCCCAAACAGCTAGAGAGACAAATGAATCGAAAGTGTTAAAGAGAGCAATGGCAAAGGCATTTGCACGATGTGGGACTAAACTTCCATTCGATTGTCAAAGACGATGGAAGGGCAGGAGCGATCAGGCTGCTTAGATTAATCAAGGTAAGTTGTCATGATAATTGTAAAACGCCGAGTAGGAGATCCAAAATCGAGCCAAATCTGCAAGGGGATGCATTACCACTGCAGTAAGTTTCTATTTTAGTTGATTTTTGGACATACTATTTTAATACATACAGGACAACCATTGGGAGATCTAATAGCCCAGATCAAGGCCGCCTAGATCCAATAGCCAGGGTTGAACTCGAACTGTAAATTGGAGATTCAATCAGAAACGTCCATTTCAGGCTCCAAACCAAATGGCGACTGCTTTGTGTCCATTACCCAAATGGCTAGTTCATTTTAGAACCATTGGGAGTGAATTTAAAGCTCAAATTAAGCTCTGTAAATAGTGAATTATGAAGAACTCCTAGTGGTTACCATTGCTAAGATTTCAAAGCTTTCAAATCACAATATCGAGCAATTCTAAGTGCATACGGTGCTTCCAAAGTGACAAAGTGAAAGCTCGAAGAAGGAACCCGAAATTGGAGGTTTTTGCTTCCAATATTTTTCAATCTCTATTCTTCCCTCTTTTTGCTATTGCGTGTGCCTCATATTTCTCTTAAAATTGTGTTAAGTTTTGCGAATTTTTTGTACTTCTTCCTTTGTGGTATGGGCATCCCAGTAATTATGCAACAGCCTTAGGTTTGAGTTGAGCCTGAAAAAACTCAAGTAGACTCAGGATTAGTCGTACGTAAAATCCCAAGTAGGTTTGAGATGAACCATACAAAAAACCTCTCTTCTAATTTGGTGATTTTAGTGTTCCTTTCCCAACAATGGTTGGTCGTGGATGTAGGCTCGATTTTGAGTCGAACAACCTTAAAAAACTTGTGTACTATTCTTTCATATTCTTGCTTAAAAGATTTAAGTTTTAATTGAAACCGAAAGTCGAAAGAAAATTTTATTTACCACAATTCACCCACCTCTTATGGGATTGTCTTAAGCACAAAGAATTTCGATTGGTATCAAAAAGAGGAATCCCAAATTATGTGAGTAACATCACGTGGGAGATCCACTTGTGCTAAGTGAAGGATTTCTCACATTCTTTGTGGTTTTGTGATTTTTGGTTTTATGGCTTCCTCTTTGGTTGATATGGGTGCAACTTTGTGTGAAGGTCTTTCTTTAACTCGGCCTCCCTTATTTAAACGAGAACTTTACTTATATTAGAAAAACCGTCTTAGAATTTTTATTCAATCTATCAATTTAGAATTATGAGAAGTTATGACTAAGCTTTGTGAACTTCCTGGAAATTCTTTTACTAATGAATTAAAGCCTTTTAACGAACCAATGTTGAGCATAAAACATTGGCTCAATTGAATGCTAGGGCCTTGAACTATCTTCATTGTGGAATTTCTCCTAGTGAATTTACACAAAGTATAAATTTGCATACGACATTTAAGGTATGGAAAAAACTCGAAGTAACTCATGAGGACACCTCACAGGTGAAAGAGATGAAGATCAACATCGTCACCCATGACTATGAGCTTTTTAGAATGAATCCTAATGCGAGTGTTAAAAGTATGTTTTTAAGATTTAATGACGTAAGAAATGGCTTGATAAATCTTGAAAGGGCATTCTCAAATGGTGACCTAGTGAGGAAAATTTTGGGAATCCTTCCAAAGGAATATGATCCCCTTACAACGACTATTAAAGCAATTAAAGATGTCAACAAACTTTCATTGGATGAACTCTCTGGGGAACTTCTCACTATCGAAATAGAGATAACTAGGAGACGTATGGAAGAGGCTTCTATAAGCAAGTTAAAGCATGAAAGGAAGAAGGAAGAACCCATGGCCTTCAAAGCCACCAAATGTGATTTGGATTCCACTTTTACCTCTTCCATGAATTTGGAGGAAGGGGTAAGTTTTCATGTTAATGGTTTAGAAAAAAATTTGGGAAAAAGATTTCTTAATAGGAAATGGAAGAAGATGAGCAACAAGGAGAGGAAGAGGCCACCAACTTGTTTTGAGTGTGGTCCAAAAAGTCATATTAAATCGAAATATTCAAAATGGATAATTTGGAAAATATTATAAGTATTTTTGTTTAGGAAAATAAAACTATTTTTTTATAGTAAAAATTATGGAATAGATTGTATAATCTTTTATCCAAACTAGATATGGTTTTCTTGACAATCAAGTATGTTATCCTTGTAAGTGTCAAATATATGACCCTTAATAACCAACTCCTTGAGAATGCGGGATGCTTTTGATTACTTCATTAAACAGCTTAGTTAACTTGTTTAATAATTTAATCCAATTATTTATCTCAATATTTTCAATTATTTCATTATAAATCATCTTTGTCTCTTTGCAACACATGTACAATAATGCAATCATGTTGCTTGACTAGCATAAAATTGGAGAATAGTTGTGGCGACCAAGCTTGCCTTTCTTGGGATCGGATGTCACATCCGCTATTTTTTTTCTTAATACTTTTATTTTGAAATGTACTTTTTATAAAAAAATTAAATAAATACATTATGTTTCAAAACATTTGGTATGCTCACATATTCAAAACAAATGAAAAAATATGCCTAACCTTCGAAATCAATTTTTTGTGAAGCCAAATATATGAAACAACATAATGATCATATTACAAAAGGCAATTAACATGTCCAACAAAAACAAGTAGATGTCTAAGTTATTGTAAAACGTTTGAGGCATAACAAATAAGGGGGGATGAGTGAATTGCCTATTTAAGGAAATTTTCATTTCCAAAAATTACTTCTACATCTTCATCTTTTTTGACTTCTTTTTCTTCTTCTTCTCCTCCTCCTTATCCTTCTCCTCCTCCTTTTCCTTCTTCATCTTTTTCTTCTCTTTTTCTTCTTCTTCTTCTTCTTCTTCCTTCTCTTTCTCCTTCTCCTTCTCCTTCTCCTTCTCCTTCTTTCTCTCCTCCTTCACCTTCTCTGTCTCCTTCTTCTTCTTCTTCTTCAACTTATTCTTCTTCTTCCACTTCTTCTTTTTCTTCTTCTTTTTCAATTTCTTCTTCCGCCTCTTCCTCTTCTTCCTCTTCTTTCTCATCTTTCTCTTCTTTTTCTTCTTCTTTTTCTTCTTCTTTCTTTTCTTATTCTTGTTCTTCTTCTTCTTCCACCTCATCTTCTTCTTCTTCTTCTTTTTCTTCTAATTCCTCGTCTTCTTCTTCTTCCTCTTCCTCTTCTTTCTCTTCATCTTCTTCTTCTTCTTCCTCTTGTACTTTTCGTCTTCTTGTTCTTGTTCTTCTTCTTCTTCTTTTTTCTTCTTCTTCTTCTTCTTCCTCTTCTTCTTTTGATTCTTCTTCTTGTTCTTGTTGTTCTTCTTCTTCTACTTCTTTTTCTTCTTCTTCTTCTTCTTCTTCTTCTTCTTCTTCTACTACTACTATTACTTCTACTTCTTTTTTCATTTACTTCTTCTTCTTCATCTTCTTCCCATTGTACTTCTACTTCTTCTTTTTCTTCTTCTTCTCCTTCTTCTTTTTGTTCTTCCACTTCTTCTTCTTCTTCTTCAACTTTTTTCTCTTCTTCTTCCTCCTCTTCTTATTCTTTGTCTTCTTCTTCTTCTTCTTCTTCTCCTTTTTCTTCTTCCACTGTCTCACCCTAATTTTTCTTCTTCTATTTTTTCTTCATCATCATCATCATCATCTTCTTCTTCTTCTTCTTCTTCTTCTTCTTCTTTTGCTTCTACTTCCTCCCCATCTCCTTCTCCTTCTCCTTCTCCTTCTCCTTCTCCATCTCCATCTCTTTCTACTTCTCATTCTCCTTCTCCTTCTCCCATTCTCCTTCTCCTTCTCCTTTCCCTTCTCCTTTGCCTTCTCCTTTTCCTTCATCTCCTTCTCCTTCTCCTTCTCCTTCTTCATGATCTTCTTCTTCTTCTTCTTCCAGCTCGTCCTCTTCTTCTACTTCCTCTTCTTCGTCTTCTTCTTCATTCTCTTTTTATTCATCTTCTTGTTTTTCTTCATCTTCTTCATCTTCTTCTTTTTCCCTTCTTTTTCTTCTTCCTTCTTCCTTTTTACTTCTTCCATTTTACATCATCCGTCTTCCTTCTTCCTTCTTACTTCTTCTTCCTTTTTCTTTATCCTTCTTCCCCTTTTTCTTCCTCTTCTTCTTCCTATTCTTCTTCCTATTCATTTTCTTCTTCTACTTCTTCATCTTCTTCATCATCAACATCTTCTTCTCATGCTCCTTTGCCTTCTTCTTTTTTGTATTCTTCTTCTTCTTCTTCTTCTTCTTCGACTTTTGCTTCTTCAACTTCTTCATCATCATCTTCTTCTTCTACTACTTCTAAATGTTTATCTACTTCTTCTTCTTCATCTTTTTATTCTTCTTCTTCTTCTTCTTCTTCCACTTCTTCATTTTCTTCTTCTTTTTCTTCTTCTTCCACTTCTTCTTCTTCTTCTTCTTCTTCTTCTTCTTATTCTTCTTCTTCTTCTTCTTCTTCTTCTTCTACTTCTTCTTCTTCTTCTTCTTCTTCTTCTTCTTCTTCATCTTCTACTTCTTCTTCTTCTTCTTCTTCTTCTTCTTCCTCTTCATCTTTTTCTCGTCTTCCTCTTCTTATTCTTCTTCTTCTACCACTTCTACCACTTCTTCTTCTTCTTCTTCTTCTTCTTCTACTTCTACTTCTTCTTCTTCTTCTTCTTTTGTTTCTACTTCTTTTCCTTCTTCTACTTCTTCTTGTTGTTCTAATTCTCCTTTTTTTCATCTATTTCTTCTTTTTCTTCTACTAATTCTTCATTTTTTTCATCAACATCATCATCTTCTTCTTCTTCCTTCTCTTTTTCTTATACAACTTCTTCTCCTTCTTCTTATACTTGTTCTTATTCTTCTTCTTCCTCTTCTACATCTTCTTCCACTTCATCCTCTTCCTGGTCTTCTTCTTCTTCTTCTTCTTCTTCTTTTACTTCTACTCTCTCACCCTAATTTTACTTCTCATATTTTTTATTCTTCATCTCCTTCTCTTTCTTCTCCTTCTTCTTCTTCTTCTTCCCCTTCTACTTCTCCTTCTCCTTCTCCTTCTCCTTCTTCTTCTCCATCACTTTCTCCTTCTCTCTCTCCTTCTTCTTCTCCTTGCCCTTCTCCTTCTCCCATTTCTCCTTCTCCTTCTCCTTTCCCTTCTCCTTCTCCTTCTCCTTTTCCTTCATCTCCTTCTCCTTCTCCTTCTCCTTTTTCATGATCTTCTTCTTCTTCTTCATCATCATCATCTTCTTCTTCTTCTTCTTCTTCCACCTCCTCCTCCTCCTCTTCTTCTTCCTCTTCTTCGTGTTCTTCTTTATTCTCTTTTTCTTCATCATCTTCTTCTTCTTCTTCCATTTCCCCTTTTTTCTTCTTCCTTCTTCCTTCTTACTTCCTTTTCACTTCTTTGTTCTTCCTTCTCCCTTCTCCCTTCTTACTTCTGCCATTTTCCTTATTCTTCTTCACCTTTTTCTTCTTCTTCTTCTTCCTGTTCTTCTTCCTATTCTTTTTCTTCTTCTACTTCTTCATCTTCTTCTCCTACTCCTTCATCTTCTTCTTTTTCTTATTCTTCTTCTTCTTCTTCTTCCTCCACCTGTACTTCTTTTTCTTCTTCTTCTTCTTCTTGTTCTTCTTTAAAAACTTCATCTTCTTCTTCTTTGACATTTGCTTCTTCATCTTCTTCTTCTACTTCTTCTACTACGTCTTCTATATCTTTATCTACTTCTTCTTCTTCTTATTCTTCTTCTTCTTCTTCCTCCTCTTCATTTTCTTCTTCTTCCACTTCTTCTTCTTCTTTTTCTTTTTCTTCTTCTTCTTCTTCTTCTTCTTCTGCTTCTTCATCTTCTTCTACTTTTTCTTATTATTATTATTATTATTATTATTATTATTATTATTATTATTATTCTTCTTCTTCATCTTTTTTCTCGTCTTCTTCTTCTTCTTCTTGTTCTTCTTTTTCTTCTTTTTCTTCCTCTTCTACTTCTACTTCTACATCTTCTTCTTCTTTTTCTTCTTCTTCTTCTTTTTCTTCTTCTTTTACTTTTGCTTCTTTTTCTTCTACTACTTCTTATTCTTGTAATTCTTCTTCTTTTCAATATATTTCATCTTCTTCTTCTGTTAATTCTTATTCTTTTTCATGATCATCATCATCATCTTCTTGTTCTCCTTCTTATACGACTTCTTCTCCTTCTTCTTGTACTTGTTCTTATTCTTGTTCTTCCGATTTTACATCTTTTTCCATTTCTTCCTCTTCCTCTTCTTCTTCTTTTTCTTCTTCTCATTCTTCTTCTCCTTCTCCTCCTCCTTCTCCTTCTCCTTCTCCTTTACCTCTACTCCATTTCCTCGTTGTCCTTCTCCTTCTCTTACTCTTGCTTGTTTTTCTTCTTATTCTTCTTTTTCTTCTTCTTAATTTTTATTTCTTCTTTCTTGTTTCTTTTTTCTCCTTTCATATTTTTTCTTCCTTCTTCGTTCTTCCTTCTTTCCTCTTCCTTCTTGCATCTTCCTTCTTGCTTCCTTCTTCCTTCTACCTTCTTCCATCTCCCTTTTTCCTCATGCTCTTCCTCTTCCTCCTCCCCTTCTTCCACTTCTTCTTCTTCTTCTTCTTTCTCTTTTTCTTCATCTTCTTCCTCTTCTTCTTCTTCTTCTTCTTCCTTCATCCTTTTTGCTTCTTCCGTCTTCCTTCTTCCTCCTTCCTTCTTCATTCTTCTATCATACTTCTTCATTTTTCGATATTTTGCTTCCTCTTCTTCTTCCTCTTCTTCTTCCAATTCTTCTTCCAATTCTTTTTCTTCTTCTTCTTCTTCTTCTTCTTCTTCTCTTCTTCTTTTATTTCTTCTATTTCTTCTCCTTCTCTTTCTTCTCATTCTCCGTCTCCTTCTTGTTGTTCTCCTTCTCCATCTCCATGTCCTTCTCCACGCTCTCTTTCTTCTTCTCCTTCTGCTACTCCTTTTGCATCTCTTTCGCCTTCTCCTCCTCTTCCTCTTCCTCCTCCTCTCTTCCTCTTCCTTCTCCTCCTCCTTCTACTTGTCCTTCTCCTTCTCCCTCTTTTCTCCTTCTCCTCCACCCCCTCCTCCATCTCATTCTCCTTCTCCTTCTCCCTCTCCTTTCTTCCTACTTCTTCAATCCTCCTTTTTGTTTCTTCTTTCCCCATTCCTCCTTCTCCCTTCTTCCTTCTTCCTTCTTTCCTCTTCCTTCTTCTTCTTTCCTCATTCTTCCTTCTTCCTTGTTCCTTCTTCCTTCTTCTTACTTCTTTCTTCCTTCATTTTTCTTCTTTCTTCTTTCTTCTTTATTCTTTCTTCTTCTTTCTACTTCTTTCTACTACTTTCTTCTTATTTCTTATTCTTTTATGCTTTTTCTCTAATTCCTCTTCTTTTTGTTTTTTATTCTTCTTCTTCTTCTTCTTCTTCTTCTTCTCTTTCTTCTTCTTCTTCTTCTTCTTCATTTTTCTTTATTCTTTCTTCTTTCTTTTTTCTTTTTTGTTCTTCCTATTTTGCACTTCCTTCATCCTTCCTCCTTCCTCCATCCTCCTTCCTTCTTCCTTCTTTGTTCATCCTTTTTACTTTTTCATTCTACTTTCTTCATTTTCCTTCTTCCATTTTGCTTCTTCGTTCTTCTTTCTTCTTTCTTCTTTCTTCTTCTTTCTTCTTCTTTCTTCATCTTTCTTCTTCTTTCTAACTTCTTCTTTCTTTCTTCTTCTTTCTTCTTCCTCTTCTTTTTCTTCTTCTTCTTCTTCTTCTTCTTCTTCTTCTTCTTTTTCTTCTTCCCTTCTTTTGTCTTCTTCTTCTAATTCATCTTTTTCTTCCTCTTCTTCTTCCTCTACTTCTTCTTCTTCTTCATTTACTTCTTCTTCCACTTTTTCTTCATCTTCCACTTCTTCTTCTTCTTATAATTCTTCCCTTCACCCTCATCTTCTTCTTCCTCTTCTTCATCTTCTTCCTCCACTTCTTCTTCCTCATCTTTTTATTTTTCTTCTTCTTCTTCCTCTTCTTCTTCTGTCGCTTCTTCTTCTACCTCTTCCTCTTCTTCTTCTTCTTCTTCCTCTTCTTCTTCTGTCGCTTCTTCTTCTACGTCTTCCTCTTCTTCTTCTTCTTCTTTTTCCTCTTCATCTTTTTCTTATTTTTCTTCCTCCTCTACTTCTTTTACTTTTTCTTTTTCCTTCTCTTTTTTCCTTTTCTTCCTCTTCTTCTTCTCCTTATTCTTCTTCTTCTTCTTCTTCTTCTTTTTCCTTAATCCAAATTCACTAAGCCCTAACCAATATTCCTTATTTCTAATACCTAATCGCTCCCTTTCTAATCCCTAACCCTTAGTCCCTAATACTTAATCCCTATTCCCAAATCCCACTCTCCCTAATCTATAATCTATATTCTCTAACAACTAATTCCAAATCTTTCCCCCTTAATCCCAAAACCCTAATCCCCAAACCCTATTCCCTAGCCCCTAATCCCTAACCTAAACCCTAATCTGTATCTTCTTACTCCTCTTCTCTCTGCTTCCTATTCTTTTTTTTCTTAATCTTCTTCTTCTTCTTCGTCATCGTCTTTTTTTCTTCCTCCTCTTCTTCCTCATCTTCCTCTTCTTCTTCTTCTTCTTCTCTCCTCCTCCTCTTCTCCTTCTGTTTCATCTTCTTCTTCTACTTCTTTTTCTTCTGCTTCTTCTTCTTCTTCTTCTTCTTCTTCTTCTTCTTCTTCTTCTTCTCCTTCTTCTTCTCCTTCTTCTTCATCTTCTTCTTCATCTTCTTCTTCATCTTCTTCTTCCTCTTCTTCTTCTTGTTCTTCATCTTCTTTTTCTTCTTCTTTTTCTTATTCTATTTCTTCTTCTTCTTCTTCTTCTTCTTCTTCTATTCTTCTTCTTCTCTTCTTCTTCTTCTTCTCCAGTTTCTTCTTCTTCTTGTTCTTCTTTTTCTTTTTCTTCTTCTTCTTCTTATTCTTCTTCTACTTTTTTTCTTCTTCCATTCTTCTCCTTTTAATTCTCCTATTCTTCCTCTTCTTCTTATTCTTCATCGTCATCATTTTCTTCTTCTTTTTCCTCTTCTTCCTCATCTTCCACTTCTTCTTCTTCTTCTTCCTCGATCACTGAGCTAACTCCCTCTCAAACTAAACTCCCTTTGGACTATTGCAAAGATTCATTCTAAGGAATTGAAGAAAAGCTTCTTTTTATACCGTTCGTGCCATTTCTCTTCCCTACTATCCCCTTTGCTCTGGAAACAAAAGTCAGGAATCAAAAACATCAAAAGAATGACATTCGATTATGAATTCACCATCCCGTAAAGGCTGGCTCACTTTCTGGCACTTCAATCAATTCGATTATGACTTAGCCGTCTCTGAAACTTCTTGACCCGCGGACCCCGAAACACATTTGGTAGGTTGTGTTCCTTCAACACTCTGTTCAATGACCTTTTCTAGATCACTAGCTGACTTAGATCCAACTGATGTAATTTGCTCAGTATAAAGCTTTCACATGATCGGTTCCCCAACCCTAGATCACTTTCTTTGAATGGTATTGCCAACTCATTCTAGTTCCCTTCACTTCATATGTTTTAGTTGATAGTAGAGTATTGTCATTGTTACATAATACCCCATGGGGCTCCCTTCTAAGGATCACGATTCTGAACTTTAGAAAAGTGGTCTCCAATTCATGAAGTGAACAGCCCAACCTCTTTGTTTGAAGGTTTGCTAGGAAGCTTCAAAAAGCAAGTAAAAGCTTTGCTTTCTGTAATTCCAAAAAATGAGCAACAATGATTGGAAAAACTGATCTTCGATGACAAACATAGGGAGGGCTCAGAAAAAGTCAGATCATAGATAGAGACTGAAACTAGTGCGTGGGGGTAGGAGCGAGCGTAGCCAAGTGGATAAAAAGTGGATTGTGAAACAACCATGCATAGCTTCATTTCCCGTCATTCACCCATCCCATTCTTTCCAACCAATTAGATTTTTAATGTTTCGTGACAGGGGTGGAAGGTATGGGTGTTTTGACTTTTGAGCAACAAAAAACTTCTAGGTAAGTAGCCATCTAGATTGCTTCCTCCCTAAAAGCTGTAGTTCTAGATTAACCTATTAAGCCAGTACTTTATTTTCCTATCTTATTTTGTTTAATAACATTGAGCAAGAATCATAGCGGAGACTCGCATCTCTGAGTTTCTACGCAGTGCTTGTCTATATGTGTCCCAGGTCCTACAGTCTATAGTAGACAAGCTGATAAGCCATAGGGACTAGTTGTTCCCCCTCCATGTTCTTTCTTTCATGACCAAGGCTAGGAGGACCATCACCCAAGTGTTAACATTACTGAGTGACCTATCTGATGAGCTTGGTGACCTGACTTACTACATGGTAAGGTTGATGCGACATTCGTATGACAGCTCATTGTAGGTTCGTGACACATGCTAAGAAGGAGCTCCAAACAGCACGTTGTTCAGAGTCTCATATTGTGTGGAGACGAAGAACATAATTGAGCGAGAGCTTATGTTGGCGTAGCACGAGCTTGCAGAGGCACGCCTTGGTGTTGAATCCATTAGAGGCCAAGAGGACAACTTCTAGAGAAGACCTTGCTAGGACTGCTACCTCTACATCAGATCTTCACATTGCCTTGCATAATTATAGAGTTGTAGTTATGGTGGTGATGACATTGGGAGTCAGGATTTCTTTCCCAAGCTGTGTCATCATCCTGTTATTTTTGGGGTCCATAATGTTGGTAACCTCTATTTCTTTTTTAGTAAGAATTGTGTAAGCTTTGATAATTACTAACATATTTGCATATTTTCTATTTTCATCTGTGAATTGATACAACACTTTACGTGTTTCTACCCGTTCAATTTCTATGAAGAATACCTGCGAACCCTTGTGGCAATTATTGATATTAATAAAGTTCCCTGAGGGGGACCCCTAATTTCAAGCTCTTGAAGTTGCCTACAATAGCCTCTCAAAAATGATTGGTGGGCAAGGAACTTGAAGGTGGTGATGTAACTAGTTTCTTGCATTGATGAGATTGATGTGTTGCCTGCCCCCAGTCTGAAAATATTGATGAGAGTTTACTCTGCCAAACTTGAATAGGTCATGGGATCCACTCTTGGCTCTGAGGCCAGGGTTTGCCCCTTGTGTCAAGAAAGTAATGAAACAGACTTCCTTCCCATATAATGAAATATGAGTAGCAAGATCGGACTGTCCCCGAACTGAGTAATATCTCTTCCAATATTGAGCATGAATTGGTGTGAGAACATAGTCGCATTCAGGGGACACTTCTTTTTCTTGAGTAGAAGACAACTCCTGAATCAAAAAAGGTCCTTCCCACTAATGTTTGAATATGTTCCATTCGGGTCACATTCATAAGCCTCATCTAGCACTAGGTCTCCCGTCTTGAAAGATCATCTCTAAATCCTTTGATCGAAGGCTCTTGATACACTTGCCACTCTAAGGGTGGGGATTTGGACTTCCAGTGGGAGGACTGCTTTTCAACCAATGTCAAGGCATAAGGCATATGGTATGCCCATGGTCCTTCGAGAAGTTTCTCATGAAGATCGTCTCTAAGAATAAGGGCGATTGGAATGGGAAGCTTACACAGTGTCTTATTTACTGACAGCCTCTTCATGCCAATTAGCCGTAGCTTTGAAAGGTGTGGAAAACAATGTTGCACCTGAAACTTTCTACAAAGTCGATCTATTTGTTGATTTTTGAATGGTGTTCCATTCCATTATTGGAGATCAGGTAAGCGGGACTTCGAACCAATAGATTAGATGATTTTTTATCCACATCATTTCTCTTTACTCATTTCAATGGTGTGGCCTCTACCCACTTGAAAAAGAATCTGTGGTAGCCAGAATATACATATACCTCTTAGATGCGGGAGGCTTGATATCGCCAATCACATATATGCCCCGAACCTTAAACAAGACAATACCGTCAGGTGTCAAGGTTGTTATGGTTTTCGAATGAAGACTACATGTATCTTACAAACGTGGCATCTCTTGGAGAAATTAATGGAGTTTTTCGACATGGTGGACCAGTATTACCCGAGTCACCTCAATGATGGTAGAACTTTGTCTTCGACTGGTATGCACCACAAACACCGGCATGAGCTTCCTCCAAAGCTTCTTTAGATTCTTGCTTTGACAAGCGTCTTAAGAGGAATCCATCGAAGGCACTCCTATAAAGGACTCTGTTATCTTGAGAGTCTTGTACAGCTCGACGTTTAATATTGTTTCAAGTGGCCACCTTCTTATATAGAATCCCCTCCCCTAGTTTAGATATTCAAGAAATTGTTGTCGCCAATCCTTTTCTGTAGTCACTTCTAAGGCTTTAGTGCCACTTGAGTTTAGCTGAAAACTATGATCTTCATCTCTTTGTCCTTATTGTTGTTTCTTGTGTAAATAGGATTCCCTTTTGGTAAAGATAACAGAAGCCTTTATCCTCCAATGCGAATGTACATTGTCTCAAATTGGCTGAGGGCAATAGCTGTTGCTAGACTAGCCAGTGCATCAGTTTTATGGTTATAGCTTCAAGAGCTTTGTTCTATCTATCAAACTCTAAATCCTAATATGAATTCTTTGACCCTACTGAATAGGGGACTACCTTCTGTTTCTTCGCTGAGAAATCGGACCCCTTGAGCCGAACCAACAAAGCATTCGATTAAATGAAGCCCGCTTCCCTCCTAGAAAGCCACTTTCGAGGGAGAACTCTTGCTCCTTGGCACCCTGAATCCGAGAGACGAGACAGAAGATGCATAAAATGCAAAGAAGACTATGGATGCGAAGTGATCCTCTATCCTATGTCTAGGAGTAGAGAAGTGACCACCTTCAATCAACAAAGTAGTTATTTCTTGCTCGGCCAATATGTGTGAAAGGGAACCCTCTTCCAAAATGTCTCTAAAGGTGGATAATGGAACTACTATTCCGCTACTTTGACTTTAAATTTTTTCGACTACTGTGATGAAAGAAAGCAAGGAAGCTCAGCTTTTTGTAGGTCCGAATAATCGGGTCACTAAGGTCCACTCGTCAAGCAAAGCCTCACTTTTTCGGATTCACTAAACCTACCTTTTCACATTGCTAGAAGGTTTAGTATCATAGATTAGAAGGTTAGATTCTCCATAAGCATGTCTAATCAACGAATTTCACAGCCAATTGAAACTAGGGTACAGAAAGCTAAGGTACTTCTAGTCAACCACTAACAAATTCTAGCCATCAGATTCGCTGTGATCAACTTCACCCTAACAACTCGACTTGCATAATACCATGAAGCTTAATGTGAATGCCCTTCGAAACTATCATGAGGTGCAATTACATGAAGACTCACATGTGACACGACCTCGTGCTAGAAATGACAGACGACAGAAAGCAATCCCTTAGATATATTTTCATAGGGACGATATAGCCCATGAAGATTCCATCAGAATCAACTTGTTCATCAGTACGCTAAAACAAAGTGCATTCAACTACTATGTCATGCTTCCAGAAGGCTCCATCAACCATGGGCTGAAATGGAGTGAAAACGAATTTTGCACTGATTCGATGAAGATTACTCTATCTCCACAGCCCAATGTGTTCAGCAAAACAAACCAAGTGAGTCAACACGGGGTCCCCCCTCTTCGGTATTGATTTTTGGGAACTTCTTTATGATACTATAATATAATATCAATAACATAAATAGAAGATTCTATTCTAAGAAATAGTCAAATAGAACGAGTTGCACGAGTACTTTTGTGACCTCATACTCTTTTTGGTTTGTTTGTTTTTTATTTTTTCAATCCATTGAAGTTAGTGTCGTTATGCTAAACACATAATAGGTGAAGAAAGTGTTTGCTAATGATCCCCAGAGGGGGCCCCAATTGGCAAACTCAAGAGGGACTTAGTTTGCATGCTTTCCTTAGCAAGTAGAGTGAGCACAGAAAATGAGAGATGGGGTTCTCTATCACTTGGCTAGGATCGCTTTGCACCTCAATCAATTTATCACCTAGTCTGGGACCGAGGGTAGTTATGGTTGTTGAATTTCTTAGTTTGGCCTTATGGCAAGGTTGGTTCATTGTTATTTCTAGTAGCTACACTCCTTCACTAAAGACTAGTATTTGATCGAGCCCTTTTACCCTGATCTCACTTCTCCTAAAGAGCTTTGGGGGAACGTCTCAAATACAAAATGGAGGAACTTATGAACAGGATGTGAGTTGTCTAATTAAGAAAGCCTAGATTTTCTTCTCCCCATATAGATCCATGTTCCACCTTTAAGTTCTCAACTCTCAGTCAGTGAAACGGCACTCATCCGCTGGTATGTTTTTTAGCATAAAGGAAAGCTACTGGCTCGAAAGCATTTGGACATGAACTGGTGGAAGCTTGAAACCTGCTTTGCCCCACCACTGAGGATCCCTACCCCTGTGACTTAAGTCAATCAAAATGGGATTCCCTTCCAACCTTGCCAGCTCCTTATTAGATAAATGAGTGGATTCTTTTTGGCACAGAAAGTGGTCTTATCACCTCAAGGTCCCTCCTGCATAGGCCAACTTCCTCTTGCCTTGGTTTCCTCTCTAGTACATGAGTCAATACGATCTCCCTAACCTCCTAGTACCTCAAAAGATTGAAAAAACGAAGTACACTCCCATCATTCTGATCATTTTCATTCGTATGCCTGGGAGCTATGTTCTTCCCGTGCTTCTTTCAGTTTGAGTGCCATGAAAACATACTCTTTATCCTTTAGTTCTCTCTATTACTATTTTTATTATCTTATAGATTCTATTCTTCGATCTATAGAGTAACACCATTCACATGACAATGCTCAGGTACACAAGTGGACAAATGAGAGAGGGGTTGGCTCTATCTTGTGGTTAGCTTTCTCCACTAGTAAGCGATCAGGATCTCACTACGAAAAGCTCTTTAACAAAGAAAGGAGCATAACTCACTGTTAATTGGCCCTGCCCCTACAAGGCAGATAGAGCACTTAGCGACCATTTTAATTAAAGAAATGACTAAGCTAGTAACCTCACCTCTCTATCTTACCCATCCTTATTAATTCTGAAACACCCCAGAGGTCTTTTTCCTATAACATGCCTCGAGTCAAGCCAAGCCCCAGAATGGAGTTGACATTCCCTTTGTCTGGACGAAAAGAGGGACTGTGACTCCTATATATTATGTACAACATTATGGAGAAGTCCATTCTCGCTCATGATCGATCCATGTCCTACCATAGTGCTCGGAGTGCCTTAGCAAGCAAGCTAACAAGGATTTTTTGATTGTAGAAGCTAGATAGCTATTTTCTTGCTTTGATTAGCCTTTTTTGGTACTAGCCCATCAACTTAAATCAAATAAGCCAACAATATAGATTGAGATTCACTCATAAGAAAAATGACTACCAACATAGTGTATATAAGGTTTGGAGCACGATAACCAACCTCCTCCATACTCGCCAAAGAGATTAATCCTCTGGACTCCAAAGATTTGGTCATCCCTGATGACTCAGAAGAAACAGAGTGGGGGTTTGTAGCCGTCAATAGCCCAGATCAAAATCTCGACAGGAGGACTTTGATCTCCCTGAGGATGATGATGATTAGGAAGTGGTTACCCCAAGTAAAAAATGATGGGTTCTAGTCAATTGGAAATATATAGGCAGTTAGAACTTGAGCATCTCTGAATCTCAAAAAGGTTTCTTTGGAACCTTACCTGGGCCTGAGCTTATATGCAATCTAAGAGCTACAAAGAAACAGAATCGAACTACTTTATAGGTTTGTTTTCATCCTCTATCTATTTCTAACTTCCATCTTTGAATTGGAAAAATTACAATTCAAAATGATATCAACGAGACTAGCCTCCTTGGAGTTCCCTTGTTTCATTTCTTTCTCTTGATGTGATGGATGGGCTTAATGAAGTCAGAAGGCTGCTACCAATGCTTTATCTTTTTTGTATGTCCATATTTCATTTTGATTAGATTAGACTTAGATTGGATTAGCATGATCACTTTGCAATGTGGATATGAGTACGTAACACAACCTAACTATTCACTGATCCTGGGAGGAAAGCTCTGGAAAGCCTGCAACACGATATGTAATATGAAATTGAGCTATCTTTTTGATACAAATAGGAAGGGCCCCCCATTATTCAGTGGTTACTTTTCCCTCTTGTGAGATGTGACAAAACCATCCCAACGATGAATCCTAATTGACAAAAGTGTTTTCAATGGGCTTGGGAAATTCTAGATGAAATCTAACCAAAGCAAAGCCTGATCCAAAAGCAAGGAAAGACATGAAAGAGGCCCAAAGAACTACAACTTCTACTAGTAATAGGAAATGTAGGAGGACTCTCTTCTCAGTTTATTATTGTAGGCAGTGCACCCCTACTTGTGTGGTTCAATTTGTTGTACACAACCTCAATGGAGCTTTTAGAGTCGCAAGTTATGGACCCCCTACTCTACATGAAGTGGGATAGATTAGATCTATATCTATGCTTTGGCCATTGAAGCATGAATTCCTCGAGTGGACAGTCCACTTTTGAACTTTGCTCTTCACTCCTTTCTTCCTTCCTCTGATCATTTACTTGGTGAGATGGATCCTGACAATGTCAACTTTTCATCATCAATGCATACTCAAGATACAAACCTGGAATTAGCTTACTATCATGTAGCTTCTGCTCAAGCAGATCTTTGTTAGTCTCTTGTTCAATCCTATAGGAGAGTAGCAATGGTCTGACGGGTGATCTGAGGATCAGTTGTTGAGTCAATTCCCATTGGTCCGACTGAGCTTTGATACATGAAAAAAACAAAGGGGGCTTGGCCTCCCCACTAGGGGAGCCCTACTCTAGGGTGGTTTTTTCATGTACCATAGCCCAAGCACTTGAAAAGAATCTAGCACACCATAATAGTAAACAATCACATCGAAAAGTATGGAAGACATATCTAAGATTCACTTATCCCTCAATCTTTTTCTTCGTACTCTAAGTAATGTGCTCATGACGAATATGATTTGGATTGGAACTAACATCCCGCTCTATCTGAGGCATCTTTGATTTCACATTCTTTGAACAGAGGATTTGGGAAATCCTATGGATTGCTTCTTTCTTTAGACCGATTACTATGGTGGAAAACCATTTCTGCTGGCCTTATATCAAGAGAGATGTAGCAAAAGCAAAGTTCTAGGGAGATGTCGGGTTTGTCAAACGGCGAAGGGAGGAAAGGAAAGCAAAACACTGGGATATACACACCTCTGCCAAATCCCCTGAAGTTGCTGGAAGATGTCAGTATTGACTTTGTGTTAGGCTTACCCTAAATAGACAAGGGATTCGATAGTATAATGGTTGTTGTTGATAGATTTTCAAAGATGGTCCATCTAACTGCATGTCAGAAAGTAAGTGATGCTTCTCTTATCACGACTAATTTCTTGAATGAGATAAGAGAATAGTGAAGCATCATGGCTTACCAAAGACCATAGTGTTTGAGAGAGATGTCCAATTCATGAGTGACTTTTGGGAAGTGGAGGGGCCCTATAGGGAAACACCTTTAGGGAACTTCTTCCAAGTGAAGGTCTTATAACTAATCAGCTTTCCAGAGTGCTCCTCCCTTGCTGGCCAAACACTTGAAACAAAGTGGAATTCTACTAGGGTGTGAATCCCCGCTCTTTTGTAAACATGACTTAGCAATATGAACTTCCTGCTCTCACTCATGAACTTGATCCCTACAAATTATTCTGATCGGCTGTTTTTCTACATGTAACACTACATCTACTGATCGACAAGAATTCAGCACAAGGATTGCCCAATTGTTCGGAGTTTTTGGTTGTTTGGAATCATACATAATTCTATTGATTGACAAGAATTCAGCACTTTTCACTTATACCAACATATACCACCTGATGCCCATTTTCTGCATCCATTATAGTTATTGCATATCCTCCTTTTTTTGGACATACTATTCGACTCACTATACTGGCCGATGTAGCATTAGAAACTGTATCGTTACTCTTGCTACCATCAAGATAAATCTGACCCATTCCTCTGTTCCTGCCTACATATATGGGACATGTGGGCATCTTCTTTTGTCGTAAGGTCAAGAGAAAGAATGGTGAAGATAATTTCACTATATTTCTTACCAGGAACAGGACCTATCACAAGAAGATTTTGGCGATCAAGATGATAACACTAAAAAGAAAGATTAACCACCTTTTCTTTCATTTTAGAGAAATACGATGGGGGTGGGGGTGAAGGGCTAATTCGAATCACTAAGGTATAATAAGTACAGCTCCTACATTCAAATATCCTTTTTGGCCATTAGCAAGTTTTTTTCAATTGCATATCATAAGGAATACGAAAAATCTCTTCAAATATAGTATCAAGAAGTACAACTTGTAGAACTTCAATAACCACTAGGTTATTAGCTAAATGGCAATTGGCGCATACAATTCAACCAGTTGCTTCTCGGGGGGCAGTGGTAGGGGGCTAATTCGAATCCCTCAGGTATAATAAGGACAGCTCCTACATTCAAAGATCCTTTTTTACCATTAGCGAGTTTTTTTTTCAATTGCATATCATAAGGAATACGAAAAATTGCTTCTAATACAGTATCAAGAAGTACAGCTTGTGGAACTTCAATATCCACTAGCTTATTAGCTAAATGGCAATTGTCACATACAATTCAACCAATTGCTTCTCGAGGATTTTTGTAACCCTGTTGTGCAAAAATTGGATATGCATTTGAAATAGATGCTCAAGTTATTACATGTATAATGATCAATACAGAAATGGATAGTCATCTGTTCGTTTACATAAGAAAAAGTCTTTCATTTCTTCATGGTCCAATCATTGATCCTAAAATTTCTACAAGAAATTGGATAGGTAGCTGGTAGAATTCCCTATTGACAAATTGGCCATTGTATTGATAGTACTAAAAATAATTGGAATTTGACTCTAATTGTAACACAATATGATGACCTTGAACCGAAAAGGTAGAAGTATAAGAAGTATAAAGAATAAGTTAGATGAAAAATGATTTCTTTATACACGAAAAAAAGAATCTAATTAGATTGATATTGAGAGATCTGATGAATTCTTCATTCATTCATTGAATGATAAATTTTGACAAGAGATGGAGATATACGATTTCCAAAATGGAAGATCCCATATTTCTCAATTACATATATAATCACTCGAAAAATGGAAACAAGAAGAGATATTATTTGCTCGTTTTGAGCAATTAAAAAAATTGCAGACTGAATGAATCATTAGATCCCAACCATGGGTTGAGTGAAATCCAAAACATAAATCAACAATGAAAAGAATAAAAAAAAGCTTTGAATGTGTCATTGAAGTTATATGGAAATTCCTCTGAAAATATTGAAACAAATTAGAAAGGTAGAGAAATGCAAAATGATATGGAAATGAGATTCATTGTGTCTTTCGACCAATTGTATCATTTCATTGAGCATTTCTATACGAAGCCTTTGTATATCTGTCTCCGAGTAGTCTTTTATCATCTCGTCCAACAAGAAGAGCTCTTCGAATTCTATCGTTTTTTCTAGAACATTTTCCTCTTCAATATCATTCAAAAGGATTTCAAATTGCCTGGTATTCCACTAATGAAGAACACAAGTTTCTAGAGCTTTGTTAAGTGTGAGAGAAATCAACCAAGGCCAGAAGAGTATAGGCATAAGATATGGGAGAAAAATTGATGCATTCTTTTTTTCATTGGAAAAGATACCTTCTTTTATGGTTCTATTCTAGATTCAAAGACTTAATTCTTACACAAAAACTAAAATAGGAAATTCTGATAGCTTGTTTTTTCTTCGAATTATAACCTCTTGTTCTAGAACTTGTATAAAAATCTTAGATTTAGATAGAATTGACAAATGAAACAAATTCATTCCAAATTGACATCAAATATACAGAATGAAAAAAAAACAAAATGAAAGGGTTCGATAGTGTTCATCTTTAAATCCAAACAAGTTTCATTACTTCAAATGAATTGTTCAAGTCTTCATCGAAATGAAATAGAATATAGCCTAAGCATCTTTTGCGGAAATGAATAGTTTAAAAAGTACCCCACTTTTTGAAGAAACTTCCATTGTCTGAAAAAAGGCAATTCAGAAGTTTTTTCCCATATACTTAGATTGATTCTTCAATTCATTTCACTTCAATTCACTTCTTTATGCCATTCAATTGTTACGTGCAAGAAATAAGCCAATTTGATAACTTTCATTTATAGCGGTGTCCAATTATCATCAGTACCACCAATTATCATGAGTATGATTGAAGGCAAGTTCCTCAGCTCTTGATCACCATTCTGATTGATTGAATATATTTTAGAAAGAAACAAAGTAAGATGCGATGATTTATTCTATCAAATAGGTCATGACCACTACCTACATTCCATGCAATTGTACACCACAAATCAAAACTAATGAATAGACCTTTGGGCCTCCTCTGGGAAAAGACCTTTGGGGATCTTTTTTGGGGAACTTCTTGACTCATTCTCTTTAGTTGGCTAACTGATCTGTGTCAACCCAAACGTCACAGACCCATCATGGCCCGAGAAGCAACCCAAGGTCGATGATGGATGACTTCGCCTTTGACTACCTCCCGAACTGCAAACCCACGAAGGGTGGAAAAAGTTTCTTCTTTTTCTCTCACTTCTCCATGCTCTCCAGAATTCGTAGTGTTAGGGGATCTTTTTTCCACCCCATTCGTGTCGGTCAATGATGAACCATCTCCACCAGTCAAAATCCTCTAGGGACTTCACCTCCATGGTGAACCTAAGATTTCCTTAGGTAGGGTACCTGTTGGAGGTAACTCTTCGTGCCTTAACCCAACTTCAACATAATTCGTGGAGGAGCCTCCATGCTAATACCCTATGCCTTTTGTAGATAAATCCACTTTAGGGCTTCCCTTGTTTTCAAAGGGCCTCCTTGAGTTTTTTTCTTGACATCTCGTCCTTCCTACCTCCATGGGCAGAGGTGGTTGTCCGCACTTTGAAGCTCCTCTTGAGGAACCTTACAAGACTTTGTCACTGGTTATCTTTGAGAGATCAGGATGTTCATCCTATGAGGATAAGAGGAATCCCAGTGGATCTCCCTTTTCTTGTTTTTTCTCCAATCTCTTCTCTTTCTTGGAGCATGCGTCAACTCCTTGATTCTCCAGATCTCGGGTTGGAGCAGACAAACCTACTTCCATGGAGGAGGAAAAGGAAGAAGAAGAAGAGAAGAGGATGATGTGAAGGGTTCGCCTCTCTAGTCGAGAGGCATAGCTGATTCCCCTCTTGGGTGCCCTTTCTTCTTCCAAAACTATAAGAGGATCGAAATTGGTAAGCTGTTTTCTTTTTTTCCTTCCAGAATAGAAGTGATATTTTGCTCACTTTGGTTTGGTATTTATAGACATGTCTGGCCAGAATCTTCTAGTTGAAGGAACCAGGGAGCTTATCAGATAAGTATTAGACACCTAGCCTGTCATTACTTTAATGAATTCCTAGAGGGGCCCCCACCAAACATTCTCGAGGTCGTTATATCCAACACAACCTCTGACTTACGAGCTCCAAATTGATAAGAAGGTTGCCGAGTTGTGCCCTTTTGACCGAGTTCCAGCTAGCCTCGAGTTAGCCGGGAGCATGGGACTCAACTAAAAAGAAAATCTCTCTTGTCGAGAACTTCTGCGTCACCTTCTCAGCTCCCTTTTGAGGCAAAGTCAGAACCAATCGTAGAGCCAATTGCCAAGAAAGTAGAATCCCACAAGTATTAACAGGTAGCTGTTCCTAGCATCTCGCAAGGAATAAGACAAACGAAGGGCTTGAAGGAAAGAACAAAACCCTTCAAGTGGACAACAAGGTTTTTCCATGTGCCATGCCAAGTCCAAACGTCTTTCATGTGCCGGTGGGAAAGTGGAAGGTCTTTCAAGGTGTCGGGGGAAAGTCCAAATTTGTCGAAGGTGGATATCAGGTATCATCTATTTATTCACAAGGTCAAAGCGCTTATCAAGTTCAAAGTTTGGAAGGGAAGTAGATTCCAAGTACTGAGGCACATAGCCCTTATTGAGCAACTCTTCCACTCTTTATACCAAGCCTTTCCCCATGAACAACATGCACATCACTTAAGTTCTACATGTTACCTTTTGAAAGCCAAGTCCAATGTGAAAGCCTTTTTTGAAACCCTTTCTCCGTCCTTGACAAGTTGAAGTGATTACTAAACTCACATTTCTATGGCCATTCAAAGAGCAAAAGAGGGATGTGGCTGGGCACAATATGGGGAACTTCTTGATAGAATGAGTGGAACTTTTTAATTGAATACTACTAATGACAGTCCTCCCACTAAAAGAACTGGAACAAGTGACTTTCTCCTTCACCAAAAGAAATGATAAAGAAATTTGCTGATGACTTTCTTTGTGGTTGGAAGCCTAATGTATGTAATGCAATTCAGTGCACTCTCCCGGACATCGGCCGTCAGTGTGTCTAGTAGATTGACTAGTCACCCAAGTTTGGAGCATTGGAATGCATCGCCAAGGATAATCAAGTATCTCATGCAATGATTTTTATCTGTTGTATGGAAGATCAAAATAAAATACTAGAAGGATATAGCGATGAAAATTAGGGAGAGATTTGGATGAAAGCAAATCTCATACATCCTTTAATAGTAAGCAAACACGAACAAATCAAAGTAGGAGAGACTCTTTCTGGCAAGACTTTTGAGAAACCTTAATAGAACCTCTCAATGCTAGATAACATGATAAGAAGGTAGCAATTCCTTACAAGATGAGACTTTCACATGATTCAAAATACACCAACTATCTTGGCCGAAAGACTTTCAAGCTCTCCTTTATTTGCCCCTCATTTAGGAGAGAGTTTCTCTGCCCTACTTCACCACCCCATACTGACTAAGCTCTTGTCATAGTTCTTGTTTCTATACAATCTGAATATACCTCATCTGCTTTTATCATGATTGAAGTACTTTCGTTTGATGTTTTCCTTTTCCTTGCCAGTGATAGTATGCATGATGGGCCCAAAAAAATGGCAACATAGCATTGAGAGAGCATAGTAAGCTGTTCTCCATGGATACATCAAATTGAGAATTCTTTCTTGAGATGCAAGCAATCAATGGAAGGGATGGCTATCGTTCGTTAGTGCTGAACTACTCCATAGGTCATGCTGAACCATACCAAAATGGATTGGGAATGACATTTGATGCAGGACTATCAGCCAGGTTCATACGGCCAGACGCACTCCATCTCTAGTCACGTCCATACCAACCGCGACCATTTCTCCTGGATCTACAGAGATTGCTCAGGTCTAGGTTACAAAGCCAAGGAGGGTGATTTGGCCTCATCATACTCTCTTCATTTACAAACAAGATACCAAGAGGGGGAACTTTGAGACTCTAGAGGGCACCCTCAGTGGATTTATTGATAATCTGAGCTTGTTCTAGATCAAAAGTTGGCTAGATTAAGAGAGAAGCTAAAAGACCATTTGTAGCTTGTTAGTGACATTTGATCTGATGAGCTCTTTCTATTATATATTGTATTGATTCCAATTGCACATATGAAATGATTGTTTGAATGTGTTTTGCTCAAATTTGTCGTATTCCCCTATGTGATGGTATATGATTATAAGATTGGGCAATAATTGTAGGGTTAGCCATGATATGCTTCTCTGATGGGGTAGTCTCATTGAAGAATAATGAACATAGTGTGATGACATAGTCAATGGAAAATTGAATGCGAATAATGACTTAGTAAATATGTTCATAATTAAATAGAGGTCATAGAATATGTCAACAACTCACTTGAATTGGTCAATTCATGTGCACTTCCTCTCTCTTTGATCTGATATGATGAAATAGAATGAAGCAGAGTTGTAAACGGAGAGGTACTTCGATGAGTATAGCACTTCCCTTTGTGACGAGATTTAGACATTCTAGGAAGTTCTTATTTTTTCATGACTTCATGACACTTCTTTGACTAGGATTTTGGTCCTGCAAGAACACTTTTTTTAGTGTAAAAAACCGTTCAAGTCCTTGAAGAGGGCTTTGTCAAGTTTCAACGGTTTGTGCAAACTGCTCGACACGAGGATGCTTCGTGGACCACTTGGTCCCCTATTTTTTTGTTGGGATATCAGACCGTCGTGGTGATCTCACGTCTCGAGAGCTATTGTATGCTTTTGCACATGATGGCCCTTGGGTCACCTCATTATCAATTGTGGGGGTTGTCCCTTTCGAATAAGGGGTGTCCCTTTTTGAGTGCATCGTGGTGCACTATTTTGGTGCATCATTATGCAATCTTTGGCATCTTTATCTGAGTAGTTAGCCAAACTACTCAAGAACTAGAGATGAGTGTTGTGCTCTTTACGCTTCCTTAGGGAATTCCTTTCTCGATCTCCTCTAGGGAAAAATCTAAGTCAATTAGTCCTTCTCTCGTACATTGCTATTCTGAAACTTTGACCTTACTTAACTAGTCTTAGGGACATATCTCTGTCTCTAGTGTTTGGATAGGGGCATATCTCTATCTCGGGTGTCCAGGGCCCTCCTCTGGGGATCTTTTTTGGGGAGGGGTTCAATGCTAGGATATCATTGGAAGAAGTCATAAAGGATGCCTTGATTCCTCAAATCAAAGGAACACTGCTCCGTGGTCTTAAATCATAAGAAACTATCTCTCGAGAAAGTCAGGTTATTGATTTCAAAAATATAGGTTTGTCAAACTCTAGCTAAAGTAGAAAAGAGGAAGTGTGCTCGCTAGAATCTTCTTTCCATTCCATACCCCAAAGGGCGACGAAAGCCCATCTCCTTGCATCCAAGCTTGATGTTTTAGTACTGGCCTTCCTCTTTCTCTTCTTTCCATTGCATACCCCAGAGGGTCCCTTCGTCCGATCACTTCCACGAAGGGAGCGTTGCCAAATATTTTGATTTGTCAAGGTGCCAACATTTCTGACTCATGGAATTCTAAGTGTTTCCAAAGATGTATTTTTGGTGTCAAGAAAAGATTTTGCTAAACCTAGATTAGGAGATCCACTCAATGGTCTATTTTAGGTGTCGTGCTCGATTTTCAAAAATTGAAGGAGTTGCTTGACATTTTCCTTGTGACAATGAGCAAGAATGAAGAAAGAATTCTTATTCTAGCCAAAACTCATTTTCCACATTATGAAATTTGAGAGAGAAGGGCATGAAAGCAGAAGAGGTATCTCAAAAAAGCGCCATTCCCATACCATCAAAAAAGAGGAGTGGATTTTGAGGTAGGCTCAGGAAAAGGTTTTGATTGTTATGACGGTCCATAAAATGATTATCAGTCATATTGTTTGTAGTATAAAGTAGTGTAGATAGATTCCCTTCTCCCATTTTGTTACCTTAATGAATTATACATGAGTTTGTCGATAGTATCCACCAAGGACCTTCTTTGACAAGACTTCCAATGTGTGGATTTCCTGATCTACAATTGACTAATGAAGTCAGTAATATGTGGACCTTCCTATTTTCTTGAGGTGGTTTTTACACTTAATGCTTAAAGCAAATAATCATCTTAAGGGCATATTTGAGTTTTTAACTAAAGTTCTTAAGGCTTAGTCCTAGAGGAGAAGGAAAATCATGCAAGACATTGCTACAAAGGATGGTTTTTGAGGTGACTAAGACAAAGCTCAATGAGTGTCCTTAAGAGTAGTCAAGGCAAGGCTTTTTGGACACATTTTAGTTGAATTTTGGCCAAGTTGTGATCTAGAAAATTTTAGAGAATTTTGCTTGCTTCCCATTGCTTTTCGGATTATCAAATTTCAATATTTGTAGAGGTTATGCTCTATTTACTATAATTATGCAAGAGTTTTGTAGATAAGCATAAATTTGAAACCTGAATGCATCAAACAAAGGTTTTGTTGATTTTTGTTTTTAAAATGTTTGTATTTGAACATATTTTGTTCCTAATATTTTAAGATTGGAATTATAACGTGCATCTCTTATTTCCTACTGTTCCAAGAACTTGGTTAATAAAAGGGAACATTAGGTGAAGTTTTAGTATTGATATGAGTTGCTCGATACATGAACGCAACATGTGGCTACTGGTCGAGAGTATTGAGGGTTTCTACTCCGTATGAGAGGTGGTTTGGCCTTGAAATTATTGTCAAGAGTTTGAGAATCTGTTTGATAAGTTGATTGCTTTAAGTTTTTCTTTAATTAAAAGGTTGGAGTTTTTTTATATTTCTTGTTTACGTCGTGTTCCCTTGTTCTACTCACTAGTTTCTTATTGTGCCACTTGAAAAAGAATATTTTGGTATAAGTCATTCCACGTCTTATGTTGGTTCTGATAATGTAATAAAATGTTTATACGTTTTAAAGTACAACAACTTAAATGTTATTTCTGAAATGTTTATTACAAATTACTAACAAACAATTGATCACTAACAATCTCTATTTAAATGTCATGAAATTTTTAGAGTAGCTAAATTAGCTAGACCAATTGTTCTTTAGCTGTAGGATTCATGGTGGTTCATGAAGGCTTTAAACAATTGATTGCCTTTAGTTAATTATATCTGGAACTTTACAATTGATCACAAAAACAAATGTGGTGTTGTTCTTTTGATGTATCTCTTTAACTGGGCATTTTGTAATCATTCACTTTCTTGTATTGTACTAATAGGAAGCATCAGCCTTCTAGGACCTTCAACCAGCAGCCGCACAAGAACATGCGGCAAGGATGATCATTCCAGCTTGCAATTCTATGGCAAATGTTTCATCTAGCTCTAAGGATCTCATTGAGAAAGAGCTATCCCCTTTCAATCAAAAGCATGGATAATAGATTATATATGATGCCATCAACACCTCAGGTTTGTCATTTATCTATATCTTTTTATGTTAATTTTATTTTAATGTTAATCATTTATGTGCTTTGAGTAGCTAAAATATTTTCATGTTCGTCAAGGTAAATAGTAAAGTCATACTATTTTATTCTTAGAAGAGACATCCCAATAGGTCATTATAATTTTTTGTTTATTCACCTTTTTAATTATCATCAAGGCCATGAGATACTTGGATTCATGTCAATTGGTAAAATGGGTTTTCTATTAAGTAATTTCAATAATTTTTTTTAATTAATTCTTGTTCTTATTGGTTCTTGGGTGCTTGCTTTATGAACAAGCTCTTCATGAGTCCATGGGCTCTGCTATAGCTACAGGTCAAAAAGCACATGCAGCAGCTGAAAAAGTTCTTTTTAATAACAGCAAGAGCTGGTGTTGGAGAAGCATTAGCAATACCTTCTATATGTCGTATCTCTTCATCTCTTCAATATCATTTGGGTACCTTCTGAATGCTTTGATTTAAGGTTGAATATATTTTTTGGAAGAAATAGATGATGCATTGACATCTGTTTAGGGGGCAATGGACTTCTACGTAATACCTTGGTGTTCTGAGGCTAGCATATTGGAAAATTTGCAGAAGGCCATTAATCTTGTTCACACACGTCGGGACCTCGTTGATAATGTTGTGCTTTATTGAATCGTGCTCATCATGTTCAACAAGAATATGAAAGGTATAATTTCGCTTTGATTTAGTGTTATTTTAAAGAAGATTAACATTGAAAGTATGCATACTTACCTCAAATTCTCTAGAAACATTACATGCTTTTTAACTTTTTGAGTTGAGAAGCCCGATCAAGGATCGGGGATGGATGTAGGAAAAGATTTTGGCTCAACTATCTAAAAGTTTTTCGTGCATTTCGTTTATTATTCAACAATCTTATTTTGTTGATAAGATTTATAAAATAAAATTTTATTTTAAAGCTTAAAAATTATTTTTCTAATTTTATGAATAAAAAAATTCATTAAATGCATAATTTTCCTCTCCCTTATTGTTTCTTTTACCTCATATTTTATAACAAGAATCACTTATTTATCTTTGGTTTGAATACCCATTTCTTTGGATCATGATTTGGAAGTGAGTTAGGTTATGACCTTTAGATTAATAATTTTTAAATTTGAATTAAATAATACTCTCTAGTGGGTCAATTAGAAACATAACATATATATGATCAAGAAATTTTTACAAGTTAGAAGAGACTTTGAGCCACAAAACATTTGTCAAATTGCAATCAATCATTGAATGAATAGAATCTTTCCTCCTCTATGAAGTGTGTGATATGATTAGTTGGGGAAACCTCAAGAAATTCATTCCAAAAATACTTCTTTGATGTAACATCATTAGAAGCATAAACAATAATGAGATGTGCACAAGGGTGATACTATAGTTTATCATCTATGAAGAAATGTCTAACTATCAAAAAACCTTTATTTAAAAAAATTAAGACATGCCCCCATGGTGTTGGTGAAAATTAGCTATTTCATTATGAAAACAAGATATTTGTGTTTGTTCATCATTTATCGATCTTTTAAAGCATTGTTTTAAGCAACACAATTAGCATATACTTTGGAATTCTACACTCTACATACATTGTCATGCCACCCATGGATATTCTAAAAAACGTTGCAAAAGATGGGATTAATTTTCCCTATAATTCATCTAACAAATATAATAATCTCTTCATGTGTTTCATGGTTTTCTCCCTTTTAGTTCCTTTCAACCAAAAAAACCACAAGGATTAAATCATTTTTCTTCTCAAATATTGTGGCTACTCTTCACAACAGTAAGGTTATGGGTTTTAAAAAAATAGTTTTATTTTAATTAAAATTATATAATAAATGTTATTTTTTTTATTTTTCATTCTAAATAATTTTCAAAATTTGTTATATCATTTTTAAAATAAACTAAATTGAAGTTCTTAATTTCATTATCAACTTTATGATTTTTGCTTTCAAATTTTTTTATAATTGAATGATGTATAATTTTATCAAAGTTGTTATCATTCAATTTTTTATCATTTGTTTCATCAAAATTAAAGTAGAAAGGTACAATTTAATTTATCAACTAGTTTTTTCAAAATATTACATGGGTTGACATGGAAACATAAAGCTTTAATTCCTTGTCAAGCAAATGTCGAATTGGCTACATTAGAAGAGTTGATAGTCACATGTGATGCTTTCAATTTTTGTTACTATTCATAGTGATCTCTTAAGTAATGAAAAATCTCAAGTTGAACCATTCCACGAGCCAAATCCAATCAAAACACCAAGTCATAGTAATTATATGTTTCTTTCAAATAAATATTTTAAAATATTTGAAAAAATTACTAATAAACGAAGCTTGAATGATGTAAAGACATGATTTAAGAAAAAAGAATGCAAATAAGTTTTCCAAAAAACCAAATCAAAGTAAAATACTTTTCGACTCATGGGTGATGAAAAATCTTGAGTTGAACCATTCCACGGTCAAATCCAAAGAAAACACTCGATCCATAGCGGTTAAAGGACTTGCCACATGAAGCCTATATGGTCGATCAAAAGCGTTCCTTGAACTTGGAATGTTAAACATTGCATGGCTTAGTGTTAACTAAACCTCTCTAAGGTTATATAAGCAGTTTCGTTGAAGAGGTATAGCATAGAAGACATGAAAGTGGCTTTGAGCATTAAGACATTCACCTTCCTTTTTCTTTACACATTGCTGTTTTACTTCTAGAGACCTCTTTCTTAGCTGCCCTTGTTGCAGCCTCTACAAAACGGTGCTTCCTCTCTCCCTGTTATGTTGCGTATGTTGTTTGTTTGTACTAAACATCATCATCATTTGCTATAGAAAGATGAGAACAGCACATCTCAGGCCGATGGGGATGCTTCACGAGATATAATATCTGAAGGTCCTTTGAAGGACGAACCACTAGGTGTGGATGGTCAAACACAACTAAGCATTTCGAATGAACATCGCATGAAAGCAGTCAAGTTGTCTCCAAACGTTTAACCCTTTTTTTATATACATATTTACATCAAATATAAGAAAATAATACACTTCAAACATTTTCTGCATATCATTATACATATTATCTTTTATTTTTATTCTATATATATAATCTTGCATCAACATAAAATATAAATAGACATAAGGTATACACGAAAGCAAATAAGAACAACTAAGATCAAATTAAAGTAACAATTAAAGGCTTCGATAATAAAACAAAAATTGTGATGAGTATCATAACTAGCATACAATGATTTCTCTATTTCTAAAGTCAACATACAATAAAAAGTTTTATTTTATAATATAATATATTTTTTCTATTTCTTATCGTGTGGATTTAGTAAATCTAAAAAATACAAACTAAAATAAGTTAAATCAATCATCACATATTTTATAAGTAAAACTTAATAATAAAAGGCTAAAGTACATATTATTACTCTTAAAAAATAAAAATAGCAAATATTGACATCATACAACAACAACAACTAATAATTGATAAAATATCATAGAATATAAAACTAACAAAATTTTTATTAGTGTTAAATGGGTTTTTTTTCAAAAATGTCTAGATATTTTTATATTATAATATCTAATATATAGATTAAGATCCCTTTTTTAATAATCGATATGGGACAATTCATTTCTAAATTCTTAGAGACTTGTTAACAAAAATAATAATATTGCATTTTCAATTCACTCATCCCCCTCATCAAGTGTTACATTATATCGAAGGCTTTGGTGCTCTTTTATTTCTCAAGGAAGCTCTTCTTCAAAAGATGATCCATTATTTTTAATGCTAATGAAATTTAATGATTCATAATATAAATTTTTGTAATGAATCTTAACAATTTCATTCAGATCAAGTGATTAGGAGCTTTACAATCTAGCATAAGAACCAACTTTGATTCTTCTCCATGGCATAGAAAACATTAGGCAACACTCTTAAGTAAAATGACTTTTCTTATATAAAATAATTGACTTTACAAATTATGCATTTTATGATAACCTAATTCATATATTCATTTCTACGATCTATCATACCTTTTAGAGGCACAATCTTAATAAAAAAATATTAATTATTATAGTGTTATTATCGTATACATTGATGAATAATCTTTATCATTCATCATGATAATAATTTTATATGTTTTCTTATATTAATTCTTGCAACTAATATTGATTTGAAATTTTGTAATAACACATTATTTATATTCGTAGAATTTATTGGAGATTTGTGAGGAAACATATTACTATCATATGAACCATAATCTTTACAGTTAAAAATAAATTTAATATATCTAGATAAATTATAAAATATAAAAAATGAATTCAATGATTCAAGAAATTTTATGGGTTAATGGTATAATTTTAGCCTCTCTCACTACACCAGTCGGTTCTCGCATGGCCGGGGGGCATATTCTTCTCCCCTCCCTGAGCCTAGCTCCTATTACGTTCCCTTCCAATGCTATTCGAGTACCAGCCACTGCTCAAGATTTGACGCCGAGGGAGTCTATTCTGTGTTGATCCTCCATGCTGTAATGGCTAGAGGCAAAGGCAACTCCCCGTACTTCATCTTTCGCTTCGAAGAAGCCTTCTCTTCGAAATGGAAATGGTGTTGATCTCAGTGCCTCTCCTTCTCCTCCTTGCTTCCCTTGGTATGTTGTGGAAAAAGATTCCCCTTCAGGAGGTTCTCCCTCAAGAATGGGAGGCCCAAGGATGACTCCAAGCGAATCATCTGTCAGGGTGTTAATCCATGGCTCGCTGCCTCCTTTCTTGCCTCAAAGTCAAGCGGGAGTTCACACGCCCAAAGCCACTAATCAAATCTTCGGTGTTGATGACGTCTAGGTTCCCACCATGATGTTCCCAATCCCAATCCTCCCTTCCACCACAAACCCTTCCTCATTCCCAGACTTCAGTATCTTTCCCCCACTGAGAATTACTACACAGCCATCCACCCAGTCATATACTACCATGAATCCTCACGCACTGTTAACTACCAACCCATAGCCAATTACCAATTCTCCATCAGTATCCATTCCTCCTCCTTCCATATCTTCCACCCAACCACTCCAATCTGTTCAAGTGGCCAAAGCTACCGCTGATTTGAAAAAACGATTGACACAGTAGGTAGACTCAAATCAACATTTGGACTTCATTCCCAATGTAGGCACCTGAATTTCCTTTTCTAATGAGGTGGTTTCTTGGAGTAATGACCAATGGGGATTTTGACTTGTAGGCTACTTGATTTGTATTGGAAGGAGACCCCTTTTGTCAATAACTTTAAGGTCCTCTAGTTAAGTGTTCGAGGGCTCTTTTGAGCCAATGTATGGGGTTTTGTCAATCTACATTTGTGAAAGATATTTTAAATATTAGCCTAATCTTTTAGTCAAGGATAGATTCAATTTTACATTTAACCACTTCCAATGTTTTACGTATTTTTTTATTGCAATCTTTATGATAAAGTCCACTATTGTTGGTACTAATTTCCTTATATTCTTAAAAACGCATCACCTAGCAATGAGACTAATTTGTATGGATGTGTTATTCATGCAGAGCCTTTCTGGCTTGAACAAGGTCACAGGATAAAAGTACTACTGAGAGAGAGGTTTGTCTAAGGAAGATGACACCCTTAATTTAATGATTCAGAAAGAAGGAACCCAAATACGTGGTATACCAGCACAGAGGCTATAACCATTAAGTATGCAGCAGTAAGAGAAAAACTTGGCCGCCAATCTTCACTTGCCTCACAGCAGTGAAGGAGAAGGACGTCCCATCTTCTTCAATCTCATTGCTTAATCCAAAAAACACCTCAGATGGTATCATGATTACTTCTGTCTCTGGCATCACCACAAACTAGGCACCGATGAAGTCTAGCTTTCAAAACTTCAAAGCTAATATCGATGCAAGGAAATTCCTACCCCTGCGACACTCATGGGACACTTCACTTCATTCCCAATCCTCTTCATCGGAATCACTGGAAGATATTTTTCAGAGGATTAAACAGATAGTAGGGATCAGATTGGCAAAGCTGGTTATGAAGATGATGTTTTCGATGGCAGATAGCTAATGAAAAGAACGGTGAGCTGGTGCACGATGCTTAATTGGTTTAATCATTGTATAGAATTGTTGTTAAAAAGGATATAATTTTTTTGTTTATTCCCCTTTACCATGGTACTCTAGGGGAGGATGGCACCTTGATTTGCATCTTAAGCTATGGTGTAGCTATGAGAAGATTTTGAAAGGTGTTTAAGGGTTTGAAATTACAACAATAGAAATATTTAATATGGATTTGGTAGAGCTGTTGTTCTTAAAAGCCTCTACAAGGTGGGCAAGAGATTGTAGAGCTGGTTCAGATGGATTCTTGACGAGAGCAATAGTAGTTAATAATCTAAAAGCCAGCAGGAGTCCATTGATGCTATGTTTTATGTATAATGTAGTACTAATTCTAAATGTTTTGTAATTTTATAAAACATTTTTTGTATTATGAGTATTATTTTAAATATAATAGATATTACATGTACTTTATTTTGTGGATTGTGTTAAAATGCATTTTATACAACTGTTTCTTTTGTGTATGTCACTACATATTGCACAATGTGATGCTTTCTTTTTTTTTAAGACTCTTTTAAAACATTAAATATCTTAATCTCTTTGTGTTATTGGTGCATGTACAAGTGTACTTTTTGTGGGCATGCTTTTACTTGTCAAGATATACTTTTGTAAATAAACTGTTTTGTTACACTAGAGCACTTATTACTCATGTTACATTTAGTGTTTCAAAGTTATTAGGTGGGAGTTGAATATTGGTAATCAGTTTGGACTAAATGTTGGAATGATATTTAATAACTAAAAATCTTATCTCATTACAAATTGTAAGTTGTTGAGTATATAATGTGAGATTATTTTTTGAGTATATCTTAATTTTTTATCGTGTTGATTTAATCACATTTTATTATTATATTGATTTCATCATTAATTGTGAACTTCAACTACTTTGTATTATATTAAATTTATTGTCCTATAGATTCTTTTATCATTTTTTATTATGTTGTCATTGCATATTAGTTTTTTCATATTAGTGCTTTATAATTGAATGATAGTTAGCATTAATATATGAGAAAAAATGATCAATTTAAAAAGTCTCAACTATTGAGTTAACATAATTATTTTATATAGCAACATCATATTATAGTTTTGATTGTTCATTATAAGAATATTTTCTATATGTTTTTCAATAAATCTCCACTCGAGAATTAATCTATATTTATTAATATATTAATTATAGTTTTTTGGCATAATTGATGTGTATAAAGGAATAATTTATTTTTATATATTAAGATATTGTTTATACAAGTATACTTCTCTTTGTACCTTATCATATTTTAACGTGAATATATTATTGAAATATGTAGACAAAGATATAGAATCATACTTTTAATTATATTATAGTTAAAAAAAATGACAAATTAAATGTATATATTATCATAACATCAACACTATGGAATAGTATACTAACATAATAAAACTTCAATAGTAATTATTTCATAACAAAACAAACATTATAACATTGTTCTAAATTATCTCATTCCAAGTTTTGAACAACTAAAATTTAAAATTTTGGATTGTTGGATTCTTTATTGCAACTTATTATTCTAGAATATTGATTAGACAGTTCCATTTGGACTTTAAATACACATTGCAATGTGCATCTTCTTAAAATATGTAGTGTTTAGAATTATATTAAAAAGATGAACTTCCTTTTCATTTTGTATACTATGTGAATTATTGCAAAAAGAAATAAAGATATAATAAATTATATTTCAATAATACAAAAATAAACATCATTATAACATACTAGATAGATCAATTATAACCTCTGGGAGTTCTTCATAATTCCTTATTTATAAAGCTCAAATTTGAGCTCTAAATCCACTCTTAGCATTTTTAAAATGAACTAGCCGTTTTGGTAACGGACAAATAGCAGTCACCGTTTGATTTGGATCCTAAAATGCAAGTTTCGGATTGAATCTGGAATTTAATGTTCGAGATCAATCATGGCCGTTGGATCTAGGCGGCCTTGATCTGGGCCATTGAATCGTGCATAATTCTGTGCATGTATTAGAAGAATTTGTGCAAGAATTATTTTAATCAGAAAGTTGTTGCAGTGGTTTCGCATCGACCCGCAAATGTGCCTCAGGTTCGAAGCTCTTGCTTGTCATCTTACTGTGTATTTGCAGCATTTAACCTTCCTTAACGAAAGCTGTCGGATCGCGCTTACCCTTCCGCCTTCATTAACCCCAGCTGCTCGATCGCACCTTTCCTTCTGTCTTCTTTGACAATCAGATGGGAATTAAGTCCCATATCACCCAAATTCCAATGCCATTGCTCTCTATAAGGATACCAGATTGTATGTCTCTCGAGCCGTTCGAGGTTGGCTACACCCTTCCTCAATGAAGATTTGATCACTTGGGCATGGTTGACTTGATTCCGCACTGTTCCAATCAGCTCTCCCTGCGTGCTGATTACGTGCTGTACCTTTAGGCGTTCCCCGCAGCCTACGTTGGTCTTCACCTTCGGGCTTCTCTCTCCCTTCGAGTCCATCGATTGATGTCTATTTTACTTTTTTTAAAATCCCTAATGCTTGGATGGGCCAGAAGCCAGGTCGGGTTGACCTGCCCAATTTTACAGTGAAAAATCTTGAGACTAAAGTGATTTTATAGTGTCTTGTGACACTTTTTGTGCCAAAATTTTGAATATAAGTGTACCAAAATAATTTTTTATTATGATAGTATTACAAGTATTCTAAGTGGCTATGAAAAAAATTAATGAAAAATAATTCTTAAATAACTTTAAAAAATCAAATACCAATGTCTATACTTTTCGTCAATTATGCTTGGCCCAAAAATTTTATTCAACAGTTATTAAACTTATAACATTTTCAAATATTAATACTACTTATGTGCGACATCATCTCAAATTTTGGACATATCAAATTCAAGAAAAATAAAGAGAAATTCAAGTATAAAAATTTTAGTGCATGTTTTCAATTACCTTAAAGTTTGTCATGACTTCAAGGGCCTTGAAGGCCACTGTTTTAGAATTTAAAGTTCATGACTTGACTTAATTGAATATTAACAATTTCACTTAAAGCAAGCCCATATGTCATATAAATATTTATGCTTGACCCATCAAGCACAATGGTGTAAAATGATCATTAGTTCTCTATTAATGTTAGACATTGCCATTGCTTTAGCCAATGCACTCATTACTATCGCTCAATAAGTATCACAGGTGATAAAAATATCATCCATCACTGCTAACCTACAATTGTCTAACATAATGGAATTGCTATAGATTTTCGCCATCATTAGAATCTTGTCACAGTTTGGAAAAAAATACTAATCCCACTGCCACAAATATCAAACTACCATTTCTATGTCATAATTAAGCTCAATTGTCCACTAATATTGATACCTATTGCCAGTGGTTAGAAACCTTTATGTCGAGTGTTTGTTAGCTTACATCTCACAAACAATGATTAGTGGCAATTAAACATAATATTAAATTTAAAAAAATATTGATTCAATAAATGAACAGAATTTCATCTTGATTGGAATAAATTATTATTATAAATGATAAAATAAATTTTTTATGTAACTTATAACACTGATATTTCAAAAAAAATAGAAAATTCATGTAATAGAATTTTTTTTATTTTTCATAATATATTACAGATTTTTCTAGGCAATAATAAAATTAATATCATCTTCTAAGTATTGTTATGAAAAAAAGAATAACGTTATTATGGAAAAGAGTTTTTCCCTTTTAAAAGAAAGAAAATTTACATGAAATATTGGTTATTATGTGAAAGTGAAAACTTATTTTATCTTTTATTATCATCTAAATTGGTGTTTATCTTAAACAACTAAAAGGTATACCATTCAATTACTAAAGAAACTGGCCAAAGGAATATTCTAGCCAACTAAGAAATGTATTAATCATTACATTCGAAACTCTTGATTTAATTATCATAAATAATATTAAAATTTTAATCACTCCAAAATAATTCAAGTTCAATCTTAACATTTGTAATCAATCTTATAAGAAATAATACATTATATATATATATATATATATATATGCACACACACACACACACACACATACATGCAAATATATACACACATAATTAACATTAGATAAATGATCATTGAAAGATGTATGTATGTTCATAGATATATATTATTCAAGAATTATGAAAGAACAAGTGTACAAATTAGATGAAAATATAACAAAAATATTCATATGAATTATGGGAATGATTATTTTAGATTCTTGAATGGTTTACTTGATAAAGTAGCTTAAATATATTAAATATTTATTAAAATTATTATTACATAGTTTTTAAAACTAAAATATCTATCATATTTTTAAAAAAACATTTTATTAAAGGATTTTTAAAATTTTACATTTTTTTATGCTTTTGAAAATTTAGCTAACTTAAATAATAGGAGAAACAAAGGTCATTGGCTAAAAGATCTCTCTTTAATAAAGCATTAAACATTTGACTAGTTCTCTAATAGATATTAAACATTCTATCAAGAAATATTTTTTAGTTTAACTCAGCCATCATTTGTATATTCTATTGAAAAATCATTGAAACAATCAATAATTGACTGATGGCTAGTCCGTCAAAAATTGGATAATCCAATACCTTAGTTTATTAATGGTCATATAGGGTTGCCAAAATCAACCTTTATAAAATTCCAATTAGTCTATTTAATAGACATTGGATAACTAGTTTAATAATGATATGATACTAATTAGACCAACTAATAAATATTAAATAAAAATATCTAAAAAATAAGTTCTTTTAGAAAATTATCAAACTATTCGATAGATAATCTCATTGTTAGCAACTCAAAATTGAGTAATACAGAAGGCTATAGAAATGTTTGATGAACAATTTTGATCATCAATAAATGCACAACATTCATTTGATAAATAGTTTGTTAAATTAGGTAGATCAATAATGCACAAATATAGCACATGATTAGATCGACTAATAGGGGGTAAAGTCTAGCTTGGCTAATTGGCTATTTATATTTTCTCAATGAAGCATTGCTAATAAGGATTAAAACATTAAGCAAGAATATGAAAAATAAAATGACTTCAAATTTAAATTTATTGGTCCCTCTAAGTTCTGAAGAGAGTTAAACAAGTGATATATTTGATTGTTTTGACTCTTTAATTATCAGGAATTCATAATGTATTTCATCTTTTATTTTTATGAAGATGCATTCTAGATCCTTGTTATGTTGTTAATTATATTGGTATATACATCAGAATTTAATCAAACTTATTTAGAAATATTAGTAAAGATTAGGAACTAAGGGAGCGAAGTAAAAGAGGCTCTTGCCCTTCTCGAGATGAATTAATTTTTTACCATAAAACAAATAAAATGAAAAAAATTCGATCTTTATTGCTTTTTTTTATTTGACCTTTCACGAATAGGCTAGTTTAGTCTCTTTCTTTCTTCTAGGCGGTCGGGGTGGAGACGATGGGGTCGGTCCATAGATTTTCCTTTGTTTTGCCACATTTCAATAAAATCCAGCTATATTCTTGACACCCGACAACTAAGGAAATCAAATCTTTTTTCCTTTAACAAGAGTCAACTCAAGGAAGCATCGTGATAATTGACTCTGAGATTGAATATCGCCTTGAGGCTATCGAGGACCAATGAGCAAAAAGTGGACTCCCTATTTGCTAACCTCAAAGTCTCAATGACTTGATGAAGAAATTGTTTAAATTCGTCAGAGAGAAGAGAATAATGTGGCAGATTCTCAATGTTAGAACATCAGGAATTAAGAAAAGGCATTGAGAGGTGACAATCAACTTTTACCCTCTTGGTTGTAGTTTCAGCTTTAATCAGTTTATTGGTTTCACAAGACAGGAAGGGGACCTCATAGGGGAACTTTTTCCTGAGCACCCAGAGCTTCTCGTTAGTTTGGATCAAAAGTATTTATGATCAAACCTGAAGTGTCATGCATCAAGCTCAGGGAGCGTCTTGTTCTCTGATCGAACAATTTCTTTTTCATCCAAGGCCCCCTTTGGGGATCTTCTTGAAATCCAGTATTTATCTCAAAGCAACATTTCCTTATGTTATATATTAAACATAAAGCCTTGGCAAGAACGACATTCGACAGATTTCTGAGCACATCTGGTACAACTCATGGCGACCAATAACCACATCTTGAGTTGGTACGCAAACGCGATCAATGATTGTGAGAACTTTGTTCACACCGCATAAGTGGAACTCTCTTGGAGAGAAGCGAATCAACGCAATCCCAAAATGGTGAAGGAAAGTGGCAAGCGGAGGGTATTTGGCTCTACTGAGACACTCTTTTGCCTCGTCTTAGAGACAAAAGAGAAATGGGATCCAATTCTGGATTGTGCTTGCTTAACTAAATGGGGCCTACCTAACTCCATTTTTCCAAGCAAAGTATCAGCATGCAAGGAAAGCAGTGATTCTCCTTCCTTATCCTTAAATGAATATGAATACACAAAAAGATTTCAAATTCAAAAAGAGATTTAATTTTTTCCTGCAATCTTCTTCAACAATAATTTTTTTTGGCTCAACTAAAAGCATAAAAAAATAACATCTAACTTGTGGGTTATATTCCACATTTATGTTTATAATTTAATACCTTTCCATTTAAACAATATCAATAAGCAAAACTTAAAAAGTGTACCTAATATTTTATGTAAAATTATCCAAAAATCCTTATTCAAAATAAATATTTTATATATAAGTAAAATTAGATAAAGCAAATGATGATCAAAGATTGTTTTCAAGCATATAACAAATTTAAAGATCAGAAGAAAAAAAAAGTCATTGGCTGACTAAGACCATGCAAGGGGAAAGGCCAAAGTTGGCATCATAACAAGGGTTCTCCTTATTTTCCCAAGAAAAACTTTAATAGCATAGTTGGCTATCAAGTTTATTTTTGGGATTAGTTTAACATTTCAATTATTTTTTTTTATTTTTTAAATTTCTTTAATTGAACGATGGTGACAAAATCTCCTTTTTTTGTTTTACACATCGTTTAACGGCAACACTATCTAACGGTTAAACGGTCATCTTTTTTTATTTCTTTTTCTTTTATCTGATTTTATCAAGACAAAAAACAAAGCAATGTATAATTCTAGCAAAAAAAACAAAACTTTAACAAAAATTCAACAAATTTGTGTAGTTAAAAATAAGTTATTTATATGTTTTTGAACTTAAAGCCATCCAAATTACGTTTTGTTATCCCTTTTGACTTCTTTATATTTGACATCTATATAAATTCAAATTTATGTAACATCTACTGTGTTTTACATGTGAGTTTATAATTTCTAGTAAATTGAAAAAATAATTTATATTATTAAATAATATTGTATGATATTGTAAGATAATAGTTTTAAACCAACCGATATTTAATCGCAACTCAATTTTAGGTTTGTTTGGATCAAAGGTTAAAGGTCAAAGTTGTACATAGTCACATAAAACTAAATTTAAAGATTTTTTATGATGAAATAAAATTGTTAGACATAAAGACTAACAATTATATGTATGATAATTTCTTTATTTTTAAAGACTAATTAAATTAAATCTCATGTGACACAAATTATCCAAACAATAGTCCAGTTTTAGACTAAAGAATTTTATAGTAACTTTAGAAAGTTTGTTTAAAATTTATATGATTCATGTAATTATGTTTCCATAATCAAATAAAAAACTCATCATTTTCTGTATGGCTTAATTAAATATCCCTATAACAAAAGACACCTCCTTTTCCACCCTCCTCAGTTACCCTAATGCTTCAGCATCCATCACTTCAGCAACTCTTCTTCTTCCATATATGCAGCTGTCTTTATCCTGTCCATCACTTCAGCGACTCTTCTTCTTCCATATATGCAGCAGTCTTTATCCTGTCCATCACTATTCTTCCCTCTTCTCTTTCTCTCTACCATTTCCCCAGAGAGCCTACACACAATGGGGATGCTCTACCTCTTGGCTCATCGATGACAAGGGAAGGCTCGTGGAAGAAGGAGAAGAGAGCACATCTCCGTCCACAAGGAAAGTAACGCCTGTGGTATCTCCAATCCAGCTACAATGGGAGTTAGTTGCGATTAGGCATCTTCCATCCTTTTATGCACTGAGGAGAACAGAAGCATCCTATTTTTTGACAAGGAGGAGGAGCTGGGCTTGGAAAAATATGCGAGCAAAAGACTTTTTTTTTTCCAAGATTCCTTCTTTCTTTGCTCATCACACTCCAAAGAATTCCTGTTTGCATTGCAAAAGAAAGAATCTGAGCATACTCCGCCAAAGGAAAATGCCCAGCGGTTGATGAGAGGGTCTTTGGACATATCCGTAAGAAAGAATGTCGTCGATTGGATTATGAAGGTGGATTCTTGTTTTTGTTATCCCTCTTTTTCCATTATTTTTTTCTTCTTTGACGGCTACAGTTCCTCTATGTTTGTATTTGTTAGCATATTCGGCACATGATTTACCTTTCAATTCTCATAATTCTGCTTCTTGTAAAATATGTAACTATATTTCTCTTTATCTGATTTCTTTTACCCTTGTCAACACTTTTTTTGGCTCCTTTATGGTTGATTGAATGGATTTGGGATGCACATTTGCAGGCTCGTGCCTATTACAGCTTTGGGCCTCTTAGTGCCTACTTATCTGTAAATTATCTGGATCGCTTTCTCTCTACATATGAGCTCTTAGTAAGAACCGTACCATATGAGTTTGTCAGGATCTATATGCCAAATACTTGCACAAATGTCTCAATGCAACTGGTGTTTATCTTCTTTCAATCGTTAATAATAAAGCGATTTCTGTGTGTGTAGAATGGGAAGGCTTGGATTACCCAATTGCTAGACATTGCCTGCTTATCTTTGGCTGCCAAGATGGAGGAAACTAAAGTCCCCTTATCTCTTGATCTACAGGCAAACCATCTTCTTGAATACTATTTTTTCTCCTAATTGCTACATTTGACTCTATGCATTATATAGATCGGCAATGCCAAGTATGTATTTGAGGCAAAGACTATTCAAAAGATGGAGCTTTTGGTACTGAGCACACTTGAATGGAGAATGCATTCTGTGACACCTTTCTCCTTTATGGAATATTTTGTCCATAACTTTAGTAAAGGCAATCCCCCAAAATAATCTAAAATCAACCATTGCATTGAGCTCATTTTAAATACATGTAGAGGTTGGTTTTCTTTACTCTTTTGTTATGGAATCATTTGGAAATCAAAAGCGAGCTCTTGTAATCCTTTTATTTAAACATCAATGTAGAAAATTGTCTTATAGAATTCAATCCTTTAGAGGTGGCTGCTGCTGTTGCACTTGCTGTCTTGGGTAATGCTAACAAACTGTTAATAGATAATGTCTGGAACCATTGTGCCTACATGGAGAAGGTAGGCTACTACATTCTTTATATTTCAAACGATATATGCTTTGGAATTCTGATTCCTTTGTTCAATGCTGGACAAAGTAATGAAATGCTACGACGTAATACAAGACATGCGACTATTGGAGATGAGGAGTTCTTTGGTTTCCAAGGCACCACAAACTTCAGTAGGTGTTATAGATGTCACATGCCTAAGCTACACTAATGTTGAAACCACGGCTTGTTCAGCGTCAAATTGTTTTAATTGTGCAGTAGTAAAGAGGGGAAGGCGGAACAATCCTTCAGTATGAGCGTATAAGAGATGTGTGTTCTACTATTTTGAAGTTATCCTAGTACTTGAGAGGTCTTTTTAGTTTTATTGTAGAAGAGCCTTTTGTATGCAGGGATATTCTTAAAGAAAACCATGGATGAAGCTCTGCAAAGAAGAAGATCCTTTAACTATAGCAGGAGCACAAAATTTTGAGCAACCTGGTTAACAGTGACCTTGAAAATGAAGCAGTGAAAAGAGGCACTCATGAAAGCAGTAAGAGTCGAAGTGATCTCGAGTTTCTAGACACAGATCTACTGACAACTCTCGCTCCTTGTTTACATCTAGTCGTATCGCACTCTATGTAGGCAAATCAAATGTAAGTGATGCTTATTGCACCGCTGGCCCTTCCACCATGGGTTTTGTTTCCACGGCCATACATAACATAGAAATCGCTCTCGGAAAGGAGAACTGCGAGAGCGTTCACAATCATTTCCTTTTTCCATCAACCAGTCAAAGAAATGGGTTTCCACATAAAACAACCAGTTCTTCATCTTTTTGGTTTGAAGAAACTTCAGAGAAGGCCCCAAAAACAAAACAAAAACAAGGCACATAAGGATTCTCGAACCCGAGCGGAGCTTAAATTAAAACTGACACAAAAAGAAAACCGTTTCATAAAAATAGAAAGTGGAATCGAAAAATTGTGAAGAAGTTTCCATTCTCATGAAAGGAAAGAAAGACGATTGATTTCATTAAAGTAGGCATGGAACCAACAAACTCCAGCTGATCAGCCGTTGGGCTCATGCACGATCGCTTGGCTGTAGACTCACATCCTCCATGCTCGACGGAGCTGAGTTGGGTTCCATTTGGAAATGCAATGGAAGCCCACGCAGCGAACCCAGGGCCCCTGTGCTGGCCGTACCGCCGACGAAGAATAAGTATCCCCACCCGCCCCAGGCAGAGTTTTTGAGCCGTGTAATAGACGGCTTCCCCTCATTATCTTTATACATTATCACATGGGTGGTTCTTCTTGAATAAATATCAAAATCTTCTTTTTCTTTCTTCACTTTTTTCTTTAATTTCTTCTTTTCTTTTTCGTTAATTTCTTCACTTTTTCTCACTTAGAGATTCTGACTCAACTAGGATAAAAATAAAGCATTGGGTCAAAGAGACTCGCTTGGCTCTCAGAAAATAAAAGAAAAGACAACTTCGAAGGAAATCTCGTTTCCATCCCTTTCTTCACTACGTGCATTGCCATAACAATAACAAGAACAAAAAAAAAGTGATTTTGTTTGTTTGAAAAGGAAAGAATACTAATGAGATCCTCATAACATAAGAAGAATGCCTGCTATAAAGACGGAGAAGAGGCCATTAGATTAGTTCACTTTTTTGTTAGCTTTTAAGCCTTTTCTCTGTCAGTTGCTAACGCCTCGATTTATATAAAGAGATGAAATTAATTATCTATTTTAATTTCAATCAAATTTTTTCAAATCTTTTCTTTTATTCCTTATTCCTATACATTATTGTCGGTCATCGATGAGGCTATGCTTAAAGCATTCGACACCGGTGATCAATCAGACGGAATCAAATTTTCCATTTTTGGCCAATCACCCTGTTTTGAGCTGAAACGGGGAGGACTGGGTCAAGTCATATGACTCGATCATCGATTTCAATGTCTCTTTATCCACTATCTTTTAGAATTTCATAATTAAGGAAAAGAAAGACAACCTAAAAAAATGTACACCCCTTCTTTTTTAACACAAGGAAGGTTTTCCTTTGAATGCTACAAGACCCAGAAGTAGAAGCAGACCTCGTCTCGGGTTGGCTTCTGTTCAAGTCGTTTCGAGTTGACTCCTGTTGAAGACGTTTCTAAGGCTTGATTGAGACTGAGAACAAAAGCATCAAATTATGACATTATATCCAATCTAGAGTATTGGTTCTTCCCAAAATTAGTGCTACTTTTTTATATATATGTGATTTGGAGGTTTCAGATGCTGAAGTGGAAAGTCGACTTTTCCATTTTCACTTCACTCTCTGGCTCTAGGAACCTCCGGACGATTGAAGTTGACCACAAAGTTCAATATAATGCTCGGGTCGACAAGGTCAGGCCCTAAAAAAATACCAGCGAACAGACCGAGCCCCCACTAATAAATAAGATTGCTCGGGGGTTGGTTCATAAATCAATGATCAATCCTGATAAAAGGTTCTGCCGGAGCTTTCTCGCGTTAGACAGTAGTAGAGGCCAATCTTGCATTTTAGCTATTGTGATCATCTCGAAGATTTGAAACTTTCGAATGAAAATAGTAATTCACTTTGTTTAAAAATAACATCGAAAGATTTCTTTGTCCATCATGCTATTGTCACTGATAAAAATTTTTCGTCCCAAATTAGAGACAGGTAATCACTCGGATTAGAGAATTACCAGGTTTGACATGAAACATTACTAGGCTCACCTTGCAAGATTTATAAGAAAATGAGACATGATCCCTAGAGGGGCCCCTCGGTCGAGTGGGCACCAGCAAGTTTCAATTCGAGCTTCTACATCTATGCTACTAACTAGATCTTCTGTCATCTCTTCGTTTGCGATTAGCTACTTACCCATGGTTTTTGAAAGACTGTTGAATCCCTTTTTTTCTTATTTTTTTTTTAATTTTTTGATTCTTATCTTTTTTCTGAAATTTAGATTTCATTTATAATTTAAAATTAGCTAAACATTTTATTCGAACAAATGTAGACTTAGAACGGATGATTTTGTGTCGGGGAAGGGAAAATGAGTAGTTTATGCTTTAGTAGCTACCGTTTCATTGGCTCTTTCTCTTTGAATGAGATCTCAATTCCAGCTATGGTTTCAAAGGGGGCCAACTCGGGCCCCAGTTTTTTATCGATATATAACAGATAGAAAGAACGCACATAAATAGTCCTATTGAAACAAAAAAACTGTCTATAAATGAATTCCAAGACTCAACCCATAGGTTCACCTTTGCAGGTTTTGGGTACAGGTACAAAAGAACATTCCAACTATTCCCAAAGGGGCCCCTATTTGATCAGATCATAATTTCTCAAACCAAAAGTTCACAACTTCAAAAGAGGTTGAGCTTTCGAGTTCCTCAGAATCACATAAGGTGTCTTGAGAGGTTTTAAAGGACTATTTCAAGGGAACAACAAACTAGAGAAGTAGAGAAGAAAGAAATACATAGTTCTGGGATTGATAGTTCTATTTCGATACAGTTTTAGGAAAGGTTATTTGATGATGCTCCTCTTTTCTTTTGTTCTTGTACTATGAGGAAAGCTAAAATGCTGTCATAATATGACTACCCTACTTTTAAAATGTTTGAATCTTTCTTTGCTTCATGAAGCAAAGGTTGATATCTGATGTTCCTCTCAGATATCTCGACTCCTACAGAGGTTGGTGCAAGGTGTGCCTTGTAGAATGCTTCTGAAACAGCAGAAGATTCATGGGAGAAAGGGGGATCGGGGTACAATAGGAATGAGTTCCCCATATTGTGCCCCCTCAAGTGGTACTACACAAGGAGAAGAAAAGGTGATTTCCGGATTAGGGATGATAAAAAAAATCGAAACCGAGACTTCCAAAAACATCGTAAGCTAAACCTGTGCATTCAACTGTGAACATGAAAACCCAAAAGCTCTACCTTTCCAGTCAAGAATTGGGGCCTCACAATCACTAGAAAAGCCCAAAACTGAGACTTTCAAGCAAAGGAAAAACTCCTACATACACAGCAGCAGGGTTCGAATGAAGGAGTTGGAAAGAATACATGCATTGGTCGCCCACTACTCCAATATAGGTTTTTGCAAGAGTTAGAGGATCCATAGTACCTGCAGCCTACCAGACTTCATATTCCTCATTTTGGCAAGTAGGGGTAAGGGATCTCTTTTTTGCAACAGAACAAAATCTGCTCACAGATTGGAGTCATCATAGGGGCCATGTTTAGGAAGTACATGATCCTCCATGCCCTAATGGCTAGAGGCAAAGGATTGAGTTTGGTGTCTTCACCACAATAGCATCGTGCATTTTAGCCAAGTATAAAGGTTGGTCCCATACCTACTTTGGTAGCCGATAATTCTCCAGGTATCATTACAGCGTATTTGATGAAAGAGATATGATAAATAGGCTCCTAACCAATCCAAAGTGGAATTTATAATTATAATACCACAAATTTCATTTTTAAGAAAATATTGTTTTTGTAAATTCTAATTTTAATTCAAATTGAACCATGATCTCAATATAAGGGCCTCCTAGGTTAGTGATCGATTAGCAATTGAAGAGTTCTTGACTCAAAAGGTTCTTCCAATGTCTCATTTCTTGGTCCATGTACGAAGCTTATAGCCTTGTTTTTCCTTACTACACTCATTCCTTTTTCAATCCTCCTAGGGTTTTCGAAAGGAGAAAGAGCCAAACACTTGAAACAATGTGGAATTCTACCACGGTGTGAATCCCCGCTCTTCTGTGGCCGGAGTTGGGGAAGTAGAATAGTCTGGCCGAGCTATAGTCACGTGACCTGCACCAAAAAGGATTTCCTTGAGGAAAGGGGTTCCCTTCTCATCTAGGATTGACTTCGAAGGCCCCTTCAAAAGAGAAGAAGCGTTTCTACGGCTTATGCCGAACATCTTTCACTCACAGAAAACCAAAATAGGCTCACACCGCAGAGTAGTGTCATCACTTCCAGCCTATGAATGTATGTGAACACTTCTTTGGAAATCCTACATTTGACATCTCCATAAGATAACCACCAATTCATGTGCAGTAGAAATGCAGAAGCATAGGAGTCCTGAGTCTCCGTCGAGTACCAACTTTCTTGACTGTTGTTTAATCTGACACTCACCATTGTTTGGGCTCATAACAAATGAAAAGTTGAGGGGAGCCTTTCGGGCTCCTACCCCCAAAAACAAACTATACATGAGAGTTTCCCTCACATTAGAAGAGTAGGGAAGTCGGACTAGAAGGAGGCCTTGATCTAGTTTGGAAGGCCCTTATGAAGACAATGTCAATAAAAGATAGATATTATCTATCTTTCGATTTTGATATATTGAACTATTTTTATAACGTAGAGAGAAGCAAAGACATGTAATCAATAAGAATCTTTCTCTAGTCAAAAGAATCTCCTGAGGGGGCATAATATGGGCTTTGAATCAGGACAGATCTGGTGGCCCTTCTTGCAGTTCTCTTTTAGGGATTTTTCTTTCCTGAGCTCGATCCACAACCGGGTCTCCCGACCGGGGTGATATCGTTGCAATCAAAAATGGAATTGAAAAGCCTCTGCTCTGATTCTTTACCTACGAGGGGCCTCGAATAAGAGGGTGGCCCGGCCACCCAAATTTTGGGTCCCCAGTAGCACCTTTAAAATCTAAGGTCTATACAGAAAAAAGAATGCAACAGCTCCAGCTTCCGTCGGCTTATAGTACCATCAAGCGCACACGAGGAGGATTCATCTTTCACCCCCATCGATTGTTTGAACGTCGCGAGTCGGGCCTCAGAGCCAGACCGACTACTCCAATAACACTCATCCATAGACTCAAAATAGTAATTCAAAGAATATTGGGTTTTTTATTAGTGATGTTTTCTCATAGAACTGTGAGAGCAACACTAATGTACAGAATGCTCGGGCTATTGCGAAAGAAACTTCTTATGCCAAAATACCTCCTTATCATAGCTTCTATGATATCGGATTTGACTCTCAAGGAGGGGCCGACCGATGCACAATCTAGGGAACTCGATAATCTATTTGATTGGAATCCAATTCTAGTCGAATTCCTATGATTCTCTTTGGATTGGATAATGTCAAGAAGGATTGTTCATTGGGTGAATAGAGTTCTCACAATCATCAATCGCGTAAGGTGAGCTGGGAATTCCCATATTGGGTTTCCCTTTCCAAAAGTAGCTCATTAATAGAAATTTTAAAAAAAGAACAAAAGGCTAGAAAAATCAAGAAAGCAAGGCTCTCCCAAGGCATGTGTTGCACATGAACCCCTTTTTGACATGGATCAAAGAAAAAGTGATTGCTGAAACAAAGAAGCCTTTCTTGAAATATACAAGAATTTATAGAGCTCAACACATCTAAAAGAATGGGAGAACATTCTTTTGGCCTCTTTGTGTTCACATACAACATCACAAGATGAATGTTCCATGCAAATCCTAAATTGACTTAAGTTCAACACGAATCAAATATTTTTATATTTTTTGAATCCAATATTTTTATATTTTTCGAGTGCAATATTTTCATATTTTCAAAATCAGATCCCCTTGATTGGTCATTTTTCTCGAAGACAAGATAACCAGGTAAAGGATAAAACATATAGAATTATGGTATAACTTTATTAGAGAGCATGTATAAAAAAATAATTTAGTTGTGATTTGTGCCATCGTCTACATAGTTAATTGATAATGGTACTGAGCCATTGACTATCGAAGTATTCATTAAACTTAGATTAAGCTTAGGTGTCATTAACCCCTTTGATTATTACAAAAAAAGGAGAGAACTAAGCGTGAGAATTATGGGTGATGGTAAGCTAGAATTCAAGAGGAGTATATGGGCTATCATATAAGCTATATACTGTAATGTTGAATATTAAATAATTTAATTTTTCCATTAATGTTATGTTTTCATTTAGCTTTAGTTTTATAATCCTCAAGAGGGAGATTGTTATACCTTTTAATATGATGATCACAAAATAAAGCCTCAGTATTTAGTAATTCTTTATTGAACTTAGTATTGTTTTAATTAAATCTCATGGAGTATTCCAATAGTCTCGATTTGTTTGAGTAAGAACTATAACATAAATATTGAATACAATTTGATGGCTTAATCTACTAATATAGGAGCCAAAGACAATGGTCTTTACAGAGTGGCTAATAAAAAAAGAACTACATTTCTAAATTTTTATGATTAACATGTTAAACTTTTAATAGTTTCATAATTTTGGCCAATAGAGTTGTCATCTTTTTTGCATATTTGACTTTGGTTCAAGTTATGTTTTAATTGAAAGCATTTGAGTTCTTAAAAATCTTATAAATATTAAAATTTTTATTATATATAAATAATAATTATTAAAATAATAGTACATTTTCCTAAGCACTCTCAACCATTTACCCCAAAAGGCTAAGGTCAAATAGCATGTAGCACCTTGGGGCAAATGCTTTGGGGACCCCTTTAAGCTAGGATCCTGATCGAATCTGAAATGAGTCAAGCCCAAGTATCGATCAAGTCAAGTTACTAATGTGGTTGCTTGGATTATTTATTGAAGGCATTACTTATGAATAGGCTTAGGCAGAAAGAGTTATTGCAGGTTCTTTAATAAATTTAGGAAAATTGAATTACATTAGACAAATACATGCCCATTAATGACCCAGATCATGACTTCTTAAGAACACCTAGGAGTAGCCAACCCATTAGGTTGATCGTAATATATAGTTGATCCATTATAAGCACAAAATACTTCAATTATTTTTCAATGTGAGACAAAACAAAGCTATTACCAAAATTGAGATTTTCACACTGACTGATGATGCATTTTCAAGATCGAGCAGTCACGATCACCCTCGTATTAATGAATAGTTAACATTCTTTAGCTACTTGTCCAGAATAGTTGATCGAATGATTTAGAGTCTCTTTACTTATGTGAATAGTAATCTGATCATCGTTGCTATCCATGCAACTTTTCAATCCAACTCTCTAAATCTTATCTTGTCGTGATTAAATCTAGACCCTTTATCATTTTAGTTGATTCGATGCTTACCAGTCCATTCGCATAATCGGACGATAGTTGTGCCATCATCTCATTCTTTTAATTGTGGCTTTCAAAAAATTAGATTTTAGCTATTGTGTGAGTTATTTTTTGAGTTTTTTATTTTATTTATAAATAGGGATCATTTACCAGATCTTAAAACAATTGAATCAAAAAAGAAAATTTTCATACGATCAAACTTAAGTTCAAACAATGAGCAATGCATTTCTACCAAATTATAAAAGTTATGGATTTTTGTCAATCTCCATTTCTCACACTTTCCTTCATAATATTTTTGGTATTTCACAAATAGTTATATAAATATATTTAATCAATTGACATGCTAGAATAGTAAATTTTAAAGGTGTATAGATTTTTGTAAGCAAAAATTTAAAATTTTAAAATTTTTTCATATAGCCTGAATTTCTCAAATTTTAGTATCTCATTGCAGCACCAATATATATTTGTTTTAAGTCTACTAGCTTTGAAAAATGGAGGGGATAGTAGATGCCTAATAAGGGATTGAGGGTGGATATAGGCATAGGTTTTAGTCAAACCACTTAAAAATCTTTTGTGCATTTTGTTTATTATTAAGAAGTTTTATTTTGTTTATAAGTTTTATAAAAAAGAGCTTTATTTTATGCTCATAATTTTTTTCCTAAATTTTTGGAAAAAAAAATTTGTTAAACACACAATTCAACTCTCTCCTATTATTCATTTTTCAACAAAAAACACTTAGTTTCTTGACCATGCTAGAATCCTTTCCATTCTAATTCCACAAATTGTTATATCCACATATTTAATCAATTGACTTGTGGTTTTGACGTTAATGTCCTAATGTTGTTCACCTATCATATCTACAAGCAAAGCTAGATAATCAATAGGTATGTTACTTAATTATGTTATTAAAATCAAAATATCATAGAGAATAGCTAATGGGAACAATAACCTATTTTGGTGATCATAGAAAAGTCTTCTAATTCTATGGAATAAATATTTGCTAAGAAGCCCTGTCAAGGTGATAACTTGTTGCATGTTGTTAGCAACAAATTATATGTCAATTATATTTTAATCTACATAGTCCATGATGAAATGTTACTTAAAATCATTTTGTTCAATTGAACAATACTTTATAACTCTTTGAGTTCAGAAAAATGCATTCAAATTGTCATATTTTTGGGGAATTGTTTGTAAATGTAATGCCATATCACCTAATTTCTTTTTGAAACCAAAACATTTTTTACTCCGACTAATGCTATATATTGTGGTTCGCTTTTTTCTAAAACAATAGTTTCGTATTTTTTGCTAGATCACTAGTTTAAGAGGTACAAAAATTGATTAAATACCTGAAACGTTTTTCTTATGTACTCAACAACATACATAATCTTTGTAGCCATATTGTATAAGATCATGACAAAAGACAATTTTGGGATACCAAAACCTTAACACCTTTGCTTCAAGCAATTATCAAAATATTATTTTTATAACTTCTAGATGGAAGTCCTTGGGGCTTGATTGAAATTCATCAAAAAAGTGCGACACTAAAACTATGTCAGGTGTTCTAATAGTTAGGTAATGAATGTGTCATTTCTAGGTATACCTTGAAATCTAATTGTTTTCCTTTCTCATGTTTTTTCAATAGTAAGGTGGGGACTCTTGAAAGTAGAAATGCATTTGATGTTCTCATGTTCACACAATTTTAACTCCTTATTTTTATGCTTGATTTTGGATACAAGGTTACCTTTCTTATCCTCCTTAGCTTTCAATCCAAAGAAATATGTAACCTCACCCATTATGTTCAAGTTGAATCAAACACCTTTATGCTCACTAAATCATTCACATAAGTCCAAGTTGGTCGAACCAAATAAGATATTGTTTATATAATCTTTGACTAGAAGAAGTTCATTAGCATAGTTCATGATGAACAAAGTCTTATCTACATTCCAATCCTAAAATAATGTTTGATTAGAAAACTTCTAAGTATTTTCATAATAGGATCTTTGTTCTTGTTGTAATTCATATGATTCTTTCATTAGCTTATGCACATAATTTTGATGAAGAAAATGTTTAATGTAGTCCCATTATCCTACATACACTTTCTCCTAAATAACAACATTTAAGAAAGTGCTCTTAACATCTGTTTGGTATAGTTTAAATGACTTGTATTAAGAAAAAGGTAAAAATGACCTTGTTGCCTTCAACCTTACCATTGGTTCAAGTATTCCTTCTATGTTTAGTCCTACTTATTATAACCCTTTACCACTAGCCTTTCCATATTTTGAATGGTAACCACACTGTTATTTACATTTTATTTTTTAGTGCCCACTTTTTGCCATAATAATGTGGTCACTTGGAATGTCTATTGATTCCAAAACATTCACTCTCAAAAAAAAGTTGAAATCATCCAACGTGGCCAAATAAAAAAATTCTACAAGGCTTCACTTGTACTTTGAGGCACAAATTTAGAAATAGATGCACCATATATAATTTCTTTTTAAAGAGAGGCATTAGTTTGTACTCCAAAAGAGAGGTCACTTAAGATTACATCTCTAAAGTACTTTCATTCTATGCTAACACCTTTGGTGTGACTATTTTCTTATTTTTATGTTTTAACATCTAATTTATATGATTTATTGAATATCAACGATACTTTTCTCGTCCTAGTTAATTTGCATTCAATAAAATAGGAAACCTCACTTATTATGTTCACCTCAAATCTGACACCTACATGCTTAACAATTAATTCACATATGTCACAAATTGGTGTTCCAAATATGGCATCATCCAAGTAATGTTTGATAAGAAAAAGTTAATCAACACAATCCTTGTTGAACAAAATTCTATCTATATTCCCAACCTAAAATATTGTTTGAGTAGAAATCCATAAAGTTTTTCATTCCATGATCTTTGTCTTTCTACCAATTTTACTTTTCTAAAGTCTTTTATGTCTTGTAAATCTACCTCTTTGTTTTGATGCATAATTTCATCAAACACTACTTGAGTAGATTCCATTACAGCTAAGTTTCCTTATTAAATAGGTTATGGGTTTATCTATTTGAAGAATTTTAGGAAGAAATATCCTCCATTGTCTTGGTTTCTAATCTCCAAATCCTATCTACTTATTGATGTAACTATACTATCAAAATATACCTAAGTTTTCATATTTTGGTTTCTTGTTATTGAAAAGTACATATAATATGTTATTCGTAATTAGTTTCATAATAAATCTATTTAGACATTCTGATTATCAGAGTGGCCTAATTATTATGGCATTCTGATTTTGAGTTCGTATATCACCAAAGGAAAAGTAAAAGTAGCTATTAATGTTTTAATAAGGAGATACAAATTGTTAGATATATAAAATAGAGGAAGCTTAGCATAATTTAATGATATTTGCTATATCCATATCAATTAGAATTAACTTTACAACGTTTGTCATTATGGCATATTGATAGTAAGAAGTTATTATCTTAAGCTAGCTTGTCGATGTGAGGAAGATTAAAAGCAAAATATTTTTGGGTAGAGACATTAAATTAGAATTAATTGAAAATGATGTTTTCTATAATAAAGATTAATATTTTACCTATTCATAGAACATTTTTTTTGTAAAAACAAATAGGTCAGATATATGTTGACAAAATAGTAGGGCTCATGCAGTAGGGCTCATGCAGTAGGGCAAGAACTATTATATTACATAAGGACTCCAAACTTACATCATATTTTTTTAAAAGGTTATGCAAAGCGTACTGTAAAAAACTAATGTTTAACACAACATTTTAGGCTAAAATAGAAGTCAATGAAAGAGAATATTTGAAACAATTAAGAAAATTTTTAGTCAATGAAAATTAGTTTTCTTATGCAATTAGGATAAGTATTTGACTTTTAATTAATTTTCTTACAATAATAATTGTTATCTAGCATAGATATGACACCTTATTATGTTTTATATAATATATTGTGATTTTATCATTATGCTAATATTAACAATTTAATTGTACCCTTTTTGATATAGATATGATCTTAGAAACTATAAAGAAGATCCACTCAAACGAAGCATGAATTAATAAAGAAATGGTTTGCTCCATGGAACTTTTGATAAGAAAATAAAGAAAGTAGATTGTTAGGAAGAGGATCATGTATTGTTATAGGCAAGCCCAATAAAATGCATTATAAAGTTTGGAAAATGAGGATAACTAAAGAAAAGGAATTTTGCTCTTTTATAAATTATTGAAATAACTTGTTACATTACTTATAATATGGTTTTGTCATTATCATTAGTCTGAGAGCATACTATTTTTTTGTTTTAGTAAAATTTGTTGCTAATATTACTTATATATTTAAACATGATCAAAGTAGCATGATGGTGCATCCTTGATTATTTTATAAGGAAAGGCCAATGGGTTCATAACATGGGAATTCAAAAAAACAAAGAAGGGGAGCATGCCATGTTGAATCTATAATGGATAAGTTGTAGTAACTAGTAGGTACTTGGGAAGTACTGGAAGAGTTTGTTTGGAGGCATCCCAATATTGTTTGAACTTGAATGGTTATATTCTTATTTGAAGGGAAGTTTATTAAACTTTCAATAGACATCCAAATTTTTTTAATATTTCTTGAAAAAATGTAAGTGTATTTAAAATTTATTTTGATTGTGATTAAATTAAATCTTCATATGTATATTTTTTTATAATATCACAAAGACTACTATTTGAAAGAGCTAACAATATAAATGAGAAGTCAAATATGGCAGAACAAATGAAAATGAACACTAAATAATAATTTTTCTTCAAATTGAAATGGTTATGCCATTAAAAATACTAAAAACTTTTAAAAAAATATTAATTTATTTCTACGGGAATTTTTAATGACAAAATAATAAAAGTGCCAAATGATTTTAGAAATATTTGAATTATTTACTTAAATAAAAAACACTTGGAGTAGTATTTTTATGGAATTTGTTGAAAAACTTTTAGAAGTCTGTTTCAATAGAATGTGTAGGAAATTGTAATCTTTATAAGATTTTCGTCACTATGGATATCTAATATAATAAAAATTATGCATTAAATGAGGAGAATTATGAAAGGAAGCAACTAATAACAAAGATATTATAGATATGACTGAAATAAAAAACTATTATAAAGGCTAGGAAGAGGGAGACAAATTAGATAATTATGAAGGTGCCTTGAAGGAAGGAGAAGGAACAAATTTTATGATTATATGATGCTTTTTTGATGAAGGAACCAAAAGTGTTATAGAAAGGAAACTATCACTGTCAAATGATAGTTGATAGTTTTATGATAATTCAAAAAGTATTTGATGGTTCAATGTATTATGTCGTTGACCCCTAGTCATGGTACTTTATTTGATAATAACAAATCCTAAGATTATTAATGAATTTCATAAAGAGAATTTGTAAAGTTTAGAAAACTAATGCTTGTGTTAATAGGAGAATTTAAAAAACAAGAGGACTTATGGTTTGAATTTAAAGATGGGATTTATTTTAAATTTAGTTTTAGCTCTTCCAATTTTGTTTTGAATAGATATTGAGCTTTATTTAAATCACTCATACAATGTAAAAAAATTTGGCCTTATTAAACTAATCATCTTAAAAAAGTATTAGGATTCTAAAATCTTGATCTTATCTTTATCATCCAAGAATCATTTATTCTTATTGTACCATTCAAAATTCTCTTTCCAAAACTCGTTACAAAAAGTGTTTTTTAATTATAAAAAATAAATTTGTAAAAAATAATGATATAATTAAAACAAAAAAATTACATATTACTAAAAAGAGCAAAAAGTCTTGGAACACAGTGCATGAATACAGCTAATAACATTTATCATGTCAATAAAATAACTCTCAAACCTATCAAATAATTTTGATTCATTCATAACTCAAGAATCCGAACATAAATTACATCTAGAGCATGGTAAGGGGTAGACAAACAAAAAAATGCAAAATGTTCAATATAAGAAAGATCTAATAAAGCCATAATAATCAATCATTTATTCAAATGTAAGACTTAAAAAACTTGTATTCATTTAGGTTGTACTGAAAATTTTGGGAGTACTTTTGCTATCCAATCACAATTATGTGATCGAATGATTCTAATATCATCCACTTTTTAAAAAAGCTTCTTTAGATCCTCATACACAATCACATAAATTTAACATCTCACAGTCCATGTTTTATCTGCAAGGAAGAGCTAAATCTAATTGTCAAATCATGATTTAAATTTATCGGTTCAAATGAAATCATAATTTCTAAATAGTTCTTTTAATCTTATCCATCCAATTGAGAAGTTTTCATAATCAAATGGTCTAAGAGCCTTCTGATCGAGTGCTTCTATGTAGTGAGTCTTCTTTGTTGTTTGGATTTTTATAATTTATTCATTAAAAACTATGGTGGATATTTCAATTTAAATAATAATGAGTAGTTAGTTAACTTTGCAAGTGTTTTTAGTCATTAGAATTGTTTATAAATAAGTGAATTCTTGAAGAATATAGACTGGTAAAAGTTTTACAAAAACTGAAGATAACTTCTGAAGTCTTGATATTCAAACATTTAGTTTTCATTGCTCATTGACATTTTCTTATGGAACATGCTTAAATAAAAAATTAATAATGTCTACTTAATTCTCAAATAAGCTAAGTTCTCAATTATCTTTAATTATAATTGATTTAATTAAAACACTTATTTCTCAATAAGCTTTTATCAAGCATAAGATTTTTTTTTATTAATTTACATTTTGTGTCATCGAATTATGTTATTCTATTACCATGTTTATTATGGTGTATGATCATAGTAGTATTTGTCTATTTTTTTATGAGCATTTAGCTCTTTTGGAAGCATGTTTTATATGAATAAGAATAGTATCTTAATTACATCTAAATGTGTTGGAGCTAAAATAGTTTGTGTTCCCAAATCTAATACTTAAAATAAAATATTATGTATTGCAACATTGATCAATTAATTCTAACTAAAATAATACACACACACACATATGCACACACACAATTACAAACACAGATATATATATATTAAAAATCAGATTTGAAAAATCATGTTTAGAAAATAAAAATAAAAATAAATAAATTAAAAAGTCGAAAAAATCCTAAAACATTACGTTTTTAATGATCTTCCAAAAAAAGTTGTAGATGAATTATGAGTTGTGTTACACTTTAATCTTTAATAACCATACTCCATTGCAACAAATATTTAGTCATGCATTACACAAGATAGCATAAATAAAAAATTTTGGTAATAGTTTGAAAGAAAGAATTAAATATATTTGAAAGAAATTATGCAAGTCATATATCAATAGATATAGGTATAATTTGAACATAATAGACTTAAATAAATTGATTAGTTCGTTGATAATTACAAAAAATTATAAATTTGTGAACAATTTACTGAACAAAGTGGGGGAGAATATAAAGTGAATGATTAAAATGAGAATAAATTATAGGGTAACATTAATCTAGTATGGTGTACATGTAAAGGAGCTTATCTTTAATAGTTGTGCATTTTATTTTTAAAAATAATTTATGCTTTAATGAATTTTATTAAAACTTATGTTTTCATTAGGAAAGAGAGGTTGTTGTGTTGACTCATTGTCCTGATGTTTTGTTAGATGATCATAAAATCTAAGTATTACTAATGAAGTTTGTTGAATAAATTTTAAATTTTAGATAGATGATACCTCTATTGAAGGTAAACATTGAAAAGAAAGAAGAGCGAAGGTGAAATTTTGTTATGATCATTTTGGTTGGGTTAACAAATAACTATGAGATATTTTGAATTTAATTTTAGATATTATAATTTTATTTTTATTGGAATGTTAAGCTTAATTAAAATCACTCTTTTAAGGGCCAATAACAAAATTTTATTTAAATTAATCATTTTAGAAACAATATTAGGATTTTAAAATCTTTATCAAAAGTCAACTATCTAAAGAATTATTTTATTCATAATGATATAATTAGAATTTTTATATCAACAACTTATTTATAAAAGTGTATTATAATTATAATAATTGACTAGTTAAGAATTAAAATATAATTAAAATAATAAAAAAGAAAAACCTATTATTCATAATAACCAAAAGTTTTCGTTTAGAGCATAGCTTCTAAATATGTGTAGCTGGGTTTATCAGATTGATAAAATAACACCAAAACTCATCAAAAAATTTTGGTTCAATGCATAACTCAAAAATGCAAATTTAATATAGTATGAGTGTATTAGCAATAATGGAAATCACTTCAGAGTGAACCAAGGGTTTACCAAGCCTAAACAATGCACTTATTATGTGGCATAAGAAAATTCTTATAAAGTAATAACAATCCAATCTGTGACTCAAATGTGTAACCATTTTGCATGATTATACTCAAACTTATTAGGGCAATTCTATCATCTAATCATGCAATTATGTATTCAAATGATCATAATCTTATTTTCCTTTTAAAAACACCGAATTGGATTCATTGTTCGATAACGCAAATTCATAATCGAACACCACTTATTTTATCCATGAATAAGAGAAAAAATCTTGTCATTATATCACAATTTAGATCAACTAATCCAGATCAAATAGTGCTTTTTTTAATCCAAGCCATTTGATCATGTTTTTTTCATGATCAAATAATCTAGGTGCCTGATCGAGCAGTTCTTGTGTTATGGCTCTTTTAGACATTATTTGAAGACATTTGGACTTTCACAATTTATCCATAATGATTAATTGATAAGTTTGGTAAGTACTTTTTGTAATTAAAAAATGTTTATTAATAAGTCAATTCTTAAATAAAATTGATTGATGAATTTTTTACAAAATTCAAAGAAAACTTTTCAAGTGATGACATTTAAGCCATTAGCACCCAGTGCTCATAATCACATCCATATGCTTTTCCTTCACATATCAAACTAGTAATCTTCACTTTCTTGTCAAATGAGTGAAGTTTTCAATTTTTTTAATTAATTCATTCAAAATACTGGCAGCTCATTCAATATTTTTAAGTATAAATTTTTTCTTGTATTAATTTTTGTTTTGCAAAGCTGAATTATTTTTTATTTCAAGTTTGTTAGGTTGTGAGGCTTAGTAAATTTCTATTATTTTGCTATTGTAAAGTATTAACCTACCAATCATTCGACAAAAGAGTTATATTGGTTATTTGTTTTTTGTTATATTTTGGTAGGGGTAGATAAAGGGTTTATTTTAAGCTAAATCACTTGAAAATAATTTGCCTATCATTTTTTATTTATACAAATTTTTTGTTATTTTTTTAAAAATTTATTATGAAAAAAATCAACATATTTTAAAATAGAGTAATTTTTTTAAAAAATAAATTTAATATTTATTAAAAGAAAGACAACTTTTTATTCTAAACAATTCACCCCTTCCTTTTTAAATAATACTTCATAAAGACATATGATGTAGTTTAGGTCTATAAGAAGCGGATGAGTTGTTATGAATAAAAATTTAAGTTTCTCACAAAAATACTCCAATATTTTTTTTAAAAGAATTTTATAAAAGTTTTAAGTTTATATTAAAAATATTTGTTTTTTAATAAGAATAATTTATATGAAAAAACATGAAATAGGAAAATTAATAAGAACTAAAATCTACAACAATGATATTTAGGTGATTCTACTTAAACAACTACATCTAATCCCATCAAAATCTATGAAAAACAATTATAAAAACCATTTAGCAAAAGCCTTATTGGTTAGACCCTCATAAAAGCAACAATTTATGATAGCTTTACAGCAAATTCAAATGACAATAGGGGAAAAAGATTTGGTGACATAAAATAAAAATCAATACAACCAAAATCCTATGGTTAATGAAGTGATTAAATAGGCACAACTATCTTAAATAAACCTATTAGAAATAGAGAAAATTAACAACTTAGCTGACTTATGAAGAGTGCTATAATTAAGAATGTCATGACTAAAGGAAGTAGCTACAGTAGTGACAATTATCATGGGCTACTATTGGCTTAAAAATATTTTTCTTATTGCATAAACATTCATCAAACCATGTTGTTCAAAACTTCTCTTATTTATAGACCTTTTATAATAACTAAAAGCATTTATTAAACAAGAAAAAAAAGCATTATTGTATTTCTATTTTTTTAGTTGAAAAATTATTGTTTAAATAAAATATTCTAAAGGCTTAAAAAACTAGAAGGGATGTTGCACATGAGTCGCTCAATTAGAACGAACTAAGACTATTTGTTCAAGAAAACTTCATGTTGAACAAATGAGATTTGATGAGAGTGTTTAGAAAAAAATTTCATTGGAACTATTAAATTTATCTTGATCTGTTGCCTACATTTCTTAGGCTTTATAAAAAAGATGGTAGAAATCAAGATCATTTGATCATGAAATTGCATGATTAGAAAGTTTTACTTAGTCCTGTAATTTAGAAGCATGTTGTGCAAAAACAAGGCTTTAACTTTAGTCCCATATTATGAAAGTGACTAAAGATGTTTTGTATATAAACCTTACATGTTTCTCAATGTCAGCTTATTTTGGGTTGACTGCCCCCTGGTTTGCTCGAAAGGTCATTACTCATACCATTAGTGATGATTTACAAATTGTATATGTGGACAAGAGAGTATTGACCCATTCTATGACCATAAAAAATATTTTTATTTGTACTTAGTATCACAATTAACCGACGAGTTTTGGAACTTGCATTCTAGAATGCTTAACGATAGCCAGCATGTTTTAGTTGCTGTAAAGACCTTTGGTTCTTTTATTAATAATTAGTATTATTTTAATTAGCTTTTATTTTTTAATTTATTATTATAATTAAATATGCATTTTACAAAATTTATTTAATAAATAGTAAGATATAATAGAAAGATAAAATGAATTCAAGATTACAAAAAAAGAATTAAGTTTTTAAATACTAAAATTTTTTTAAAATATTAATTTTAATAAAATTTGACTTTTGTGACTTGTGATAAATATTTCAATCAAGCTTAACATTTTAATCAAAGTAAAATTGAAGTCCCTAAAATTTAATTCAAAGTGTATCTTTTGATAGTTTGTTACTAAACTAAAATTGTTTTCTTAGGATTTTGCTTATGCTACACTTCGTCAAGTTTTCCCATTAATACAAACATTATCTATCTAAAATTTAAAACTTAACTTCAAAAATTTGTTAAAAGTACTTAGTGTTTATTATCAATAAACAAAATACCATGACAAGGGATCAATAACACAATAGAATAGCTATTTTGATGATAATAAAATATTTAATAAAATTGAAAAAAACATAAATTATTTATAAAAGGAATATACAAATAGTTAATGATGAACTTCTCTTACATGTATGTCATTACTTGATTAATGCTCTCCTTTAATTTATGATTATTTCTTTGGAATTATTTCAATTTCTATTCTTTTTTTTTTTTACTATAACTTAAAGTTATTTAATCTAAATTTTCTAAATTATTAATAACCCTTAAATTTTAAAAAAATTCTATGAAATTGTTGAAGTAGTTTATTTTTTAAAGAAAACCACTTTGCTCCAATTACACTTCATTGAATAGTCTAGCTCACACAATTCTTTTCCAATTGATTTAGTTTATTTTTTAGTAATTATAGAAAAAAAATATTTATGGTATATTCTGTTCTGATTGATTCAAAATTTGTAAAAAAGATTAATTATTATGATTGTTGGCATACTTTTGTGTCTAATGAATCAAACAATAAATGTTTAACATTTTATTCTAACATGCATATTCACATTGAAACAAGTTTATGTGTAAAGAACAAGTGATTAATTTTTTAGTGTTCTGCAAGCTTCAACAATCGAAGACATGTGCATTAGTTTCGTTAAGATTTTTTTACTATAAAATAGAATGTTAGCTTATTTATTTTAACACAATTTTTTAATATTAATTTACAATTATATTTATGCATCCAAATAATTCAATCATCTTCTTGATTTAGCAAATAAATATGAATCAATTTTTTAATCTGTCAAAGTTTTTATTAGTTGAAATCTTAAACTATTCATTAATTTAAGAAACATGATTCATATTTTCAATCATTTTTTCCTAGTTTAAAATCACACTTTTATATTTTTATAAAATTATTTTATGTTTATTATTAAAAATAAAAGAATGAACTGAAGGATGTAACTCATTAACATGTTAAGCTCACATAACAGCAATATATCATTTGAATGAGGATATGATGTGCAAGAGACTTAACAATGTCAGCATGTAGAAATGTAGTGTAAATAGACTCAAGTTCTAATCTGCGAGAGTCAAACTCTTCAATTTTCTTCCATTTCTTTCGTCAAGAATCTTCTACTTCTTTCCAGTCCAAACACAACTTGTTCAAGCATTGAACCTCAGATGTCAATGTGTTAAAGCTAGCTTTTATTCCAGCAACATATTTGGTGTGATTATTGAAAATGAAAAATGAAATTTGCAGTTTATTTTTTATTTCTCCAGGTAACGCAACAAGGTTTTTCATCGTCTTCCACCTTAGGGTTTTTGCTTCCAAACCCTAACAATTGGTATTAGAGCGTGGTTTTGTTTATTAATTGTTGTTTTGACATCTGCTCTAGAAGAAAGAAGCAGAGGAGCCAGGCGACGTGGGCCATGGTAGAAGGAACAAGTAGAGGAGTCAGGCCACGACAGAAGGAAGATGCAGAGGAACCAGGCCACGGCAGAAGGAAGAAGCAGAGAAACGAAGCAGACCTTCAAGTCTCTTGTGCAAAGAGACAGGCAACGATAGCGTCTACGTAAATGTAAACATGGGCAAGGAGGAATTACAGTCAACATTGGTAAGGGAACCAGCATCAATGTCGGCCACGGTAGTGTCAGTGTGAACTTAAAATCCAAGGAAGATGAAGTAGTTCGAGAAGGTTGTGAGGAGAAACCTGAGGAGAACAACGAGGTCCGAGAGCAAGAGGGCATCGAATCCTGCAGAGAAAGTGCCGACGTGAATGAAACCGAGAGTGGATGGCAATGTGTGAAGGACTCTTCGGGGCACGGGGAGAGTGATTGCTATAGGGGAAAGAACAAAACAGTCTGCAAGAAGGGAAAGATTTCGAAGACACAAAGGCTGGCAGTGCGAAACAGTTTGCAAGAAGGGAGAGATTTTGAAGACACGAAGGCGGGCAGTGCGAACAGCAATTCTGGCAAGGCTCAAGGAAGGCTTGGAGGGAGATTTGGTGGAAGAGCTGTAGAGAACTCCCATTACATTGCAAGAAAGATGGGTAGAAAAGAGAAGGCTGGAGATGCTGTGAATCCATTAGATTTTGCTGGTCCAAGAATTCTTATAGAGCTGAGAGGAGCTAGAGCTCATGAACCATGAATATTGATTCTATCTTCTCTTTGGAGCCTGAGAGCATGAAGTCGTTGAAGGAAGCAGAGCTTCTAGGTTTATGATGTTTCTGTTTTGTTTGAGGTCCAAAGGCACTTAGTGTTCTAAAGCAAAAAAAAGGGTGCTGAGCCTCAAAATGGAGCAATCTTGGTTGCCAGCAATAATAGAAAAGAAGAGAATGAAGTGAAATTGCATTCAAGGAGGGATGCACACAAAGGAAATTTCGAAAACTATGATCGGATTGGAGTTGATCAACCAAAGGTCGAAACATGTGACAAAAGAGGAAGCTTTGAATCATGCAGATGGTGACAGAACAACTCCTAGGTAGCATGTCATTGGAGATGAAATAGAAGCTCCTGCAAAAGATGAAGAACCTCGATATTCTAATCCGACAGATGGTTGATGCGAGGCCGAAGCATGTGTGGATTACAAGAGGAAGTATGACATCACAGGATGCAAGGATGTTGACCCCGATGAACATGATGAAGAATGTGACTTTGCCAAAAGGATCGGCCTCATTTACTCTTAAGATTCAACTTGTGCTATGATTCCAGGAGTTTAGTTAGGATTAATGTATTGGTACTGAAGATCATACAACAGATGTTTTGACTGAAGTTAGGTGTAGTGAAGTTTGAATCAAGGGGGAGTGTTAGAAATTGATTCAAAACAGATTTGCATTATTTCAGCTCGGTTAGTGGATCAGTAGGTTGGCATATTTAGTGGGTTAGTCGGTTGGCATATTTAATGGTATGGTGGACCTATTTTTTAGGCAGCATTTTGACTATTTAAGTATGTAATTTGGTTTAATTAATGAAAATGAAAAATTAGCAATTTTTCTTTTCCCTAGTAAAGCAAACAAGTATTTCCCTCATCTTCTTGTGCTGTTTTTGCTAAGGAAAGCATAAGTGCCCCTGGTCCCAGACCAGGCTATAAATTGATTGAGGTGTGGAGCGATCCTAGCCCAAGTGACAGAGCATCCCATCTCTCATTCTCTGTGCTCGCTCTACTTGTTAAGGAAAGCATGCGAACTAAGCCCCTCTTGAGTTTGCCAATTGGGACCCTTTTGGGCATCTTTAGCATACACTTTCCTTACCTATTATGTGTTTAGCATAAGGACACTAACTTCAATGGATTGAAAAAATAAAAAACAAACAAATGAAAAGGAGTACGATGTCACAAAGGTACTCGTGCACCACGTTCTATTTGACTATTTCTTAGAAGAGAATCTTCTATTTATACTATTGATATTACATTATAGTATCATAAAGAAGTTCCCAAAAATCAATACCCCAGAGAGGGGACCCCCTGCTGACTCGCTTGGTTTGTTTGTTGAACATGTTGGGCAGTGGAGATAGAGTAATCTTCATTGAATCTGTGCAAAAATTTTTTTCGCTCCATTTCAGCCCATGGTTGATGGAGCCATCTGGAAGCATGACATAGCAATTGAATGCGCTTTCTTTTAGCATACTAAAGAACAAGCTGATTCTAAAGGCATCTTCATGGGCTATATCCTCCCTATGAAAATATACTCGAGGAATACATAGAATATACGACATCCACTGATGTACTTCATCGCCACAACATACACGTATTCTTTTAATTCATATCAGTCCTATGTGGCACTCTCGCATCGTATGGCTCCATTCTTTGTAGCGGGAACTTCCTGAATCAACAGGTTGGTAATTCATGTAATACATGATATCGTACCACTCGCCATCCTTCTCTTCTTCGAGAAGAGAAGGGGAACTTCACTTGATAATAGAGGGAAGCCAGGTTTGTGGTTTATACTTGGGGGTCCCCAAGATTCTGGGAATCTTTTTTGGAGAACTTTTGAATCAGGTTGGGCTCTCATAGGGTTCAATCAGATCAACCAGTGAGAGGTTTAAAAAATAAGGAGTTCAGCAAGGGCCAGAAGATTGATAGAAGGACGTGGTCGAAGTCACTGTTGTGTTCAACTCCTCAGATTGACTTGTTGGAAGGGATTACTTTCTGTCGTTTGTCTTTCCTGGCTCGAGGTCATTTCACATTTGGGTCTTCGTGTAATTGCACCTCAGGACAATTTCAAAGGGCATTTAGATTAAGTGTCAGGGCATTATGCACGTCGAGTTGTAAGGGTGAAGTTGATCACAGCTAATCTGATGGCCAAAAGTTCTTAGTGGTGGACTAGAAGTACTTTAGTTTTTTGTACCCTTGTTTCAGGTGGCTGTGAAATTCGTTGATTAGACATGCTTATACAGAATCTGAACTTCTATGATACTAGACCTTCTAGAGATGTCAAAAGGTAGGTTTAGTGAATCCGAAAAAGTGAGGCTTTACTTGACGAGTGGACCTTAGTGACCCGATTATTCGGACCAACAAAAAGCTGAGTTTCCTTGCTTACTTTCATCACAGTAGTTGAAAAAATTTAAAGTCAAAGTAGCAGAATAGCAGTTCCATTATCCACCTTTAGAGACATTTTGGAAGAGGGTTCCCTTTCACACATCTTGGCCGAGCAAGAAATAAGTGCTTTGTTGATTGAAGGTGGTCTCTTCCTTACTCCTAGACATAGGATAGAGGATCACTTCGCATCAACAGTCTTCTTTGCAATTTATGCATCTATTGTCTCTTCTCTCAGATTCAGGGAGCCAAGGAGCAAGAGTTCTCTCTCAAAAGCATCTTTCTAGGAGGGAAGTGTGCTTCATTCAATGGAATGCTTTGTTGGTTAGGCTCAAGGTGTTTAGTTTCTTAGTTTAGTGTGGATGGAGGTGCTCTTTGTTGAGGGGACATGTTGTAATGTGAAGTTGGCAATACTAGCTTGAGTCAATGATCAATGATTGAAAATAGGGCTTGGGTGCTGGCTTCAGTGTTTCTCCTCCTCGTATATCTATTAATGTGTTTTCGCCTCATTAGCTCTCAAACTTCAAAAAGAAACTGCCCTTCCTTTCCATGCACCTAGTCTGACTCAAAAGAATAAGCATAAAGGCTTAAAGTCTTTACACAATCAATGGTCAAATAGGCTTTCTTCTCAATCTCTGTCGACGTAAGTCCCCTTCTTCTTATGTTAACCAGAAATAGGAATCAAAATGGACTACTGAAAAATTGAAAATGGATTCAAAGAAAAGAAGAAAGATGAAATTTGAGCTTCTTCGCACCTATGCTCTCTTCCACCAAGTCTTATTCTACTTTTCTATTCAATCAGACTCTGGAAAAAGTGAACTCTGTGATTGCCGCTTTCACCAGGACAGGTTTGGGTCGAAGTAGTTCATTCAAGTAAAGCCTTTATCCACAAAACTTCCTTCTTTTCTTCTTTTGACAGTAGATGATATCGAGATCCGCTTTCCTTGTTAATTATTGGTGTCATACCCCACTTGTCACCAGCATTTCCACATGAATTAGACAAATATATGGAGAGAGTTTTCTTCTCTGATCATGCCACGAAAGCTCTTTCACATCCTTATCTAAAGCTATTCTCAAAAGTCCCCCCTCAACCATTTGACCTGGCTAAACTAATTGAGCTAAGACTGACTTAGCCGTAGGGACAATTTTCTTGCTAATCAACTTCCTCCCTGATCATGAATTAGTAGTCGAGTAAAAACAGTAGTTGATCACTCTGAGTTAAGGGTAGGGGGAGTGAGTGGAGGCTTCATTCAATGGAGGATACTATAGATAAGTATTCAATTAAGCCTTAGAAACTATTAGTTATCGTGGGTGGGAGGGAAAAATGCCTACCTTGACTTTGATCTATAATCTGTTATCCAGTTAATCTGCCTTAAGGAGAGAGAGTCTATGCCCCTGCCTTATGAACTGGACCTTATGTGGAATAGGTCTTTTGTCTGAAAGTAGAATACCTCAAAAAGGGAAAGAATTTCTTGTTTCCTGGATTGAATGATTCCATTCCACTACTGATGAAGATTTCCCTTTGCTACAAAACCTTTGGAACAAAGAATCATACTAGCTCATCTCTTTTTTCTAAGTTAGGGCCTTCAAGGGCCCCTATAGGGGAACTTCTGACTGTGACTTAGTATCTAGTCAAAGATTCCCCCTGAGAGGCCTATCTCTGGATCAAGCACATCCCTGAGCCCTATAGTAATAGACCATTTTGGTTAGGCACTCAATAAGGGGCAGGATTGGGAAGGGGGCCTTTGAGGATCAGTTGAGTTAAGCTTGAACGTGGAGCTTGTCTTCTTGACAGAACTATTCTTTTTCTTTGAAAAACTTGGCTTGTTCGCTTAACAGGTCCTGGTCACTACTTGTTAGTTTCACTATACTTGGATAGTCTTCATATATATCTCCCATATAGATTATCCGATTTCTTAGTTGGTTCTATTTCAAAATTCCTGGATTTCTTCGACTTAGACAAATGGAAAGCGATAAGCGAATTGGTAGAAATTTCAGTAGTTGCAAGATTTAATGGTCGAATTAGCCAGAGAGACCCCAGTTAAACAAGGTAAGGCAAAGAGTTTCCTACAACCAGGCTTACTTTGGTGGTTTAGACTTTCTTAGCATATCATTGGGGCCTATCAATATTCCAGTGAGGAGAATACCAATTCAAACTTGTAGTAAAGGGAGGTACATATTCTCAGAAAAGGGATCCGACTCAAGATTATGCTTGCCAAACTAAATGAGGACTGCCTCACTCCACTTTTCTTTAGGTGCGATACATATGACATATTAACGAGAAGAGAGCCCAACCCAATGTGAAGTTGGAGCGATTGACTTCTTCAATGAGTTAGCTGTTCCCACCTATGAAAGTTGTAAGCTAAAGCCCTAGATTTTTTGAGAAGATAAGGAGCAGGGCAGAACCGTGACATCCAGCAATAGCCCCTACCTATCGATGAAAAAAGGGTTTTTGAGAGGAACACCTGGTAGCTGATCAGAAAGATTTGGATTGAAAAGAGTTGCTGGTCAAACCTATTTGGATGAATGGAGTAGGAGTAAGGGGTTGATGGTAAGTGAAAGGAAGCTTATGGGCAAAGTCAAGGGAACAAATGGAGGGGTGGTTTGAAGGTACTAGGATAAAGAAAATTATGGTAAGGTTGTGGAAGGGTAGATCTCAATTTCATATAGTTGTGAAGGCCATTTGAGCAAGCTAAACTCTTGCAAAGAACACAAAGTAGATAGATTACTTATTTCAAGAGCAATAGTAAATAAAAAACCTCAATTGTTATCCTTCAAGCTAGAGGTGAAAGATTAAAGAAGAATTCTTCACTCCAAAACAAAAACACAAGTAGAACAACAAAATCTTTTCACCCAAGAAGTTTGAAAAACCATATTCAAATAGATTCAAATATGCTAAAGTAGGGTAGTCAGATTGTGGCAACCTTTCAACTTTTCTCACAGTTCAAGCACAAAAGAAAAGTGAAGCAGATATAAACAAAAGGGGGTTGGGCCGGGGCTAAATCGATTTTGTTATCATTATTATGAATAGTAATTCTTTTACTACTTTTTTATGTGATCCTACCGATTCTAACGGTTTGTGCCTACCTGGTAGGGGAATAGCTATGAGAATTTTGGATATCAAACCTGTGTTGATCAAATAAGAGGAAACAATGAAGTTGGATGGTGATGTTACCATTGCTGAAGGTTGACGAGGGAATTTTAATCAAAGTTTCTTATTCCTAGGCAAGGTGTCCAGGACTATGTCTTTGTTGGCTAGTTTGGGTTTCTTTGGGGTTACTTTGACCATATCTTACTAGAAGTGCAAGAATAGGTTCTTTTCTTTTGAGATAAATATTAGCTAGAAACACTGAAAATGCCATGAAATGTAGAATCACTAGGCCTTTCCAACCTTCTTCTGAAGAGCTAGGCACACCACAAAGAGAGCTAAGCAATGAAAGCAGAAGAAGGAGACCGCCAACCTCGACTCAATCAAACAACTCGATCGGGTAGGCGGGTCAACTTGAATCCACAGGGCTAATTGCCTCAAAGGAACCGAACAGGTTTTAGGGTTTGGGCACAATATAAGGAACTTCTTTTTGAAGAGGTGCCCTAACGCTTTCATATTGATGAAAGAGTTAGCTTCTAGGATGTACCTCACTCAGGATTGGGGATATTGACTATGAAAATCAATGAAGATGACACTGTGATTCTTGCTTAAAAAATTGACCAAACGAATGATCGATATGAGAAGTCGAAGAAGAAAGCCCACATATATATACCAGGGTTTGGCTAACCTAGTGCCTTAGGCAATTACAGAACTTGATGCAAGACAAGGTCTATAATATAGAATATGAAGTTACTAGCCAAAAGTCGATTATATAAGCATCAGAACAAAGTGTCGGGGTCCCCTTATGGGGAACCCAGGGGCCCCCCTCTGATGAACTTTGATAAGAAAAAGAAAAAAGGAAGAAGACACGGGATTGGGAGTATGTCACTAAGTAATCGAGGTTAAGGAATCCCTTTCTTCTCGACCAAAGATTCCACTGGGATTCCTCTTATCCTCATAGGATGGCATCATGACCTCTCAAAGATAATCAACGAAAATGTCTTGCAAGGTTCATCAAGAGGAGCTTCAAAGTGCGGAAAACCTCCTCTGCCCATGGAGACAGGAAAGACGAGATGCCAAGAGAAAAACTCAAGGAGGCACTTTGGAAACAAGGGAAGCCCTGAAGTGGATCTATCTGCAAAATACACAAGGTATTAGCATGGAGGGCTCCTCCACGAATTATGTTGAAGTTGGGTTAAGGCACAAAGAGTTACCTACAACAGGTACCCTACCTAAGGAAATCCTAGCTTCACCATGGAGGTGAAGTCCCAAGAGGATTTTGACTGGTGGAGATGGTTCGTCATCGACCGTGACGAATGGGGTGGACAAAAGAGCCCCTGATTCGACGAGTTCTGGAGAGCATGGAGAAGTGAGAGAAAAAGAAAAAACTTCTTCCACTCTTCGTGGGTTTGTAGTTCAAGAGGTAGTCGGAGGCGATGTCATTCATCATCGACCTTCAGCTGCTTCTCGGGCCATGATGGGTTTGTGACCTTTGGGTTGATACAGATCAGTTAGCCAACTAAAGAGAATGAGTCAAGAAGTTCCCCCAAAAAGATCCCCAATGGTCTTTTCCCTGGAGGAGGCCCTACACCCGATCTTCAATAGTACCCCTACAGGGGCCCCACTTGAGAAGGCTGAAAGCTCAACCTTGTAGTTCAAAGTCTATAAGCAATTCTTATCCTTGTCAATCTTCTATTTGTTCTTTCCTTCAATTGTTTCAAAGAAAAAGGGTGTATAGCAACATTTCCTACGCTCTATGCTTTTAATCGTAAATTTTTTAGGGTATCGTGATGTCTTTCTAAGGGATTGTAGGTCTATTCATTTGTTCTAATTTGTGGTGTACAATTGCATGGAATGTAGATAGTGGTCACGACCTTTTTGATAGAATAAATCATCGCATCTTCCTTCATTTCTTTCTGAAAGATATTCAATCAATCAAAATGGAGATCAAGAGCCCAAGAACTATTCCCTTCAATCATACTGATGATAATTGGTGCTACTGATGTTAATTGTCGAATTGGCTTATTCCTTACACAAACAAATTGAATGGTATAAAGAAGTGAATTGAAGTGAAATGAATTGAAGAATCAATCTAAGTATGTGGAAAAAAACTTTTGAATTGCCTTTTTCAGACAACTGAAGCTTCTTAAAAAAGTGGTGGGTACTTTTTTAAATTATTCATTTCAGCAAAAGATGCTTAGGCTATATTCTATTTCATCTCGATGACGACTCGATCAATCCATTTGAAGTAATGAATCTTGTTTGGATTTCAAGATGAACACTATCGAACCCTTTCATTTTGTTGTTTTTTTTTCATTCTGTATATGTAATGTCAATTTGGAATGATTTTGTTTCTTTAGTCAATTCTATCTAAATCTAAGATTTCTTTACAAGTTCTAGAAGAAGAGGTTATAATTCGAAGAAGAACAAGGTATCAGAATTTCCTATTTTCGTTTTTGTGTCTGATTCGAGTCTTTGAATCTAGAATAGAACCAAAAAGAAGGTACCTTTTCTAGTGAAAAAAAGAATGCATCAGCTTTTCTCCCATATCTTGTGCTTATACTCTTCTGGCCCTGGTTGATTGCTCTTTCACTTAACAAAGCTCTAGAAACTTGGATCTTCGTTGGAGGAATACCAGGCAATTTGAAATCCTTTTGAATGATATTGAGGAGGAAAATGTTCTAAAAAAATGGATGGAATTCGAAGAACTCTTCTTGTTGGACGAGATGATAAAGGACTACTCGGAGACAGATATATAAAGGCTTCGTATAGAAATGCACAATGAAATGATACAATTGGTCGAAAGACACAATGAATCTCATTTCCATATCATTTTTCATTTCTCTACTAATCTAATTTGTTTCAATATTTTCACAAGAATTTCTAGATAACTTCAATGACACAATCAAAGCTTTTTTGATTTTTTTATTGTTGATTTATGTTTTTGATTTCACTCGACCCATGGTTGGGATCTAATGATTCGTTCAATCTGCAATTATTTTTTATTTGCTCAAAACAAGCAAATATCTCTTCTTGTTTCCATTTTTCGAGTGATTATATATGTAAATAAGCAATATAGGATCTTCCATTTTGGAAATCGTGTATCTCCATCGCTTGTCAAAATTTATCATTCAATGAGTGAATGAAGAATTCATGAGATCTCTCGATATCAATCCAATTAGATTCTTTTTTTCGTGTATAAAGAAATCATTTTTCATCTAACTTATTGTTTATACTTCTTATACTTCTACCTTTTCGATTCATGGTCTTGATACTGTGTTAATATTATCGTCAAATTCCAATTATTTTTAGTACAATCAATACAATGGCCAATTTGTCAAATATGGAATTCTACCAGCTACCTATCCAATTTGTTGTAGAAATTTTAGCATCAATTATTGGACCATGAAAACATGAAAGACTTTTTCTTGTGTAAACAAATAGAAGACTCGATCCATTTCTGTATTGATCATTATATATGTAATAACTTTAGCATCTATTTCAATTGCATATCCCATTTTTGCACAAAAGGGTTACAAAAATCCCCGAGAAGCAACTGTTTGAATTGTATGTGACAATTGCCATTTAGCTAATAAGCTAGTGGATATTGAAGTTCAACAAGTTGTACTTCTTGATACTGTATTTGAAGCAATTTTTCGTATTCCTTATGATATTCAATTGAAAAAAACTTGCTATTGGTAAAAAAGGATTTTTGAAGGTAGGAGCAGTCCTTATTATACTCGAGAGATTCGAATTAGCCCCCTACCCCTACCCCCTAAGAAGCAATTGGTTGAATTGTATGTGCCAATTGCAATTTAGCTAATAACCTAGTGGTTATTGAAGTTCCACAAGCTACACTTCTTGATACTATATTTGAAGAGCTTTTCGTGTTCCTTATGATATGATTTTGAAAAAACTTGCTAATGGTGAAAAAGGATCTTTGAATGTAGATCTTTCTTTGAATTGAAAGAAAAAATGGTCAATCTTTCTTTTTAGTGTTATCATTCTAATCACCAAAATCTTCTTGTGATAGGTCCTGTTCTTGGTAAGAAATATAGTGAAATTGTCTTCACCATTCTTTTGCCTGATCCTACTATGAAAGAAGATGCTCACATATGAAAATATCCCATATATGTAGGCCAGAACAGAGGAAGGGGCCAGATATATCTTTATGATAGCTAGAGTAACAATACAATTTCTAATGCTACATCGGCCAGTATTAGTGAGTCAAATAGTATGTCCAGAAAAAGGAGGATATGAAATAACCATAGTGGATGCAGAAAATGGTCGTCAGGTGGTACCCCTCCCCTTTCGAAAAGTCACTCATGAATTGGACATCTCTCTCAAACACTATGGTCTTCGGTAAGCAATGATGCTTCACTATTCTCTTATCTCATTCAAGAAATTAGTGGCGATAAGAGTAGCATCACTTACTTCCTGACATGCAGTCCGATGGACCATCTTTGAAAATCTATCAACAACAACCATTATACTACCAATTCCCTTGGCTATATAGGGTAAGCCTAGCATAAGTCAATGCTGACATCTTCCAGCATCTTCAGAGGAATTGGCAGAGGTGTGTATATGCCATTGTTTTTCTTTCCTTTCCTCCCTTCACTATTTGACAAACCTGACATCTCCCTACATCTTTGCTTTGGCTACATCTCTCTTGATATAAGGCCAGCAGAAATGGTTTTCCACCATGGTAATCGGTCTAAAGAAAGAAGCAATCCATAGGATTTCCCAAATCCTTCGTTCAAAGAATGTGAAATCAAAGTTTCCCCAAATAGAGCGGGTTGTTGGTTCAATCCAAATCATATTCATCGTGAGCACATTACTTAGAGTACGTAACATCGATGTAAAAGATTGAGGGATAAGTGAATCATAGATATGTCTTCCATACTTTTTGGTCTGATTGGTTACTATTTTGATGTGCCAGATTCTTTTCAAGTGCTTAGGCTGTGGTACATGAAAAAGTCACCCCAGAGTGGGGCCCCCTAAGAGGGGAGGCCCCAGCCCCCTTTGTTCTTTTCATGTATCAAAGCTCAGTCAGACCAATGAGAATTGACTCAACAACTGATCCTCAGATCACCCGTTAGACCTTGGCTACTCCTATAGGATTGAACAAGAGACTAACAAAGACCTACTTAAGCAGCAGCTACATGACAGTAAGCTGATTCCAAGTTTGTAACTTGAGTATGCATCGATGATGAAACATTGACATTGTCAGGGTCCATCTCACCGGGTAAATGATTCGAGGATGGAAGAAAGAAGCAAAGAGCAAAGTTCAAAAGTTGACTGCCCACTCGAGGAATTCATGCTTCAATGGCAAAAGCATAAATATAGATCTAATATATCCCACTTCATGTAGAGTAGGGGGTCCATAACTTGCGACTCTAAAAGCTCAATTGAGGCCGTGTATACCAAACTGAACAACCTAAGTAGGTGTACATTGCCTAAAATAATAAACTGGGAGGAGAATCTTGCTGCTTTTTCCATCACTAGTAGAAGTTGTTGTCCTTTGGGTCTCTTTCTTGTCTTTCCCTACTTTTGGATCAGGCTTTGCTTTTGCTTGATTTCATCTAGAATTTCCCAAGCCCATTAAAAGGACTTCTTTCAAATATGATTGATCGTTGGGTTGGCTTTTTCAAATCTCACAAGAGGGAAATGTAACCACTGAAAAATGGGGTTCCCCTTCCAATTTGTATCAAAAAGATAGCTCAATTTCATATTACATATCTGGTTGCAGCCTTTCCATAGCTTTCCTCCAAGGATCAATGAATAGTTAGGTTGTGTTACATGCTCATATCCACATTGCAAAGTGATCATGCTAATCCAATCTAATTCTAATCTAATCAAAATGAAATATGGACACACAAAAAATAAAAAGCATTGGTAGTAGCCTTTTGAATTCATTAAGCCCATCCATCACATCAAGAGAAAGAAATGAAACAAGTGAACTCCTTGGAGGCTTGTTTAGTTGACATCATTTTGTATTGTAATTTTTCAAATTCAAAGATGGAAGTCAAAAAATAGATAGAGGATGAAAACAAACCTGTAAAGCAGTTCGATTCTGTTTCTTGTAGCCCTTAGATTGCATATGAGCCCAGGCCCAGGCAAGGTTCCCAAGAAACCTTTTGGACATTCAGAGATGCTCAAGTTCTAACTGCCTACATATTTCCAGCTGACCAGAATCCCTTATTTCGGATTTTGGGTAACCACTTCCCAATCATCATCATGCTCATGGAGAGGGCTTTGGTGTTGTCACCCTTGCTAGAGTTATTAAATTACCTTATATGCCCCTTTAAAGGATAAGAAGAAATAAATTTGGTAAAATATTTTATTTGTTATTAAAATAAATGGAAATGATTGTTGGTGAATGAAGGAGAAAGATTACAAACTGATGAGGTGGAAATGTAAGGAACTTTGCTTGCTTCTTAACCAAAAGTGTTGAGAGATTCTCTTTTAAATAACAATATCATAGATTCTTAGTCTCCATTTTAGCTTACTTATCTAGTTTCTTACAAATGATGTTAAAAAATGTTAATGTAAAATTTAGATTCAAGGAATGAACAAAAACTTAGTAAAGATTTTTATTGAGTGCGATTATAAAAAGAATTAAGTAATAACTTGGGGTCTCCTAAGTCTAGGATCACAAAGGAGGACGAGAAAAACTAGGAGAATACACTAAAACTCTATTTCTCTTTAGAAAAATGTTTGTTCTTCAAGTAGGAAAATTTATTGCCTTCAATTGAACCCTAAGTGTCACTTCCTATTTGAGTTTGTGCATCAACAAAGAATGACCTAGTATGATCTTTCTTCTTTTATTTCCTTGGAGATTGTGTTGCATGTGGCAACACAAGACATTGTCAAAAGGATAGTTAAACTTTACACTTACCTCCTTAGGTGCCAACATTACTAGAAGACATGGGTACGAGATGGATGAATCATGTGCATTATCTCCTTAGGCGATAGCATTGTATGCGATGGCAATTAAGTCTTGATTGTCCAACCTAAAGCTGTTGGTATTATCAATAAAGGTTCTCAAACTTTACATCTCTATTATTTATCATATAATTATATTATAGATTGATAACAAAATTTTGTGATGCACATTTATGCATCTTAAAATTTTAATAAATATTATTAATAAAGGTGTGCTTATTGATAGATTATAATTTAATAATAATATAACAAAAATATTATTGTTTTCGAAATTTAGTAATAACACCCCAATCTTTTAATTAAATATATTATTAAATTTATTTTTATTAAAATATTTTAAAAATTTTAAAAATTTTAATCCTGTACTAACGCTTACAGCAATCCTAGTGTCGCCAATCAAATTCAAAACAATACTCCCATCTTTTGTTTAATAAATTACTAATATATAGCAATTATCTTTTGTATTTAAACATTTTCCATCCCAAAACCACATAAGCTCCTTAACTTGGCTCTTCTGAGCTTCCCTTCAAATAGGTTTTTGTTAATTGTTCTGCAGAAATGGTGACGACAGTGAACCTCCTCTTACCGGATTCCTTCTCTGCATCTGGAAACGCACCCGATAGGCTGAGCCTTCCATTACTTCAATCAAGGATGAAGCTACACCCAAAAGAATACGAGGTAGAGCTTCTCCTCATCTACGGCCACTTCAAATCGTCCCTACATCTCTTCCTTCAGTAATCTGTGCTCAGTTCATCATCAGACCCGGTGGTCTCAAAGGATCTCGGTGACCTCACGATGTTCCTGGTGCACATGACCCCATACTATCCCCGACACCTCGCTGAATTTCCTTATTAGTCTCCCTTCTCCTTCAATCCGAAGCTCGTACCCTCCCAACTTCCCTTCGTTCCAATCTAGTACAAGCCATCATCCTCCTTGTCAATGAGAAGGTTCATTATTTTATTTTATTTTTTGGACGAATTTGTTATAGTGTTTGGTACACTTCAATTTTGATGGCCACCATTATTCAACATATTTCTGTTCAACATTTTAATGGGTGAAAATATCTTTTGTTTGTACTGATTAAAGTTATATTTTGAATTGGGCATTGGAGAAAATGGGAAACTTCTGCTTCATTGAACTTTAAGAGAAGATTATAATTGTTAATAAGTTGTTAAACTTGATTAGGCCTTTCTAATTGTTGATCAAGGTAAAAGTTTGATTTTCCTCTACAAAGAACAAAAGAGGCATTTTTTCCCATGATTACTTAAATATAGAATCTTAACTATTTCTTGTGAGGCTGTATATTTCTTTTGCTAGTTCTTATATTGAAAAGGTTTAGGCTACCAACACTAAATTCATATTCCATTATTATAATTACAAGAATAGTCCTTTAACACATCAAGTGAGGTTAGATACATTGATTCTAAGATGCTATTGTTTCTATTCATCAATTGCTTTTTTCTGGATCCAAAGTTGTAAAAGACATTTGTAATAGTCAATAGTCATTTTTTTGTTCTATATTTTTCACTTTTTCATAGGAAAGATTTTAGTAATCTACTTCTCTTATAGAATCACAAAGTGAAGTTGTTAATATAACCAAACCATCTAGATTGATTTTCTTTAGAATTGTCTTCAATTGATAGAATGCCAACTTTCTCCGTTATAGTAAGTTACTCTTCAAATTTAAAAGTATTATCTCTTATAGTAATTATTCTATTTGTGTGTTTGTACTCACACATTGACATTTGATACCATGTAATCTTATAAATTTGTGTTTATTCTTGAGTGTGATATTTTTATTACACAACACTCAGAAGTATGTTTTATTTTCACCTTATTTGTTCAATGCTTGGATCATATTAGTAACATTTTTTTTGTTAATTTCTTTATCATTTTGAAGTATAGGTTCAAAATAAGTAAATTTTGTATTGTTTTTTTTTTATGATAACTATTACAATCAATATGTTTTTGGAATTACTTGTCTAAATATAAATTCCTTATATTTATTATAAGAACTAGAAATGCGATACCATTTAAATTTCAGAGTCATTGTTCATAGACTTAGATTATTTATCTATTTGCTTAGTCTCAGTTTTGATTTATCTCTTTGCTTAGTCTTATCGATTGGTATAAAGTTATCATCTATAATTAGTGTAAAATTAAAGTTGCCTTTTATTGCTTATGTTGTTAGAAAGTTTTATGAAAGGAGGAGTGCAAAAGTACCTATGAAGCATTATCTTTTTTTGTGCAAAAATGGGAGTTGTGAGAAATTTTCAAAATGTTTTTGATGCTTTTAGTGTATAGGTAGAAAACATTTTTGAAATTACGTTTACGAACACACCCAAGGACTTAAAGCATAGCCATAATGAAATTCAATTGTAATTAAGAAATTTTTAATATGTTCTCCTTAGGCGTGCAAAATTATTTTTAATATATACAATTTTAGTTTATTTTTATTATGTTCTAATGCCTTATCAATATAAAGCCTCCTTATACACTCATCATTGCTTTGTTATGCATGTTTTTCATAATTTCAATATGTACAATGCTAGCTTCTTTTTTTCCTTTCTAATGTTTTTTCGAGCTTGTGAGGGAAATATCATAATATTAATAAATTTGAGTTCTAGATGATTCCCTTGTAGAATTAAGAAATTATTTTTTGTTTCTTGAAGTAATTATAAGAAAATGTTACAATCCTTTTATGTTCTTCATTAAGCTGCTTAATCCCATAACAAACATTAGTTATATAATCGTTTATAGACTTATCCAAAATTGTACTAACCCATTTCTATTTTAATTCTTACTTGAGTATTGAAGATTTAATCCTAAAATTGGTAATGCCTTGGTTTTCTGACAATGTGCCTAGTTTGTTGAACAACAGTAACATTTATCTTCTTATGAATTTGATGTTTAATTAACTTAGTGGAATTTATGATTTAATTCTAGTTTCAAGAAATTATTTCTTTATACGTATCCATCCATGATGGTGTAGGAATCCTTACTTCTTTTCAATTAACTCATTGTTGATATGACCATCTTTGTTAATATTTTAGTATATTTAGACAATATAATGCATTTCTTATAAAAAGTCCTAAGCATTAACTTTAACATAATTTTGGGCATACATTGCCATGGTTTGGCTATCCTGAGGACAATGGAGAGGTACAAGTCATAGAAGTAGATGGTTGCGAGGTGTCCGGGATAAATGGAAAGATACATCATAGAGTTGCCTAGAGGTCAACTGAAAGAATTGGTAGGAGAGATGGATAAGTGGGGTTTTTAAGTCTATGCTATAAGCTAAGGGAAATGGCTTATGTGAAATATTTTAACAACTTCAAATGCCTAGATGAAGGCTATGAAAGTTTATGGGCTTAAACCAAATTATCTTAAAAAAACGAAAACGGGAAAAATTTTCTTAATATTATTTAGTATTGCAAGAGGTATGTTGTTCCAACAATTCTTCAGAAATTTAAGTTCTCTAGCAAGTTTTTTATTTTTCTTGTTTGTTTTGAAAGTTTATGCTCTTAATTATGTTTTTCTTATTTGTATAGGCAGATTGTTGAGTTGGATGAGCCTCTTGAATTATATATGGACCTTCAGATCATTGGTGATCGAAACCTAAGAAAACTTGCATTTTCCTATGTTGTGCACAGTATTTGGCATAAGAAATAAAAACATAGAAATGAAGCTAAAACAAAGAAACTTCAAAATATTCTTTTCTCATTGCTACAGGTGCATGATGTCAGATATACTCTATTTTTGCTGATTTTTCTTAATTTTTTTGATTATAATAACTGATGTATGATTTCTTGTTTGAAAATTACAGTTTGATGATCTATCTATTAATGTTATTTGCAAAGCATGCTTTCACATTTCTTGAAGGTTGATATTTTCCTTATCTCTGCAATTGATTAAGTCCCATTAGTTATCTTATTATGCCTTTTTTATTGTTTCTTTTTGCCGAACACATGGTCATGGTATCGGCTCTGTGGGTCCTTCTTGGTTATTAGCATGTTGATGATGATGATGATGATAGTGAAGCCTCAAGTGATGAGGATGATGAATATATCCAAAATCCACAAATCTTTCTTAGTAGGGAAGCTATTTATAAGGCATGTAGTTGGTGTCTATAATTTTTTTTTTTTTTTGCTTTCTTTTGTGGAGTGATGAAGATGTAATAAGCATGATGTGATGCCATAGTTATTCCATATGATAATCTAGGTGGTGTTAGAGTCCTTGATATATTGTAGTGTTAATGGTCAGCAAACAATGGTTGACATATATTGCATTTTAACTTTTAGGTGATGATGGGGCTTTCAAAATATTTGCATAAGGTCTTGGATTTTGGATCAAATAGTTTATATTGAAACTATTGTGCAAGACTTGATTCAATAAAGGAAAAACCTTTTTGTTCTAGTTGTAGAAGTTTCAACAGAGTATTTAGTTTTGAAGTTTTAAGTCGATTTACATCTACAAGGATGGTCATTCCAGCATGTTATTCTTTTTTTTGACTAATAAATGCTCTTTATTAATGTTCTAGAAATTATAAATAATTAAAAACTAAAGTGCTATTCTAATCAGGTCTTTGCTGTTGGGTAAATTGGGTAAATTTCTTTACCCAATTTACCTTGACTTGAGGACATTCAATAAGTTTTTTGTGCCTAGTCATTGAGTCAAAGTTTGTGCTTTGGTTAAGACATGCTTGAGTTAGTATAAGTGCTTCAGTTTATTTTTCACACGTTTGAATGGAATGCTATATTGGAAACGGTTTTCTTACTTGCAGATTTGCTATATTATTTTGATATTTATTTCTCTTGTGTATTCAGAAGAGAAGTTTTTTGTCACAATGCTCATTCATCGTAAAGAATAACCTAGTCACTTGTAGGTGGAGAAGTTGATATGCATAAATTCGAGAATTTTCAAATGTCATCGTTATGCCTTAGGTAAAAAAATATTCACAGATGGCCTCTATAATTTTGTTGGGTGATATAAGCTTACCAAAAATATTTCAAAGAAATTGGTCATAAAAACTGTGATTTGTATCTTCTTTATTTTATCTCTTTTGCATTAATTCCATTTGTAGATTTTCATGTTGCTCACTCTGTTCTGCTGAACTTTGAGCATGAGTTTACAGTTTTCTTTTAGCTGAAGTTTATTCTAATAAATTGAAAAAGACGTGCTATTTCCACTGAAAGGTTTCGATAACCTCTGAAGTTTTTGTAGGATTTTGTTTTCCTTTACCTACAGTCTATGTGATTACTAAAATGCTGGTAATGGTAATTGTATTGTATGGAAAAACTTGACTTATGGAACACTTTCATTGATTAATGCATGTTCCGTATGATTGTTACTGTAGAATTGGGTTAGGTACTGGAATTCCCAGATATTTCTCTAATAGTAATATCTTTGCTCATATTTGGGCACAACACAAGGGCACTACTTTGAGCAAGAAAAAGAAAAAGGCAAAATTGCAACGTGTTGTTCGCGGTATAAAAAGGTAGCAATGTCAATCATCAAAATATGAAGTAGCACACTCCTACCCTCCTCTTATTCATCTTAAAGTTGCACTGGTTAATAAACCTTGAATTGAAGTCCTACATTTTTTTATTGAAAATTCTTGTTCCGAGCCGTAATTCATACTTTCTCTAACTCCATAGGGCTCTGCTGAGATGCTCTTCTCTCATCTTCAGGTACGCAATGAACGATTTGAGGTGGCTAGCTTTTTTGTCGATCTCCATGTAGTTATTTTGTCTTTACTTTGCAGGCACCTATTAGATAATCAGATTTAAACTTCTTGGCTGTGATTGCTTCTATAATGGTGTTTTCTTCATACTGTTAATGATGTCTGCTTCCCCTTAGTTGGTTGAATGGTGATACTTATAGTTTGATGGTAGTTTTTTGGTTCTCTTAGATTTCCCCTTTTAATCCTTCCCTTATCGTTTTTTTGCTTAATTTTAAACTTCTTTTTGAGGCCCCAGATTGTTTGCATGGGTGTGTTGGGGGTCATTATTATATATATAACTGAAGATTGAATGAGGAACATTGAATTAGATTCATAGTTCATCTGTATTGTTAAAAACTACTTAGTTTGAAAATTTGTAATTGTACAATATTATCTAGTGTTATTAAATATTGTTGGAGTTTTGGCATTTGTAAACATGCTAACGAATATATGAAAAGCTTTAAAATGGGTCCATTTTTTTGTGAAGTGAGGTTAATTCTACATAAAGCATAATAAATAAGCCTTTCAAGTAAAAATCGTTAAATATTCCTGTAGTTGAATTCGTATTTTTTTTTAAAAAATGGTCTAATTTCAAGGTCATGATATGTTGAGCAGTAGTTAGTGCTTCCTTTTATGATCTTTTTTAATTTTAAAAATCTTTATTGAGAATTGTTGAAATTTCATTTGAAGCTTATGGTCACAAAAGGCAATTGTCAAATTAAGTTCTTTCTAAGATTAGAATCGTACTTCTTTGCATATTAATTTTGATTCTTCTTTTTGCAGCTCAGAGATTGAATTGTAAAGTGGATAACTTCTTAGGGTTTGTATAGAATGTAGTCAAATATGTTGGATTGGGGTGTTCATTTTTCCCACTACACCAATTTATAAGGGTTCTGATTGAAGAAAAATTTTAATCTCAGTTTCTTGCCACTACTAATTCCTTGAGTACGTGGCAGCCTATTACATTTCATTTCCCTTCTTGAACTAACTTATGTTTTGATATGAATGCAGTGAGTTATTCATAGTAGATAATAATACTAAGAATGATAGGTTTGGTTTTCGATTCCATTAACTGTATTTGCTGGTGGAGTTATGTTTAGTTATGGATAGACTAAATTTAATTTCCTGCCAATTTGCAATTTCGATAAACAGTGAATCAATTTGTGCATGACTCTTCTCGTCCTGAGGTGTTTTATACTCTATTTAGATATTGAATATTTTGTCATTACTGAGTGGTGTACTGATTTCAATCTGCTACTTGTGTTCTATTAGGAAATTATTGTTGGGTTAAATGTGGTAAGTGAGATGTGCTTGAGGATGCCATTGATATGTGTTCTATTCATCTAATTGTTTTTCTGTTGAACTTGTTATCCTTTGAAGCAATTTTATTTATCAATTGTTTGGCACTATTGTCGAGTATTTTTGTGTTGTTTTAATGGATGCTTTTCTTCTTGCTTGGTTTCCTTTGTGATGAATGTTTGCATCCAACTTAGTTTTTTCACAGATGGCCCTGGCTTGCAAATGGCTCTCCTTGAAAGAGTCAGCACTGTATGCCTTTCTATTAGCATCCGATTGGTGCAGGTGGAAAAGAGCTATTTGTAAGCTAACAGTGTCCATGCACTCCTAAAGTTCACATTTATTGTATTAGCACTTTTGATGGTCAAATTGTCACTCCCAATTTGTCTTAATATTAAAATATACCAACAATATTAGAATATCGTACAATAAAGACTGCATGTGACAAATCTAAAGGACACAATTCAAAAATTGAGTTGGGATGATGAAAAGCATAAAATATCCAATATAATATCTTAAGATAAAATAATAGCATAGAAAGCAACAAACATGATCTCAAGCTATCAAATGGAAGATAAGTTGAAAAGTATATAAATGTATTTTTTGTCAACTAAGTATAACAATTGTCTTCACAATTAATGTCTTTCACAAATTTTAAAAAATAATATGCTATTTAATTCAAAATCTTAAGTTATATTTTAAGAACCCTTAGCTTTGTATATACATGTATCTTGGCTTGTAATATAAGTAAATAAGCATAATATACTTGGTCTTGTACAAAAAGTCGCATGAGAAAGCTGTTTCAATTGCTGTGTGCTCCTTGATCACATTATTAAGAGGTATGTTTTTGACTTTACTATTTTTTTACGGCATCCTCAATGGTGCAATGAAAAAAAAAACGACAAATTTGTTATATTTTGGAAAAAAATTCAATTTTCTTTTTTCATTTCTATAGATATGCTCTTCATTTTTCGATCAAGAAAGACCGAGGTCGTCCCATTGATTCAAAAGCCAGACCAAAAGCATTTGGAGAAGTCAGTGTTGCCAATGACATGCCCGGTGTTGTGCTGCTTAAACAAGACGATATAAGCCTTTATATAGTAGTTCTGAGGATGAAATGGCTGGTTATGGTTATGAAGCTAAAAATTATTCCTCGCCAGTTGACAATGATATTTGTGCTAGAGTTGCATATGAAGAAGATGAGGATTCTACAGAAAATGATGGAGAGAGTGACAATGAATTTTTCCCTGCAGTGGACAATGTAGTTGTATTGATGGTCTGGAAGATGATGCCTACAGGAATGACAGTGATGAAGAAGGTTCAGATGATGGGGAATACACTAATGTTTGTGACACTGAAGAATTGAATGAAGAAATAGAAGTGCAAGTCGTATGTATTCATGGGCAAGATGAAGATGCTGACAATAGGAAAGATTCGTCAAATAGAAAGAAAAGGAAGCTAGGCAATGTTGTTGAATGTCTGAATGCTGTTGATACAAGTCCGCATTCTCTTAAAAGACTTGCAGTAATCAAGGCTGCTGAAGTTTCAACTGATGAAGCTGATGGTATTGTTTCTAATGAAGACTTCCAACGTATCAAAGAACTTAAGGTGGACTTCATCTTTTATCTTCTATATTCAATTTTCTTAGTAGCTCATCGATTATCTTGTATTTATTGATAGCATGCCTTCGGCAAAGATTACCTTTTTCATGCAGATGTTCTTGACCAAGCTTTTAAGTTGAAGGCAGTCTCCATTGTTATCAAATAAATGAGCATAAGTTATTTGCAAGGTCTTCATGCCTTGACCAGAAGTTTAACTTGAGAAATCATATTCAAATGTTTATTAGGAAAATAAAGAGGCGAAGAAGGCCTTGTCTCAACATGGTCTATTAGGAAAATAATCATGTGTTGTGTTTAGGAAAACATCAGGAGCAAGCTCAGCAAGTAGGAGAGAGTAGCTCTCGTTCGAGTAGGTAGAGAGAATAGAGAAAAGTACAAGGCTAAAACTATTGTGAAACAAAAAAAGGTATGTCATAGTTATAATTTCAATTTTTAATTACAAGAGCATCATGTTTTTGTTTTGTTACGTGATTTTGTTATTTCAAAGCTTATTTTTATCTAGGTCGGCTTGAGATAAGTTGGTATTATTGTTTAACCAGACTGGTGGGCTAAGCAACAGGCAGAAGCAACACTCGAAGGCGATGCTGCTAGCTAGAAAAAGAGCAAGAGCAGCTCATTCTCGTCAAGAGAAAAAAAAGTGGCAAAGGCAAGGTGGTAAGCAGTTTAAGGGAAGGAAAGCATGGGAGTGAAGCTCGGGAACTCCAATCGATCTCAGCAATCTGGGATCGCATTTTTTGGTAGGACCTATATCTTTACTTAGCTTCCCTTTTATCATTCTGATTAGTTTCCAAATCATTAAAGATATATATGCGATGTATGATGCCAATAATTATTGATTACGATTTTGAGTTAATTAATATTTTCCCTTTAAAGAGGTGTAAAGGATGTGTAAACCAAGGCCGCCTTGAAAAATTGTTTTGAATTTCATTTAACTTTTATATTCAACTTCTAGTATTACAATGATGTGGACTTTTTTAAGTTTCAAATTCTAGAAATTTTTATGTGAATATGAATAAAGACTTAAGTTAATAGAATCGATGCCAAGACACTTTTTTAAATCATAACGAAGGATAAATGATAAAAGAAATTGGTTCATTATATTTGTTTAGTATTTGAATTTTTAGCTTGTGGTTCATTAAGTATTAGATAAGTAATATAATAATATTTTTTTGTATATTTGAGGATGAATTGTGTCAATCAGGTGTTTCTAATAAAAAATTTCATATTAAAAGTAATGTATTTCTAGTAGAGGTTAAGAATAAATCTTAGTTGTGATATTATTAGAATGATTATTTGTATTTTGTTTTATTTAAGTTATAAAATAAAAAAAATTGAATGATATTTTATTTGTTTTTAATGTTGATTATATTTGCAAAACTTATATTTTTGATAAGCACCAATAATCATCATTCTTAAGTTTTAGAAAGTTATGTAGTCCCTTGAGTTAGTTCATGTTGATATTTGTAATTAATAAATATTTTATTTCAAAATACAAATAGATATTATTTATTATTTAGTTATGACCTCATTCATATGAGTTGGATATCTTTTGTAGTACATAAATTAAAGGTATTTTAAATATATAAGGAATTTGAAGGTCTTATAAAAATAAAAAATTGGTTTAATATAAAATTTATTTGAACTAACAGAGAAGAAAAATTTTTATCTAAAGAATTTGATTTTTTTGCACAAAAACATGAAATTCATAAGCAATTGTTTATTAGAAAAGTACCAAAATAAAATTAAATTTTAAAAAAGAAGAACAGAACAATTGTTGAGATTACTTATATTGAATGAGAAAAAAATTATAAACTAAATTTTGAACAACTATTATTATTTTTCTTTATATTTATGCTTTGATAACTTTAAATGAATACAACAAGTTGAATATAAAGAGTAAAAGAATATATTTTTTTGCTCTTCCATGAAATATAAGATTTTTTTGTCCCTCATATTATTAATTTATTATCATAAAATATTTCTATGTGAATATATTATTCTTTATGAACAAACATCCATATATTTTTGTTTTCAATAAATTATATTTTCTTTCTTTCATCTTTCTCAATGAGCAAATGTACAAAAACTATGCTTTGAAAGACTGTTTATTTTGGAATGTCATTATCTTCAATATTGCAATGAGGACCAATTTTTGTAGACCAGTTGAAGGAGAATTTGTGATTTTACCGAAGTTGAATCTATGGATACATTATTCACACTTGTTCCCCAGTCATCATCAAAAAAGACGATTTCTTAAATATAGTTTAATGAAGGATGGTAGCTTTTTGGCTGTGTCCAGTGCACCAACCGTCATGCATCTGCCAATATCCAAAGCATCCACCATTCCCACATGCTTCACAAGTAGCAAAACAAAAGTTAGAATGTTGCCTCCCCTGTTGTGCATGCTTGCTCGAATATTCTTTGCTCCGGGCATCAAATGCTTCACCTATGCTGATGTGATCACCTGACACCTTTGTCCTCCCCAAGCACAAGAATTTGGTGACCAAGCACTCGCGGTATCTAAAATAGAGATGGATACGTGATCCATTCTGTACGTTCGGTCAGCATCAGCCTGCATGCCTTCCCCACAACCTCATGATCGCTGTTCACAGTCGACGTCAAATCCTCTTCATGCCATTCGATGAACTGTACCATATCATAGCAAGCGTGCCCCATGGTTGCCATTATCTTTGGTTGCATCAACACCAGATACAACATATAGTCTAATAAGCACTTGCATGCCTGCATCTCGCACCAAGTGCTCAATTATGCTCTTAACCCCTTAGACTGTGGTTGTGTTTCATGAGGATGATGCAACGGGTGCAGCTCCTTGGGCTTCTAGGAGTAGCATAGCTGTGTCGTAATGTGCCACCCAAGAACTTGCTGATTGGGTGACAAGCCTTCTGTCAAATCAAGGAATGTAGGGACAACCCATATTGGAACAATTAACGACACCCTTCGTGTACATCTCATCATAGGCATACCTGAGTTCCATGGTTGTTAGGCCAAAAACTTCCTTGACAGTCATCTCCTTCAACATGTCCCCGATTACCTTGTATACGTCCACAAGTGGAATAACGTCCACAAAGAAAGGCTTGCAAACTGAGTACATATCGAAAGCTCCTTTTAAAGCATTCAATTAGCCTTTTTCATTTTGGTCCTGCACACGTGCTACCATTGTCCTACGATTGGAAGAAATCTAGTTTGATTGACTTTGCTCGCTTGAAATGACAACGGAGCTGCGAAAACTGTCAGTGCTGGCTCTGTAGAGCAAGTAAGACCACTCTACGTACTTGACGATGGAAACAGAGTATATGAGCAGGGTGGGAGCTAGCCGGAGGTTACTTGGAAGAGATCAGAACAGAACATAGATGGCAATGATGAGCTCGTAGGCGAGGGAAAAAAGGTGTCGAGCCCACAGCTTATTGTCCTCCATGGAATAGGAGGTTATGGTGACTGGGGCCACCAAGGTTCAGCAGAAGGAAAGGCACCCAGAATGCAAGGAAGGCGTTGTTGCTATTGTTGTCCATGCTTTTTCTTAGCTAACCAAGAACGAAGTCGACAACCTAGTTGGCCAAAAGATAGTTGCTACAAACAGCCATTCTTATCCATGCTCTCCATAATGAGGTGTTTCTCAAACGTCCAAGGAAGATGAGCACAATTTGTGTCGCGAGGGTTACCATTATCAAAATAGGTACATCCCAATTGCTCTATAGTTTCTTATATTTTCCTAGAATGTCCGTTAATTTAGTGTCTTCTGTGAGATCAACTGATTGTAGAAAGTAAAAATAATTTCACTTTCTCCATTCGTTTCGATCTCCCTACTCCATTTTCTGACAGGTGATTGTGAATATATATTTGACGGGGAACCCAAGCAAGTTTGGAGCAACATCGAAAACATGATCAACTTTCTCATGTCAAAATAGCACGAAGTATATGTTTGTTTAGGGGACACCTTCGATATATAATTGACATGTAGAGGTTAAATAAATTCCTTGCTTGTGTGGAAGACGGCTAGATAGTTAACATCCTTTCCTTGATGCCTTTCAATCTTTCTTATAGCCATTCTAAAAAATTTGCATCATCGATGACTCAAAACTTTGCAACTCTCCTTTATGGCACAACTTTGCTTCTCAGTTTTCTTATATGAAAAAGCTCATTGGATTGGGCCTACTAGACTTATTTATAAGCCGAGACAATAAGGTCGTGATGACCTGAACTCTTAAAAGCTCACTATTTAATTAAGCTTGGGAAGTGAGGGTAGTTAAAAACATTTTTTATCCTACCTGTATCATTATTATTGAGGATTTGAAAATCTTATTCCCCATGAGTTTCAACATGACATTTTTATAAAATACCTAAATATTCTATTATTTACAAATATATCATCTTATTTAATATTCTTTTACAATGATGTCTAGAAATTACATAACATATTGCCATTAAGGTTGTAGAGGCAAATATTATTCATTTGCATTAGAGTACAATATACGTGATTTGTGAATGCCATACAAGATGCTCAACATATTGTACGTTATAAAAGTTATGGAATCAGCAATAATACAGGATTAGTCGTAGAGTGGTTTTACATAAAACATATAATGCAATGAATTTAATGGATTGTATGCTATTAAATTTTTTTACAAAATATATAGTACATTAAGTATAAAATATGGCATGCTAATACTATAATAGGGGGAAAAATAAAAATGATAATTTGAATGAAATAATCATAAGAAATATGGTGTGTGTGTGTATATATATATATATATTTAAAAAATTTTTTGGTGATAAATATGCATGTTTATATTTGTAAAAAATAAAAAAAATAATTTGAAAAAGATGTTTTCGTCCTAAATTCAATAAGTAAAACTTGTAATTATTATATATGAACAATATTAAATTAATATATGAAATATTTCATAATTAAGATATTTTTGCATATTATTTGTTATTTTTTTACTCTTACATAGAATATTATTTTTCTAAGAGGTTAATTATTATTTTATTAGTATATCATTTTATATTTTAATAATATTTATATTTCATAATATGCATGATAATATTTAAGCTTTATTGAAATAATGCATACAAAAATATAATTTTGTTATTGTAATATCTTCAAATTTTGCTCTATATAATATATTACAAATCTTAAGATTTGATTCATATAATTGCAATTATGAGAATTTAAATAACAATAAAATTATTTATTTAAATAATACATCTATTAATTAAAAATAATAATAATTTTATTTTGAGAAGTGTCTCATATTTTTAAATGAAAATAAAATTTTATTAATGCATATAATTAAAAACAACTCTCTTTGAAGAATATAATTGTAGTGTGCTAAAAAAATTTTATGACTTACATAATTAATTACAATTTTTTGAATAATACATATATATATTATGAATATTTAAATGACAAATAATACTTTTTAATTTAAGCCAATTATCTTTAACAAGATTAGTGTTAAATAATTATTACTAAAATTTTTATGTAGTTTAGAGAAGTAGCTAATGAAAGAAAAATGGAGGGAGAGAAGGAGAAAATGAGAAAATATAGAGAAGAGGGAAGAAGAAAGTTTCAATTCAAGAGGACAATAAGAAAGAGAAGAAAAGAATTGTGTTGGTCATTAGGAGAGCAGCAAGGAAGATAGAAAGGAGACTTACTATTACTATACGAATAAAGAAGGGGAAGAACGTATTAGAAAGCTACTACAATGAGTGAAAATAGGGCAAAAAAGTTGAAATTATATTTTTTATTGATTATTCATTTTTATAAAAGAATTAGAGGTTTTATTTTGTTGTATAAGAATGCTATGAAAATTAATTATGGGGGTTTAGAGTTGTCTTATAGTAAAATATAGTTGAATTTAAGCCTTATGGTTTTGTTTGGAGGTGAGTCTACTATATGATTAGACTCAATATACAATATGATTATCAATAGTTTTTTTATGGAGTTAATAAACATATCATACAATTAAGAGAATATATAATACAATTACAGTTAAGTTGGTTCAAGAAGAAAGCTTATTGTGTGGTAACAATGTCATCATATCATAGTTGGAGTGATCATATTTGTACCATGGGATTCTCATACAATATGATTAGATAAAGGTCAAGGAGTAAGATGGGCTTCTGATAACCATATATAGGGAGTTGAAAGAATCGTACTGTTTGATGGAAAGGCCATATGATACAATAAGTGAAGAATTAATAATAATGATTTAGTGAGATGCCAATTATACAACACGATGGGGGAATCATATAGTTAATGTTTTTGTAGTAGAGAAAGTAGAGAGAATGCTTTGGGTTATATAATCTTAAAGAATTTTAGATATTTTCATTATTAAAGATTATTTAGTAACTTATGTGCATGCATCTATGAGTTTATAGAAAAACTTAAAGAAAGGAAAAGTGGATTAAGAATCTTCACCTTGAATTTAGGTAGAAAAGTTTGGTAACGGTATTATAAATTTAATTTTAAATTAGTAAATAATTTATTCTAAAAACTACGATATCTTATATGCAAATTTATATTTTGTATTTTGATATATGACATAGTTATCTTGATAAGAAGTATTTGTATTACATTGGCTCATAGTTCTTAAATTTTTGTGGATCTTTCATATGTTTATTTTATGATAAGGTACATATATTAAATCATATAGATAGCATGAGAACTTGTTTATATTAGAAATATATATATATATATATATATATATATATATATATATATATTATTTTAAGTTATGGCATGATATTTAAAATAAGTTTAGATTAATTAAAATTAAATAAAAAATAATATTGAGTTTTTTGTTACACCCTTGTGTTTGATGAGTCAAGCATAAATGTTTATGTCTCACATGGGCTTGATTTAAGTGAAATTGTTAATATTTAATTAAGTCAAGCCATGAACTTTAAATGTCTAAAATAGTGGTCTTCAAGACTCTTGGAGTGATGGCAACCTTCAAGGAAATTGAAGGCATATACAAAAATCTTTATACTTGAATATCTATTTATTTTTCTTGAATCTGATATGTCCAAATTTTGAGATGACATGGAACACTAGTTGTATTAATATTTGAAAATGTTATAAGTTTAAAAATTTTTAGTTTTTTTATTTTTGGGCTAAGCATTGTTGATGAAAAGTATAGACATCGGTATTTGATTTTTTAAAATTATTTAGCAATAATTTTTGATGAATTTCTCTTCATAGTCATTTATGACACTTATAATATTATCATAATATAAAATTTTTTTGGTATACTTATGTTAAAAATTTTGATACAAAAATTATCACAAAACACTATAAAACCACTTTAGTCTAGGGAATTTTCACTGTAGCGTTGGGCGGGTCAACTCGACCCGACGGCTGATCTATCCAGGCTTTAAGGATTTAAAAAATAAAATAAAATAAAAATTTTTTGATGGACCTGGAAGGGGTGAGCAAAGCCCAAGGCTACTGGAAGAGCTGTTGAACGACACAAGTGAGAAATCAGCCCGTAGCTACTGAACGGAATAAGAGCGAACTCAGGCCACAGAGAAAGCTGACTAGAGCAAGAGCGAAATCAAGCCAAACTGGACCAAGTGATGAAATCTTGGTCTATGAAGGGGGGAGCCAACCCCAAACCTCTTGAGAGACAAATGAACCAAAAGTGTTATAGAGAGCCATAGCAAAGACATTTGGACGATGTGGGACTAAACATCCATTCGATTATCAAAGAAGGCGGAAGGGTGGGGGCGGTCGGATAGCTTAGTTAATCAAGGTAAATTGCTACATGATAATTGTGTAAAACGGCAAGTAGGAGATTCGAAACCGAGCCAGATCTGCAAGAGGATGCAGAAACATTGTAATAAGTTTCTATTTTAGTTGATTTTTGGGCAATTTGTTTTCATATATGCAGGACAACCAACGTGCCGTCCAATAGCCCAGATCAAGGCCACCTAGATCCATTAGCCATGATTGATCTCAAATGGTAAATTTGAGATTCAATCAAAAACGTCCATTTTAGGCTCCAAATCGAATGGTGACTGCTTTGTGTCCGTTACCAAATGGCTAGTTTATCTTAGAACCGTTGGGAGTAGATTTAGAGCTCAAATTAAGATCTATAAATAAGAAATGATGAAGAACTTTTAGAGGTTACCATTGCTAAGATTTCAAAGATTTTAAATCACAATATCGAGTAATTCTAAGTGCATATGGTGCTTCAAAGTCACAAAGTGAAAGCTACAAGAAGGAACCCAAAATTGGAGGTTTTTGCTTCAACTATTTTTCAATCTCTATTCCTTTCTCTTTTTGGTATTGTGTGTCTCATATTTCTCTTAAAATTGTCTTAAGTTTTGTCAATTTTTTGTATTACATTCTTTATGACAAGGGCATCCCAACAATTGTGCAAAAGCCTGGGGTTTGAGTTGAGCCCAAAAAAACTCAAGTAGGTTCGGGATTAGCCATAGGTAAAATCCCAAGTAGGTTTTAGTTGAACCGTATGAAAAACCTCACTTGTAGTTTTGTGATTTTAGTGTTTTTTTCCCATCACTGGTTCGGGTGGATGTAGGCTCGATTTTGAGTAGAACCACCTTAAAAATCTTTTGTGTACTATTCTTTCATATTCTTGCTTAAAAGATTTAAGTTTTAATTGAAACCGAAAATCGAAAGAAAATTTTATTTACCATAATTCACCCCCCTCTTGTGGGATTGTTTTAAGCACAAAGAACTTCTATTGGTATCAAAGAAAGGAATCCCAAATTATGTGGGTAACATCACATGGGAGATCCACTTGTGCTAAGTGAAGGCTTTCTCACATTCTTTGTGGTTTTCTGATTTTTTGTTTTATGGCTTCCTCCTTGGTTGCTATGTGTGTAACCTTGTGTGAAGGTTTTTCTTCAATTCGACCTCCCTTGTTTAAAGGAGAATTTTACTTATATTAGAAAAACCATTTTAGAATTTTTATTCAATCTATCGATTTAGAATTATGGGAAGTTATGACTAACACTTGTGAACTTTCTAGAAATTCTTTTACTAATGAATTCAAGACCTTTAGTGAGCCAATGTTGAGCATAAAACATTGGCTCAATTGAATGCTAGGGCCTTGAACTATCTTTATTGTGGAATTTCTCCTAGTGAATTTACAAAAATTATATATTTGCATATGGCATTCGAGGTGTGGAAATACTCGAAGTAACTTATGAGGGCACCTCACAAGTTAAAGAGACGAAGATCAGTATCCTCACCCATGACTACGATCTTTTTAGAATGAACCTGGTGAGAGTATTAAAAGTATGTTTTTAAGATTTAATGACGTAACAAATGGCTTGATAAATCTTGGAAGGGCATTCTTAAATGGTGACCTAGTATGGAAAATTTTGAGATTTTTTCAAAGGAATATGATCTCCTTGCAACGGCTATTAAAGCAGCTAAAGATGTCAACAAACTTTCATTGGATGAACTCCTTGGGGAACTTCTCACTACCAAAATAGAGATGACTAGGAGACTTACAGAAGAGGCTTCTACAAGCAAGTTAAAGCATGAAAGGAAGAACGAAGAACCCATGGCCTTCAAAGCCACCAAATGTGATTCAGATTCTACTTCTACCTCTTCTAGAGATTTGGAGGTGAGGTAAGTTTTCATATTAATGGTTTAGCAAAAAATTTAGCAAAAAGAATGACAAATAATACTTTTTAATTTAAGCCAATTATCTTTAATAAGATTAGTATTAAATAAGTTATCACTAAAATTTTTAGGTAGTTTAGAGATGTAGCTAATGAAAGAAAAATAGAGAAAGATAAGGAGAAAAAGAGAAAATAAAGTGAAGAGGGAAGAAGAGAGTCTCAATTCAAGAGAACAACAAGAAAAAGAAGAAAACATTGTGTTGGTCATAAGGAGAGTAGTTAGGAAGACAAAAAGGAGACTTACTATTACTATAAGAATCAAGAAGGGGAAGAACATACTAGAAAGCTAATACAATGAGTGACAATAAAAAAAGGTTGAAATTATATTTTTTATTGAATTTATTAATTTTTATAAAGGAATTAGTGGTTTTATTTTATTGTACAAATTAAGATTGCTATGATAATTATGGGGGTTTAAAGTTGTCTTATAGTAAAATATATTGAATTTTGGCCTTATGATTTTTTTTGGAGGTGAGTCTACTACATGATTAGACTCAGTATACAACATGATTATCAATAATTTGTTTAAGGAGTTAATAAATATATCATATAATTAAGAGAATATATAATACAATTAGAGTTAAGTTGGTTCAAGAAGAAAGCTTATTGTGTGGTCCAACAATGTCATCATATCATAGTTAGAGTGATCATATGGGATTCTCATACAATATGATTAGATAAAGGTCAAAGAGTAAGATGGGCTTCTGATAATCGTATATAGGGAGTTGAAGGAATCATATTGTTTGATGGAGAGGACATATAATATAATAAGTGAAGAATTAATAACAATGATTTAGTGAGATGCCAATTATACAACACGATGGGGGAATCATATAGTTGATGTTTTTGTTGTAGAAGAGAAAGTAGAGAGAATACTTTGGGTTATATAATCTTAAGGAATTTTAGATATTTTCACTGTTAAAGATTATATAGTAACTCATGTGCATGCATCTATGACTTTGTAGAAAACTAAAAGAAAAAGGGAAAAGGATTAAGAATCTTCACCATAAATTTAGGTAGAAAAGTTTGATAACGGTAATATAAATATAACATTAAATTAATAGATAATTCATTCTTAAATTAAGATATCTTATAAGCCATTTTATATTGTGTATTTTGATATATGACATTGTTATCTTGATAAGAAGTATTTGTATTACATTGGCTCATAGTTCTTAAATTTCTGTGGATCTTTTATATGTTTATTTTATGATAAGGTACATACATTAAATCATACAGATAGCATGAGAACTAGATTATATTAGAAATATAATATATAGATTTTATTTTAAGTTATGGCATCATATTTAAAATAAGTTTAGATTAACTAAAATTAAATAAAAAATAATATTAAGTTTTCTTGAAACATTATCCTCATGTTTATGAATATATAGTTCCATTGGAATGTGTAGGGTATTCAAGATACTTATTTGATATTGACTCATCACATTATTTAGTGTCATTAATACTTTGTTTTTTGTGGCTTAGGTTTAGTTTAAGACCTCGTACCTAAATGGATAATTTGGATAATATTATAAGTATGTTATTTAGGAAAATAAAACAATTATTTTATAGTAAAGATTATGGAAGAGATTGTTATAATTTTTTATCCAAACTAGAGAAGGTTGTCTTGACAAACAAGTATATTATCCTTGTATGTCAAATATATGACACTTAATAACCAACTTCTTGAGGATGCTGGATGCTTTAGATTACTTCATTAAATAGCTTAGTTAACTTGTCTAATAATTGAAGCCAATTATTAATCTCAATGTTATCAATTGTTTCATTATCAATCATCTTTGTCTCTTTGAAACACATGTAAAATAATGTAATCATGTGTCTTGATTTGCATAAGATTGGAGACTAGTTGCGGTGACCAAGCTAGCTTTTCTTGGGATCGGGTGTCACATCCTCTATTTTTTTATTTTTTTCTTAATACTTTAATTTTTAAATGTACTTTTTATAAAAAATTAAATAAATACATTACGTTTCAAATCATTTGGTATTCTCACATATCCAAAACAAATGAAAAAATATACCTAACCTTCAAAATTAATTTTATGTCAAGCCAAATATATGAAACAACATAATGATCATATTACAAAAGGCAATTAACATGTTCAATAAAACAAAGTAGATATCTAACTTATTGTAAAACATTTGAGGCATAACAAATAAGAGGGGATGAGTGAATTGTTTATTTAAGAAATTTTCATTTCCAAAAATTAGTAAAAAAAACTTTTCAACCTTAATTTTTTTTTATTGATGAAATAAAATTTCTCAACAATAAACGAAATACACACAAGATTTTTTAGGTGCTTCAACCAAAACTTGTGCCAACATCCACCATTGATCCCTAATCGGGCTTCCATTAACCATTTTTTTTTGTTGAAGTTAGTAGAGATAAACTAAATACACATCAGTGTTTTAATAAAACCAAAATCAGAGAAATTTAGGTTACTCAAAAAAGTTTAATTCTTTACAAGTTTTGTTTGCAAAAATCCCTACATCTTTAATTCTTTAAATTAATTAATATTTTAAAATTTGATAAATATGTAATAAATCTAAAAATAGATAAATAAAAAATATAATACAAAAAATCAAATAGAATCAGTTTAAAAACCATTAATAATAAAGTTATTTTCAACAGTTCAAAAATAAATATTTAATTAGACAAAACTTGTTCGGACAAGTGTAACCAAGTTTGTTCTCTCTCAATCTTTACCCTTTTGAATTTCTTCAAAAATACTAATTTAAATAACTATAATAAATAAATAAATTCATATTTCAACATTTAATAAATATAAAATATGTTAAAGTAAAAAAATATAATCTAACCAAATCAAATGAAATCGAGTGTAACATCATGGTTCATCAAATATGATATAAATAAAAATGTCTCGTAAGAAATTGAAAAAGCCAAGAAAATGAAACATTTGGAAATATAAAAAATATTAAAATGAAAATAACTCTTTCAAGAAAAATAAACATATATATTTACAAAATATTATTTCTTTTTTAAATAAATATATATTAAAGCTAAGATGAGATAAAATGAAACAATGTAATATAACCGAATCAATGCAAGATAGACGTCACACAAAAGAAATTATTGTTTGATACTAACATAACAAAATAAAGAAAAAAAATTTAAATGCATAAGAAAGTTGCATTCAAAAAATCTAAGGAGATAGTGTAGCATCTGTGATCATCAAATAAGATATGAATAGAAATGTTTCATAAAGCTTGCCAAACTATTAAAAATAAATGATTCAAAAACACATAAATGATATTTTAATTAGGTAAGGCTTGTTTAAATGACTCTAATGAATTTTATTATAAAAGAAGAAAATAATAAATAATAATAACAAAAAAAATTTCAATATTAAGAAAACATATATTAAAGTGGAAAAGAGAAAAATCAAACCAACATTATCTAACCAAATTAAAGTGATGTAATCCTCATAGAAGAGATGACTTAAGGTTATATAGTAATATAACTAAATCAAAACAAACAATTTGAAGAAATAACATAATTTTATAGGAAAATTACATTCTGAGATACCAAGGTGATGAGGTATGGTATCCTCGATTATCAACTCTAGTATAAATTAAAAAATATTTTAAAAAATGCAAAAATCTTAGAAAAAATATTTAAAAATATAAAAAAATATTTAATTAAAAAGAGATAAGTGAGATTAGACTAACAAGGTTTTTTTCCATCTTAATCAAGCCTTATTTAGTATTACTACAAATTATCAAAATAAATAATCACAAATAATAATCTTTTATTTTTTAAATATTTAATGAAGATATATTAAAGAAAAGATGTATAAATAAAATTTATGTAACAAAACCAAATCTAAATGATATATATGTTACATGATAGGAAATTTTGAGTTGCATAACAATATAGCCAAATCAATGTGAAACATTTGTAGAAACGAGATAAATTTTACGAGAAAGTTGTGTTCAATTATACAAATCCAAATATCTTAAAAGGTGAACAAAATCTGAAAATAAAATATTTTAAAATTCAAAAATATATATTTAATAAGATAGATATCTTGTAGACGAGTTCAATAATATTTATTTTATCTTGGTCAGACTTAGCTTGGAATTACTGTAAATTGTAATGACAAATAATAATAAATATGTATTAACATTAAAAAGTTTATAAAATAAAGAAAAAAAATTTAAATGTATAAGAAAGTTGCATTCAAAAAATCGAAGGAGATAGTGTAGCATCTGTGATCATCAAATAAGATATGAATAGAAATGTTTCATAAAGCATGCCAAACTATTAAAAATAAATGATTCAAAAATACATAAATGATATTTTAATTAGGTAAAGCATGTTTAAATGACTCCAATGATTTTTGTTATAAAAGAAGAAAATAATAAATAATAATAATAATAATTTTTAGTATTAAGAAAACATATAATAAAGTAGAAAAGAGATAAATCAAATCAAAATAATCTAACCAAATCAAAATGATGTAATCCTCATAGGAGAGGTGACTTAATGTTATATAGTAATATAACTAAATCAAAACAAACAATTTGAAGAAAAAAGATAATTGTATAGGAAAATTACATTATAAGACACCAAGGTGATAAGGTATGGTATCCTCGATTATCAACTCTTGTATAAATTAAAAAATATTTTAAAACATGCAAAAATCTTTAAAAAATATTTAAAAATATAAAAACAAAATATTTAATTAAAAAGAGCTAAGTGAGATCAGACTAACAAGGTTTTTTTCCATCTTAATCAAGCCTTATTTATTATTACTACAAATTATCAATATAAATAATCACAAATAAAAATCTTTTATTATTTAAATATTCAATGAAGATATATTAAAGCAAAGATGATATAAATAAAAGTTATATAACAAAACAAAATCTAAATGATATATATGCCGCATGATAGGAAATTTCGAGTTGCATAACAATATAGCCAAATCAATGTGAAACATTTGAAGAAATGAGATAAATTTTATGAGAAAGTTGTGTCAATTATACAAATCCAAATATCTTAAAAGGTGAAAAAAAATAAGAAAATAAAATATTTTAAAATTCAAAAATATATATTTAATAAAATAGATATCTTATAGACGAGTTCAATAATATTTATTTTATCTTGGTCAAACTTAGCTTGGAATTACTATAAATTGTAATGAAAAATACAGTAAATATGTATTAACATTAAAAAGTTTATAAATAGCAACAATAAAATAGGACCAAATCAAAGTGATGTTAAGTTTACATGAGTGGATAATTTTAGTTTCATAAAAATATAACTAAATAAAAGTAAAACATTTAAAGAAATGAGATAAATTATATGAGAAAAGTTATATTCCAAAATACAAATAGAATAAATTTAAAAAATTTAATACAAAAAAATCAAAGTGATATTAAATTTACATGTGTAGAGAATTTGAGTTTCACCATTATATAATAAAATATTTTTTTATGAAATGAGATAAATTATTTTGAAAAAGTTGCATTCAAAAATACTAGGAGGATGTGTGCAACAACCTTGTAAGAATCAAAATATCTTATAAGAGTACAAACACCATCGATAATAAAATATTTACATTTATAAAACTTATTAAACTAGAAAGGTGATGATGTTTGATATGTCTCAATTAGAACTTTTTTTGATTTATTATAAAATATCAATTTAAATAAGTGTAAATAATAATAAATTAGTATTTTAATATTTGATAAATATATAATAAAGCTAAAATAAGATAATCTGAAAGAATTTATAATATCTAAATAAAAACTATGTAAATGTCACACCATAGAAGAGTTAGAGTTTCATAATAATAAATCCAAAGTAAAGAAAAATCTTTGATCAAATAAGCTAAATTATTTAAAAAAACTTGTATGATAAAGTTATCCTCCAAGGGACTAAAGGGATCAAGTATAATATCCTCAATGATGGAATCAAGTATGAGTAAAAATATCTTCTAAAGTAAGAAAAAAATATAATAAAAGATATATAAAAATATTAAAATAAATATTTAATTCGATAGAGCATATTGAGAAAAATAAAACCAACATTTTTTTTCATCTTGTTCAAAACACATTTTATAGAAAATATGAATTACAAAAACAAATAAGCATAAATAATAATAAGTATCATCTTAATAATATGTAAATACATATTATAATTGAAATGAGTTAAATAAAAATAATGTATTACAACTAATAAAAGTGATTAAAAGGTCACATTGGAGGAGATGTAAAGTTAATAAGTAATATAACCAAATCAAATTAAACAAATTTGTGGAAAAGTGATAAATATTATAGAAAAATTATGATCCAAGATTCTAAGAAAATGAGGTTTGGATTGAAATGACTTGCAAAGCATATAAACACTTAGGAAAATAATTTTCTTTAAATTATCAAAAATGAAATTTTAATTGAGTGGAACTCTATAAGATGACAATAATGGTATTTGTTTCATCTCCATTAAAACTTGTTTATAATTTTTTGAAATTACCATAGTAATTAAATAAAAGTAGTAATTAAACATTATTTTAATTTTATGTAAATATATGTTAAACCTAAAGTCAGATAAATTAAAATAATGTAATACAACAAGACTATAGTGATGTAAGGTTATAAGAGAGAAGATTTAGAGCTTCATAGAAACATAAGAAAATCAAAGCAAACAATTTAAAGAATTGAGATAAATTGTATAAAAACATTTAATTTCAAGTTGATTTGGTGGTTGGGGTAACATTGTCAATCGTCAAATTAGGTAGAAAATAAAATACCTCCTAAAGAGTGTCAAAATGATTGAAAATAAAATATATCAAAATTAAAGAAAAGAATTTTTAATTCGGTGGTGCCCATGAAGTCGAGTTTAATGACTTTTGTTTCATCTTAATCAGACCTTATATTTTATCATTAAGAAATTTCAAAATAAAAGAGCATAAATAATCATAAGCTATTATTTTATTATTAAATAAATAATTATTAAACTTATAATGATACAAATTAAAGCAATATAATATAAGAAAATCAAGAACATATGAATGTAGCAAGAGAGATAATTTTACCAGAATGTTGCATTCCAATATACTCAACAGAATGAGTGTAACTTTCATGATAATCAAATTAGGTAAGAATTATAATATTTTTATTAGGAATACAAAAATATCAAGTAAAAACTATTTTACTTTACAAAAATAAATAATTTTTTTAATATATATATATATAAAATAAAACCAAATCGATTTGAAGGCCCTACGAGGATTATTTAGAGTATCATTATAATGCATGAAAATTTAAGTGAAAACTTGAAACAATGTTATAAATTGTATGACAAAGTTAGTCTCAAAGATAGTTATGATGTCAAGTGTAACATACTCAATAGTCGAATCATATATGAATCAAAACATTTCGTAAAGTTTACCAAAATTCTTAAAAAAATATTTAAAAATATCAAAATGAATAATTCACTTGATAGAGCTCATTAAGACGAATCCAAAGATGTGTGTTGTTTCTTCATCAAGCCTAGTTTAGAAAAATTTTACATTACCAAAGTAAATAAAGATAAATCATAATAAATTATAATTTTAATGCAAAGAAAATATATATTGAAGGAAAGATGTCATATATTGAAGAAATGTAATGTTGATGTAAATGTCATATGACATGAGATTTAGAGTTACATTATAATATAAAAAAATCTAAATAAAACATTTGATGAAATGATATAAACTATATATGAAAGTTATATTCCATGATACAATGGAGATTGGGTATAATATTCTTGATCAATAAGTTAGATATGAACAAGGGAATCAACAAAAAATTAGTAAAAATCCTTATTGAGTTCAATTATAAAAAATATTAAGTAATAACTTGGGGTCTCCAAGGTCAAGGATCGCAAAGGAGGACAAGAAAAACCAGGAGAATAAACTAAAATTCCATTTCTCTTTAGAAAAGTGTTTGTTCTTCAAGAAAGAAAATTTATTGCCTTCAATTAAACCCTAAGTGTCACTTCCTATTTAAGTTTGTGCATCTACAAAGAATGGCCAAATATTATTTTTCTTCTTTTATTTCCTTGGAGGTTGTGTTGCATGTGGCAATACAACACATTATCAAAAGGATAATTAAACTTTACACTTACCTCCCTAGGTGCCAACATTGCCAGAATCATTGTCTTGAGGGCAATGGTGGTTTATGATTAATGCACATGACATGGGTACGAGATGGATGAATCATGTGCATTATCTCATTAGGTGAACGCATTGCTAGTGATGACAACTAATTCTTAATTGTCCAACCTCAAGCTGTTGCATCTTAAGAGTCTAACATTAAGTAAAAGATGAAAACATTATATTATGGGGTCATCTTTTATATGATCATCAAACAAAACATCAGGACAATGGGTCAACACAAGAACCTCTCTTTCGTGATGAAAACATAATTTTTAATAAAACTCATTAAAGCATAAATTATTTTTAAAATTAAAATGCACAACTATTAAACATAAGCTCCTTTACATGTACTCTAGACTAGATTAATGTTCCCCTATAATTTATGCTCATTTTAATCTTTCACTTTCTATTCTCCCCCACTTTGTCATCACTTAAAAAGAGTTAATCTATATTTAGTAAATTGTTTACAAATTTATAATTTTTTGAAATTATTAACCAAATAATCAATTTATTTAAGTCTATATATATATATATATATATATATATATATGTGTGTGTGTGTGTGTGTTTATACGTGTGTGTGTGTGCATGTGTGTGTATGTGTGTATTATTTTAGTTGGAATTAATTGATCAATGTTGCAATACATAATATTTTTTTTAAGTGTTAGATTTGAGAACACAAACCATTTTAGCTCCAACACCTTTAGATGTAATTAAGATACTATTCTTATTCATATAAAAGATGCCTCCAAAAGAGCTAAATCCTTATAAGAAAAAATAGACAAACACCACTACGATCATACACCATAATAAACATTTTAATAGGATAAAATAATTCGATGACACAAAATGTAAATTAATAAAAAAATCTTATGCTTGATAAAAGCTTATTAAGAAATAAGTCTGTTAATTAATTCAATTATCATTAAAAAAAATTGAGAACTTGGCTTATTTTAAAATTAAGTGGAGATTATTAATTTTTGATTGAAGCATGTTACATAAGAAATGTCAATGAGCAATGAAAACTAAATGTTTGAATATCAAGGCTTAAAAAGTTATCTTCAGATTTTGTAAAACTTTTACCAGTCTATCTTGTTCAAGAATTCCCTTATCTATAAACAATTTTAATGACTAAAAGCACTTGAAATGTTAACTAACTACTCATTTTTTTTAAATTGAAATATCCACCATAGTTTTTAAATAATAAATTATAAAAATCCAAACAACTAAAAAGACTCACTACATAAAAGCACTTGATCGAAAGGTTCTTAAACCATTTGATTGTGAAAACTTCTCAATTGGATGGATAAGATTAAAAGAACTATTTAGAAATTATGATTTCTTTTGAACTGATAAATTTTAATCATGATTTGACTATTAGATTTAGCTCTTCCTTGCTGATAAAACATGGATTGTGAGGTCTCAAATTTATGTGATTGTGTATGAGGGTCTAAAAAATTTTTTTTTAAAAGTGGATGCTATTAGAATCATTCGATCACATAATTGTGATTGGATAGCAAAAGCACTCCAAAACTTTTCAGTACAACCATAAATGGTTACAAGTTTTTTTAGTCTTACATTGAATAAATGATTGATTATTATGGCTTTATTAGATCTTTCCTACATTGAACATTTTGCATTTTTTTTGTTTTGTCAACCCCTTACTATGCTATAGATGTAAGTTATGTTTGGATTATTGAGTTATGAATGAATCAAAATTGTTTGATAGGTTTGAGAGTTATTTTATTTTGACACGATAAATGTTATTAGCTCTATTCAAGCACTGTGTTCTAACTAAGACTTTTTGCTCTTCTTAGTAATATGTATTTTGTTGTTTTAATTATATCATTATTTTTTTTACAAGTTTATTTTTATAATTAAGATACACATTTTGCAACAAGTTTTGGAAAGAGAATTTTCAAAGGTATAATAAAAATAAATGATTCTTAGATGATAAAGATAAGATCAAGATTTAAGAATCCTAATACTTTTTTAAGATGATTAATTTAAATAAGGACAAATTTTTTTACCTTGTATTATTGATTTAAATAAAGTTTAATATCTATTCAAAACAAAATTGGAATAGCTAAAACTAAATTTAAAATAAATCCCATTGTTAAATTCAAACCATAAGTCATCTTATTTTTTAAATTCTCTTATGAACATAAGCATTAGTTTTCTAAAATGTACAAATTCTCTTTAAGTAATTCATTAATAATTCTTAGGATTTGTTATTATGAAATAAAGTACCATGGCTAGGGGTCAATAACATAATACATTGAACCATCAAATACTTTATGAATTATCATAAAACTATCAACTATCATTTGATAGTGATAGCTTCCTTTCTATATCACTTTTGGTTCCTTCATCAAAAAAGCATCATATAATCATAAAACTTGTTCATTCTCCTTCCTTAAAGGCTCCTTCATAATTATCAAATTTCTCTCCCTCTTCCTAGCCTTTATAATAGTTTTTCATTTCAGTCCAAACTATAATATCTTCGTTATTAGTTGCTTTCCTTTCATAATTCTCCTCATTTAGTACATAATTTTTATTATATTAGATATCCATTGTGACCAAAACCTTATAAAGATTACCATTTCCTACACATTCTATTGAAAATGACTTCTAAAACTTTTTCAATAAATTCCATAAAAATACTACTCCAAGTGTTGTTTTTTTGTAAATAATTCATATATTTCTAAAATCATTTGGAACTTTTATTATTTTGTCCTTAAAAATTCCCGTAGAAATAAATTAATATTTTTTTAAAAGGTTTTGGTATTTTTAATGGCATATCCATTTCAATTTGAAGAAAAATTATTATTTAGTGTTCATTTTTATTTGTTCTGCCATATTTGACTTCTCATTTATATTGTTAGTTCTTTCAAATAGTAGTCTTCGTGATATTATAGAAAAATATACATATGAAAATTTCATTTCATCACATTCAAAACAAATTTTAAATACACTTACATTTATTCAACAAATATTAGAAAATTTTTGAAGTCTATTGAATGTTTTGTAAACTTCCTTTCATATAAGAATTTAATCATTCAAGTTCAAACAATATTGGAATGCCTCCAAACAAACTCTTCCTCTACTTCCCAAGTACCTACTAGTTACTATAACTTATCAATTATAGATTCAACATGGCATGCTCCCCTTCTTTGGATTTTCGAAGTCCCATATTATGAACCCCATTGGCCTTTCCTTATAAAATAATCAAGGACGCACCATCATGCTACTTTGATCAAGTTTAAATATATAAGTAGTATTAGCAACAAATTTTACTAAAACAAAAAGAAAAAAAAATAGTGTGCTGCCTGACTAATGATAATGACAAAACTATATTGTAAGTAATGTAACAATTTATTTCAATAATTTATAAAAGAACAAAATTCATTTTCTTTAGTTATCCTCATTTTTCAAACTTTATAATGCATTTTATTAGGCATGCGTATAACAATACGTGATCCTCTTCCTAACAATCTACTATCTTTATTTTCTTATTAAAAGTTCCAGGGAGTAAACCATTTCTTTATTAATTCATGCTTCGTTTGAGTGGATCTTCTTAATAGTTTCTAAAATAATATCGATATCAAGAAGGATACAATTAAATTGTTAATATCAGCATAATGATAATATCACAATATATTATATAAAACATTATAAGGCGTCATGTCTATGCTAGATAACCATTATTATTGTAAGCAAATTAATTAAAAGTCAAATACTTATTATCCTAATTACATAAGAAACCTAATTTTGATGGACTAAATATTTTCTTAATTGTTTTAAATATTCTCTTTCATTGACTTCTATTTTAGCCTAAAATGTTGTCTTAAACATTAGTTTCTTATAATATGCTTCGCACAACCTTTTTAAAAAGTATGATGCAAGTTTAGAATCCTTATGTAATATAATAGTTCTTGCCCTACTGCATGAGCCCTACTATTTTGTCAACATATATCTGACCTATTTGTTTTTACAAAAAAAATGTTCGATGAATAGGTAAAATATTAAACTTTATTATAGAAAACCTCATTTTCAATTAATTCTAATTTAATGTCTCTACCCAAAAATATTTTGCTTTTAATCTTCCTCACATCGACAAGCTAGCTTAAGATAATAACTTCTTACTATAAATATGCCATAATGACAAACATTGTAAAGTTAATTCTAATTGATATGGATATAGCAAATATCATTAAATTATGCTAAGCTTCCTTTATTTTATATATCTAACAATTTGCATCTCCTTATTAAAACATTAATAGCTACTTTTAGTTTTCCTTTGGTGATATACGAACTCAAAATTAGAATGCCATAATAATTAGGCCACTCTGATAATCAGAATGTCTAAATAGATTTATTATGAAACTAATTATGAATAAACATATTATATGTACTTTTCAATAACAAGAAACAAAAAATATGAAAACTTAGGTATATTTTTATAGTAGAGTTACATCAATAAGTAGATAGCAATTGGAGATTAGAAACCAAGACAATGGAGGATATTTCTTCCTAAAATTCATCAAATAGATAAACCCATAACCTATTTAATAAGAAAACTTAGTTGTAATAGAATCTACTCAAGTAGTGTTTGATGAAATTATGCATCAAAACAAAGAGGTAGGTTTACAAGACATAAAAGACTTTAGAAAAGTAAAATTGGTAGAAAGACAAAGATCATGGAATGAAAAACTTTATGGATTTCTACTCAAACAATATTTTAGGTTGGGAATATAGATAGAATTTTGTTCAACAAGGATTGTGTTGATTAACTTTTTCTTGTCAAACATTACTTGGATGATGCCATATTTGGAACAACAAATTGTGACATACGTGAATTAATTGTTAAGCATGTAGGTGTCAGATTTGAGGTGAACATAATAAGTGAGGTTTCCTATTTTATTGATTGCAAATTAACTAGGACAAGAAAAGTATCATTGATATTCAATAAATCATATAAATTAGATGTTAAAACATAAAAAATAAGAAAATAGTCGCACCAAAGGTGTTAGCATAGAATGAAAATACTTTAGAGATGTAATCTTAAGTGACCTCTCTTTTGGAGTACAAACTAATGCCTCTGTTTAAAAAGAAATTGTATATGGTGCATTTATTTCTAAATTTGTGCCTCAAAATACAAGTGAAGCCTTTAGGAAATAATTTTTTTATTTGGCCACGTTGGATGATTTCAACTTTTTTTTGAGAGAATGTTTTGGAATCAATAGACATTCCAAGTGACAACATTATTATGGCAAAAATTGGGCACTCAAAAATAAAATGTAAATAATAGTGTGGTTACCATTCAAAATAAGGAAAGGCTAGTGGTAAAGGATTATAATTAGTAGGACTAAACTTAGAAGGAATACTTGAATCAATGGTATGGTTGAAAGCAACAGGGTCATTTTTACCTTTTTCTTAATACAAGTAATTTAAACTATACCAAACGGATCTTAAGAGCACATTCTTAAACGTTGTTATTTAAGAGAAAGTGTATGTAGGATAATGGGACTACATTCAACAGTTTCTTCATCAAAATTATGTGCATAAGCTAATGAAAGAATCATATGAATTGCAACAAGAACGATGATCATGTTATGAACATACTTAGAAGTTTTCTAATAAAACATTATTTTAGGATTGGAATGTAGATAGGACTTTGTTCAACATGAACTATGCTAATAAACTTCTTCTAATTGAGGATTATATAAACAATATCATATTTGGTTCAACCAACTTGGACTTATGTGAAGGATTTTGTGGGCATAAAGGTGTTTGATTCAACTTGAACATAATGGGTGAGGTAACATATTTCTTTGGATTGAAAGCTAGGGAGGATAAGAAAGGTAACCTTGTATCAAAAATCAAGCATAAAAATAAGGTGTTAAAATTGTGTGAACATGAGAACATCAAATGCATTTCTACTTTCAAGAGTCCCCAGCTTACTATTGAAAAAACATGAGAAAGGAAAACAATTAGATTTCAAGGTATACCTAGAAATGACACATTCTTTACTTGAGTATTAGAACACTCGACATAGTTTTAGTGTCACACTTTTTTTATCAATGTCAATCCAGCTCCAAGGACTTCCGTCTAGAAGTTATAAAAAGAATATTTTGATAATTTCTTGAAGCAAAGATGTTAAGTTTTGGTATCCCAAAATTATCTTATGTCTTGATCTCATATAGTATGGCTACAAAGATTATGTATGTTCTTGAGTTCATAAGAAAAACATTTTAGGTAATTTAATCATTTTTTGTACCACTTAAACTAATGATCTAGCAAAAAAATACGAAACTATTGTTTTAGAAAAAAATTGAACCACAATCTATAGTATTAGGAGGATTTCTAGTAAAAAAATGTTTTGGTTTCAAAAAGAAATTAAGTGATATGGTATTAGATTTACAAACAATTCTCCAAAAATATGACAATTTGAATTCTTTTTTCTCAACTAAAAGCTTTATAAAGTATTGTTCGATTGAACAAATTGATTTTAAGCAACATTTCATCATGTAATATGTAGATTGAAATATTATTGACAAATAATTTGTTGCTAACAACATGCAACAAGTTAGCACCTTGGCAAAGCTTCTTAGCAAAGATTTATTCCATCGAATTAGAAGACTTTTTTATGATGACCAAAAGAGGTTATTTTTCCCATGAGCTATTAGTCTTTGATATTTTCATTTTAATAACATAATTAAGTAGCATACTTATTGATTATCTAGCTTTGCTTGTAAATATGATATGTGAACAACATTAGAAGGACATTAATGTCAAAACTACAAGTCAATTGATGAAATATATGGATATAACAATTTGTGGAACTAGAATGGAAAGGATTCTAGCATGGTCAAGAAACAAAGTGTTTTTAGTTGAAAAATGAATAATAGGAGAGTTGAATTGTGTGTTTAACAAAATTTTTTTATTCCAAAAATTTAGGAAAAAAATTGTGAGCTTAAAATAAAGCTTTTTTATAAAAGTTATAAATAAAATGAAATTTCTTAATAATAAACAAAATGCACAAAAGATTTTTAAGTGGTTCAACTAAAACCTGTGCCTATATCCACCCTCAATCCCATATCAGGCATCTAGTAACCACTCTATTTTTCAAAGCTAATAGAGTTAAAACAAATGTATATTGGTGCTCCAATGAGATACTAAAATTTGAGAAATTCAGGCTATATGAAAAAAATTTAAAATTTAAAATTTTTGCTTACAAAAATCTATACACCTTTAAAATTTACAATTTTAGCATGGTCAATTGATTAAATAAGTGGATATAACTATTTGTGGAATACCAAAAATATTATGAAGGAATGTGGGAGAAATGGAGATCGACAAAAATCCATAACTTCAATAATTTAGTAGAAATGCATTGCTCATAGTTGGAACTTCAGTTCGAATGTATGAAAATTTTCCTTTTTGATTCAATTGTTTTAAGATCTGGTAAATGACCCTTTTTTATAAATAATATAAAAAAAGTCAAAAATAACTCACACAATAGCTAAAATCTATATTTTAGAAAGCCACAATTAAAAGAATGAGATAATGGTACAATTATCGTCCAATAAAGCGATTGGAGTGGTAAGCATTGGATCAACTAAAATGATAAAGGGTGTAGATTTAATCACGACAAGATAAGATTTAGAGAGTTGGATTGAAAAGTTCAATGGATAGTAACGATGATCAGATTACTATTCACATAGGTAAACAGACTCTAAATCAATTGATCGACTATTCTGGACAAGTAGTTGATGAATGTTAACTATTCATTAATACGAGTGTGATCGTGACTGCTCGATCACGAAAATGAATGATCAGTCAGTGTCAAAATCTTAATTTTAGTAATAGCTTTTGTTTTGTTTAAAATTGAAAAATAATTGAAGTATTTTGTGCTTATAATGGATCAACTATATATTATGATTAGCCTAATGGGTTGGCTACCCCTAGGTGTTCTAAAGAAGTCATGACCCGGGTCATTAGTGGGCATATATTTGTCTAACGTAACTCAATTTTCCTAAATTTATTAAAGAATCTGCAATGACTCTTTCTTCCTAAGCCTATTCATAGGTAATGCCTTCAACAAATAATCCATGGGACCGCAATAGTAACCTGACTTGATCGATACATGGGCTTCACTCATTTCACATTCGATCAGGTTCCTAGTGTGTTGGGGTCCCCAAAGCATTTGCCCCAAGGTGCTACATGCTATTTGACCTTAGCCTTTTAGGGTTAATGGTTGAGAGTTCTTAGGAAAATGTATAATTATTATTATTATTATTATTATTATAATAAAAATTTTTATATAACCAAAAATTTAATATTTATAAGATTTTTTAAGAACTAAAATGCTTTCAATTAAAGCATAAATTGAACTAAAGTCAACTATGCATAAAAGATGACAACCCTATTGGCCAAAATTATGAAACAATTAAAACTTTAACATGTTAATCATAAAAATTTAGAAATGTAGTTCTTTTTTATTAGCCACTCTGCAAAGACCATTGTCTTTGGCTCCTATGTTAGTAGATTAAGCCATCAAATTGTATTCAATATTTATGTTATAGTTCATACTCAAACAAATCGAGACTGTTGGAGTACTCCATGAGGTCTAACTAAAACAATACTAAATTCAATAAAGTATTAGTAAATACTTAGGATTTATTTTGTGATCATCGTATTAAAAGGTATAACAATCTCCCTCTTGAGGATTATAAAACTAAAGCTAAATGAAAACATAACATTAATGGAAAAATTAAATTATTTAATATTCAACGTTATAGTATATAGCTTATATGATAGCCCATATACTCCTCTTGAATTCTAGCTTACCATCACCCATAATTCTCACGCTTAGTTCTCTCCTTTTTTTGTAATAATTCAAAGGGGTTAATGACACCTAAGCTTAATCTAAGTTTATTGAATACTTCGATAGTCAATGGTTCAGTACCAATATCAACTAATTATGCAGACGTTGGCACAAATCACAACAAAATTATTTTTTATACATGCTCTCTAACAAAGTCATTCAAACAACCGACGGGGGTGAAAGATGAATCCTCCTTATGTGCGCTTGATGGCACTACCGACTGACGGAAGCTGGAGCAGTTGCATTCTGTTTTTGGTATAGACCTTAGATTTTAAAGGCACTACTAGGGCCCCAAAATTTTGGGGGCCAGGCCACCCTTTTGTTTGGGCCCCTCTTAGGTAAAGAATTGGAGCAGAGGCTTTTCCATTCCATTTGTGATTGCCACGATATCACCCCTATTGAGAGATCCGGTTGGGGTTCAAGCTCAGGCAAGAAAAAGCCCTAAAAGAGAAATGCAAGAAGGCCTGTCGGATCTGTCCAAATTCAAAGCCTGTATTGTGCCCCCTCTGGAGATTCTTTAGGCTAGAGAAAGATTCAGATTCATTCCATGTCTTTGCTTCTCTCTACATCATAAAAATAGATTAATGTATCAAAATTGAAAGATAGATAATATCTATCTATCTTTTATTGACATTGTCTTCATAAGGGACTTCCAAACTAGATCAAGGCCTCCTTCTAGTCTGACTTCCCTAATCTTCTAATGTAAGGGAAACTCTCATGTACAGTTTGTTTTTGGTGGGAGGGAGCCCGAAAGGCTCTCCTTAGCTTTTCATTTGTTATGAGCCCAAACGATGGATTTGAGTGTAAGAGAAAATAAGAGTCATGAAAGCAGGTATATGCTAACAAATACTAAAATAGAGGAACTATAAGAAGCAGATTGATGAGAAATAAAAGGTCAATCGTGCGCAGGATATGCTAACAAATACTAAAATAGAGGAACGATAACCGTCAAACAAGACAAAAATAATCAAAAAAAGAGGATAACGAAAAGAAGAATCCACCTTCATAATCCAATCGACTGCATTCTTTCTTACGGATATGTCCAAAGACCCTCTCATCAACTGCTGGGCATATTCCTTTGCCGGAGTATTCTCAGATTCTTTCTTTAGCAACGCAAACAGGCATTCTTCGTAGTGCGATGAGCAAAGAAAGAAGGAATCCCAGAAAAAAGAAGTCTTTTGCTAGCATATTTTTCCAAGCCCACTCCATTGAGCTTTCCGATTGATGCCCAGCTCCTCGTCCTCGTCAAAAAAAGTAACGCATGTCGCAACTAACTCATATTGTAGTTGGATCGAAGATACGACAGGCGTTACTTTCGTTACGGATGGAGATGTGCTCTCTTGTCCTTCCGCTGCGGGGACTTCCCCAGATGAGCCCAAAGGTAGAGCTTCCCTACTGTGTGTAGGCTCTCTGAAGAAATGGTAGAGGGAAAGAGAAGAAGGAAGAATAGTGATGGATAGAATAAAAACTATTGCATATATGGAAGAAGAAGAGTTGTTGAAGTGATGGATAATATAAAGACTACTGCATATATGGAAGAAGAAGAGTTGCTGAAGTGATGGATGGTGAAGCTTTATAGTAACTAAGGAGGGTGGAAAAGGAGGTGTCTTTTGTTAGAGGGATATTTAGTTAAGCCATACAGAAAATGATGAGTTTATTATTTCATTATGGAAATATAATTACGCGAATCATGTAGATTTTAAATAAACTTTGAAGTGTTACTATAAATTACTTCAGTGTCTAAAACTGGACTATTTTTTAGATAATTTGTGTCACATGAGATTTAATTTAATTAGTATTTAAAAACAATGAAATTATCATATATATAATTTTTAGTCTTTATGTCTAACAATTTTATTTTATCAAAAAAAATCTTTAAATTTAGTTTTATGTGACTATGTACAACTTTGACCATTAAACTTTGATCCAAACAAACCTAAAATTGAGTTGGGATTAAATATCGGTTGGATTAAAACTATTATCTTACAATATCATATAATATTATTTAATAATATAAATTATTTTTTCAATTTACTAGAAATAATAAACTCACATGTAAAACACAGTAGATGTTATATAAATTTGAATTTTTATAGATGTCAAATATAAAAAAGTCAAACAATATAACAAAAAGTAATTTGGTTGACTTCAAGTTCAAAAAAAAGTATAAATAACATATTTTTTTAACTATACGAATATGTTGAATATTTGTTAAAATTTTCATTTTTCCTGCTAGAATTATACAGTGCTTTGTTTTTTATCTTCATAAAATCAAATAAAAGAAAAAAAATAAAAAAAAGACAACTGTTTAATGGATCGTTAGACAGTGTTGCCGTTAAGCGATGTGTAAAACGAAAAAGAAGATTTTTTCCCCATCTTTTGATTAAATAAATTGAACAAATTAACAAAAAAAATTGAAATGTTAAACTAATTCCAAAAATAAACTTCATAGCCAACTCTGCTATTAAAGTTTTTCTTCGTTTTTATGCCAACTTTGGCCTTTCCCCATGCATGGTCCTTGTCAACCACTGACTTTTTTCTGATATTTAAATTTGTTATATGCTTAAAAACAATCTTCGATCATCATTTCCTTTATCTAATTTTACTTATATATAAAATATTTATTTTGAATAAGGATTTTTGGATAATTTTACATAAAATATTTGGTACACTTTTATGTTTTGCTTATTGATATTATTTAAATGGAAAGGTATATAATTATAAACATAAATGGGGAATATAACCCACAAGTTAGATGTAACTTTTTTATGCTTTCAATTGAGCCAAAAAAAATTATGTTTGAAGAAGATTGCAGGAAAAAAATTTATTTTTTTACAGTGGTATTCTTTTTTTAATAACATAAATTATATAGAATTAAAACCATACTCGTCGAAAATGCGCAGAATCTCTTTTTGACTTTGAGATCTTTCAGCGAATTCATATTCATTTAAGGATTAGGAAGGAGAATCACTGGTTTCCTTGCACGCTGATACTTTGCTTGAAAGAAATGGAGTGAGGCAGGACCCATTTAGTTTAGCAAGCCAATCCAGAAGTGGATCCCTTTCCTCTTTTTTCTCTAAGACGAGGCAAAAGAGTGTGTCAGTAGAGCCAAACACCTCCGCTTGCCACTTTCCTCCCTTTGCCATTTTGGGATTGCGTTGATTCGCTTCGCTCCAAGCGGGTTCCACTTATGCGGTGTGAATAAAGTTCTCACAATCATTGATCTCGTTTGTGTACCAACTCAAGATATGCTTATTGGTCGTCATGAGTTGTACTTGATGTGCTAAAAAATTTGTCCAATGCCATTCTTGCCAAGGCTTTATGTTTAATATATAACATAAGGAAATGTTGCTTTGAGATGCATATTGGATTTGAAGAAGACCCCAAATGGGGCCTCGGACAAAAAAGGAATTGCCCAAACAACCACAATATTCACCACTTCCAATTGAAAAAAAAAATTGTAGTGATTTATGAGGCTATGAAAAGCTGCCTTGTTCGAGTCCAATGATGAAGACATTTCAAACAAGATGATGAAGGATTTGTCTCGATAGTGCTCGCGTCAGGAGATCTAGTAGTCCCTCCTCTTCCTTCAATATCAGTCACTCTACATTCCTTCAAATTCAGATGCTCCAGAATGGGGGGCAAAATATGGGGATTTTCACTCACTTGGTGTTCAACCCATAGTGTTGGATGGGTTCATTCAGTTATGGCTGTGGCTAGGATTCAAATCTTCCTTCCTTCTCTAGAGCTCTAATGCCAAGCTCAATCAGTTGAAAGTGGCTGGCCCCTCCAGTCGAGAGGCATAGACGGCCTCCCTCTTGGGGTGCTCTTTCTTCTTCCAAAACTCTAGTTGGATCACCCCTTCTTCATTGATCTGACTACCGTTTTTGAAGGAATTGGAGCTACTTTTCTTTTTCTCCCTAACCTCATGCCTTCTAAGAGGTGATTTGATAGACAAACTCAGGGCTTCACTTAAGGAAAAGAGATCTCCATTGGGGAAGTTTTTTGCTCTTATGCGCCCTCGTACATTCATAGGCAGGAAGCGAAGCAAATACTCCATGGTGTTAGTCAAGTTTTGAGCTGCCCCTGGCCTCTGACCATAGAAGATCTCCTAAGCGACGGCTGCTAGGCCCCAGAGGCCCCCAACTTCAGTTGGTTACTCTGTTAGGGTTTGGAAGCAAAACCCTAATGTGGAGGATGATAAAAGGCCTAGTTGTGTTACTAGAAAAAATAAAAATAAGCTGCAAATTTCATTAATTAATCACAAGAAAATTACATTCTTAAATAGCCTAATGCGTGCTTAACAAATGCCTAACAAACAACACTAAATACGGCAACCTACTAACCCAGTTGAAATACTACAGATCTGTTTTTAATGGTTTGACTGTTTTGAATCAAACTCTAATACTCCCCCTTCATTCAAACTTCTCTACACCCAACTTGTCTAGAAACTTCTTCTTATACACCAATTTTACTACAATTATGTTTCGCCCTTTACAAGGTTCAACTAATTGCCATGTTTTATTCTGCTCTATTGCTAACAACTCCATTTCATGCTGTCATTCTTTCTTCTCTGTAGCCTCTTCAAATGTTGTTCGGTCTACAACATACAACAATTTAGTTGTTTCATATAATTCTTGTATTGTTCTTACCTTCCTTGCAGGATAATCAGGATCAGAGGATCGAATTCTGGTTGTTGATTCTGAGCTGTTGTTGGAGCTTAATATATGTTGCTAATCTTCATCAGTTTCAAACTCATCCTGAATTGAAACTTCAATTGTTGCACCTTGTGTTTTCTCTCACCAAATCTAGCTGGCCTTCACATCAAACAGTACATTTCTACTTACCACAAACTTTTTATTTTGTTGGGTTATACAACTTGTAGCCTTTGGATTGTATACAATACCCAATAAATATGCATTTTTCTAATTTTTTATCCAGTTTACTTCTATTATGTGAACTGAGCAAGGTGTATCAAATGTAGCCAAAGACTTTAAGATGTCCCACACTTGGTCTCCTCTTCAACCATGCTTCAAAAGGAGTTTGGTTTAGTACTGCTTTGGTTGGTGATAGATTCAGAATGTATACTGTAGTTGCAACAGCTTCAGCCTAAAGTTTATTTGGTAGCCCCTTTGATTTGAGCATGCTTCTAGCCAATTCCACCACTATTATATTCTTCCTTTTTGCGACACCATTCTGCTCAGGAGTACATGGTGTAGTTAGTTGGTGTTGAATGCCTTCCTACTCATAATAATGCTTGAACTCTCTTGATTGGTACTCTCCCCCTCGATCTGACCTGAGCACCTTCAATTTCTTGCTAGTTTGTCTTTTAGTGATGACTTTAAACATTTTGAACATTTCAAAAGTCTCACTTTTGTTTTTCATGAAGAACACCCATGACATTCGGCTGAAATCATCAATAAACAATACAAAATACTTGCTACCTCCAAGAGACGCAGTCTCCATTGGTCAACATAAATCTGTGAGAACTAATTCAAGAACTTGAGTTGTTCTAATTGCTTAATGTTTGGGAAATGGCAGTTTGGTTTCATTTCCATAAATACAGCCTTCTCACAAACCAATTTCCTGAATGTTTGGTAAACCAAATACCATATGCATTTGACTAAGTAATTTAAGTCCTTTAATATTAAGATGCCCATAGCTGAGATGCCAAATCTCATTCTGGTTTGGCAATTTGAGAGCCATCACCTTCTCCTCTACACTTGAAATCTCCAAAGGAAATAGTTTGTTTGTTGCCATCTCTCCTATAGCCATGATTTGTTGTGTAGCCTTGTTAGTAATTGTGCACTTCTTCTCTTCAAAAATGTTAGAATAACCACTGCTAATCAACTGTGCAGTACTCAACAAATTCTATGTAAGTTTGGGAACAAAATAAACATCATGCAAGAACCTTGTATTGTGGGGACTGGTTTGAACTGAAATTGATCCTTTACCTTCAACTTGAATTACTTTATCATCTCCCAAATTAACCTTCTATTTTTGCATCTCATCTAATTAACTGAACAAGTGCTTGAAGCATGTCATATGATTAGAACAACCACACTCCAAAAAGCAAATTATGCTGACGTCAAAATTATTTTCGGTTCTAGCCATGAACCCTTTCTACTGATCATTCTTTTCTTCTACAAAACTGGCCTGCTTTTCATCTCTTTGCTTCTTGTAACAATCTGCTTTCACAAGCTCATACTTGTGACAGTAGTGGCATTCGACATTTTTTTTATTCATCTCTCTGCTTTTTATAACATTCGGTCTGCCTGTGACCAAATCTGTGACAGTAAAAATACTCGACATTTTTTTTCGATTGTCCATCAGACTGCTTTTTATTTTCAGCAAGTCTCGATTTATTTCCAGCTGAACAGGGTTTAATTCCAGTCGAACTGAAATACCTTTTATTTTCAGTTGACCCACCCCATCCACGTTGACTCATACTTCTTCGTTTTCTATGCTCACTGCTGCATGCTCGGCTACCAGAAAACTCTCTCGTGTACAAAGCTTTCGAGTCTTCCTTCTCTTCGATTTTGTTGAGGCGAGACTCATACCTCTACAACGATCCCATGAGCTCATCGAATGTGTATGTCACAAGGTCCTTCGACTCCTCAATTGTAGCCACCACGTGATCAAACTTCGGCGTCAAGCTTTGCAGAATTTTCGACACCACGGTTTGCTTTGTAATCTTCTCGCCATGCACGAATTTGATTCACGATACCTGACGTTCGTGATAGAAAATCTTGGATTTTTTCACCATGCTTAATGAAGAGAGTTTTAAAATCTCTGTGCAATCCTTGCAATTTGATTGCAATCACCCATGAGCTCCTTTGAAACGTTGTTTTTAGTGTGATCCAAGCTTCATTCGCTGAATTTGCTGCTGCTATTTTTAAAAAAATCATTTAATGCACTACTTGCTGAATGATATACAGTGCCTTTGCATCCTTTTTCTGAACGTCTTATAGGTTGATATATGAATCAAGGACACCATTTTCTACCAAATCTCACAGACCTTATGATTTAAACAAGGATTTCATTTTTTATACTTCAAAACTCATAATTTTCTTCTTTTAAAACTAGAATTGATGGTGAAGACAAGCTGCTTGTTGCTGCATCTGCCACTGCTTCCTTGCATAGTCAAACTTCTTCGTCGGAACCTTGCTGTCAATTTTCTTCTCCCTTCTTCCGAGTCACTGCCTCTGCTTCATTCGAAATTGCCTTGCCAGAATTTCTGTTTACACTATTCACCTTTGTGTCTTCGAAAAATCCTTCACTTGTTGTCATCTGTTCTTGATTTCTTTCCCGCCAGTGCTTTCTCTATAGAGTTTGATGCCCTCTTGTTCTCAGACTTTATCGTTCTCCTCAGGTTTCTCCTCATGGCCTTCCCGAACTGCTTTGTCTTCCTTAGGTTTTACTATCATGCTAACACTGTAGTGGCCGAGATTGAGCTGGTTCCCTTACCGTTGTTTACAGTAACTCCTCCTTGCCCACATTTATGTTTATGTAGACGCTGCCGTTGCTTGTCTCTCTTTGCACGAGAGACTTGAAGATCCACTTTGTTTCTCTGCTTCTTCCTTCTGCCATGGCCTGGCTCTGTTAGAAATTGAACAGTCAAACATGTCAAACAGTCAAACGTGTCTGTCAATTGTGTCAAACAGTTTTGCCTTTTTCTAGTTGCATTAGTGGGTTAATGATTTTGCGAGATTAGTGACACCTTAATGAAGTTTGTTAATCGTATTTATCACTATTTAAAGCATGCAATTATTCCCTGGTTAATCAATGAAAATTTAAGCAGTTTATTTTATTATTTCCACTTTCCATCGTCTTCCACCTTAGGGTTTGGAACCAAAACCCTAACAGGCTCCTCTACTTCTTGCTTCTACCGTGGCCTGGCTCCTCTGCTTCTTCCTCCTGTCATGGCCTGCCTCTGATACCAATTTTTAGGGTTTGGAAGCAAAACCCTAAGGTCGAAGACAACGAAGAGCCTGATTGCGTTACCAAGAAAAACAAAAAAATAAACTACAAATTTCATTAATTAATCACAAACAAATTATATACTTAAATAGCTTAATGCACACTTAACAAACACCTAACAAACAGCACTAAATATGCAAACCTACTAACCCACTAACCCAGGTGAAATACTGCACATCTATTTTGAATTGTTTGACTGTTTTGAATCAAACTCTAACATACTCAAGCTCCTTTACTAACCATATCCTTTATAGTGAAGCCTTCGAGGCCGACGGTCCCAATCAATCCAACTCTAGACTTTTTTCATAAGTTTTCTTGACAGAATTTTTTATGGGTCGCAAGGTGTGTCATCCTCGACCCTGTTTGTGTGTTCTGAAATTTTCTTTTTATGTTACTCTTATTCTAACATGAAAGAGAGGTGTCAATTGGGACAAAGAATGTGGTCGAGAAAAAACAAACAACATTGGAGGAAACTAGGGCTATTTTCTTGAAATGAAACACAGTAGAAGTTAGTAACTCAAAAGCTAAGATACCATGAAGATCATTAGCACCTCTTCTAGTCACAAGAGAGCAGACTGAACTTCCTACATCAATCAAGGATACAAGAGAAAAGGAATTGCTTAACAGGAATAACAAGACGCTCCCTGAGCTTGATGCATAACACTTCGGGTTTGATCATAAAGACTTTTTGTCCAAACTAACGAGAAGCTTTGAGTGCTGGGAAAAAATTCTCTCACGAGGGCCCCTTTCTATCTTGTGAAACCAATAAACTGATCAAAGCTAAAACTACAACCAAGAGGGTAAAAGTTGACAGTCACCTCTCAACCCCTTTTCTTAATTCCTGATCTTCCAACATTGAGAATCTGCCACATTATTCTCTTTTCTCTAACGAATTTAGACAATTTCTTCATCAATTCAATGAGACTTTGAGGTTAGCAAATGGGGAGTCCACTCTCCGCTCGTTGGTCCTCGATAGCCTCTAGACGATATTCAATCTCAGAGTTAATTATCACGATTCTTGCTTGAGTTAACTCTTTTTAAGGGAAAAAGATTTGATTTCCTTGGTTGTCGGGTGTCAAGAATATAGCTGGGTTTTATTGAAATGTGGCAAAAGAAAGGAAAATCCATGGACCGACCCCATCGTCTCCAGTCGGCCTCGTAGAAGAAAGAAAGAGACTAAACTGGCCTATTTGCGAAAGGTCAAATAAAAAAAGCAATAAAGATCGAATTCCTTTAATTTTATTTGCTTTATGGTAAAAATTTCATTCATCTCGAGAAGGGAAAGAGCCTCCTTTTCTTCTCTATCCCAGTTCCTGATCCTTTTCTTCCAATGAAGCATTTCAAGGACCTGCTCTTTTTGAGCAATAAGGGCTTGGGTGTGCTTGATAGCTCAGCCTGAGGGCCTCTTATTTGGACACTTCTTCTAAAAAGATTGCATTTTTGGCAACTCTGAGTTGCAGATGCCCATGCTTTGATTCGAACATGCGGCCAAAAGTGAATTATGAGTCGAACCAATATGCGCTTCTGCATACCCCTTCTTCGTCCCTCAGGAAAGAGAAGGTCAAAGACATTCCATAAGCTAATTATGAGTCTCACTTGATGACAGTGTTCAGTTATCCTCTTTATCGAGAGGTTTCTGCTTTCTTGCTCAGTGCTAAGGATTGCTATGCCATTGCTTTCCTTTGCAATCCATTTTCTTTTGGGTCAAAGATGTTCTTTCTTTGCATTAATTGTCATCTTTTTTTCACAAATATCAGAGGTCTGGTTACTTCAAAGAATTCTATTTATGTTTTTTTTGTTGTGCAAAAATGGGATATGCATTTGTCTTTTCTTAATGGATGACCTTCAAAATGCGTGATCAAAGTCCAAAACTTGATTCGGTGTAGGGGAATAACTCTGGAAGTGATTCTCACCTCAAGGTAGTTAGTATGAGGAAAGCATACTTCATTAGAAGCTGATGAGATAGCACAACGAAACCAATTCAGTGAATTAGCACGTTGAGCGGAATAAGCGTTATAGGAGGCTCGACCAAAGGAAAAAGGTCTTGAAGATGATTGCTCACCATAGGCTTCAGAAGTTCCCCAAAGGGAGCCCTCATCCAATATCCAAAGCTGATCAGAGGCCAACTCGTCAGGCATACAATTTCAGCATGCTTTCTTCCTCCCATTCCAGAACTTTTTTGTGAATGTGTTCACCATTATGGGAATGGGATGAATCCAGCACTGCTTGATCAAGATAGAGTCCAGAAGTGAAAGATGATCCGCAGTTAGTCAAAACGAAAAGAAAACAACAGATGGTTGCTTTCCTTGATCACCTTATGCCTCTCATGGCTGCTGCTCGTGCTGTTGACCTAGATATAATAACATCAATGAAAGAAATCTCCCTTTTTGTCTTTGAGAAGTTCCCTCAAAGGCCCTTGGGAAAAGTGGAATTATCTAAGGTTCTATCCTATGAAAATGACACGTGAAAAAACTCTTAGAATTTTTTTTCCTTTTAGGCAATAAAGAAAAAATAAACTTATTTCTATCTATTGGAAAAACAAGTATCAATAGAAATGATTTTTCTTTTGCATTTAGTGACTTGATACAATTTGTTTTGATATATTCAAGAATATGGCCTTCTTTTGGGGATTCAGAGGCAGAAAAGCCTCCCTTATGCAGAATATTCTTTTTCTTTCTTCACTTTTTCTTTTTTCCAACACTTTTGGCCTCTTCGCACTTTTGCTTTCACGTCAATTTTGGACCTAAAGTATCTGTGCTGGAAGTGAAAAGTAATTGTCTGCTACAAACAAATAGTTGGCTGCATGGAAGGTGCCTCTGCTATCATCCACCAAGTCTTGTTCAGGTACTAGCAAGGTAGGCAATTCCTCTATTCGGCCAATCATATTTTACGTAAGGGGATTAATGATGGCTCAGCACATACTTATATGGGAGCTTCATTAATTGGAAATATATAAGTAGTTAGAATCTGAGACCCATCCTAAGTTGAAATTGTAGGCTGCATGGCGACGAAGAATCAAAGTAACACTATATTTGGGTGAAAATGGAAATTTTGTTGGGGGATTCTGTAAATTGAGCTATCTTTATAGTGTGCCCTTTGACTTTGAAAGTGAAATTCGATGAAATAAGACATTATGGAGCGAGAACCTTTCAAGATCAATAGTTTGACCAGAACTTCTCCTTACTAGTCGACAGGCATGATTGGAAGAGATGCCCCACCCCACCCCTGAATGCTTGGTGGGCGTACTCTACCTTACGCCATCCTGGACTTGAACCAGAGACCTCGCCTGTGAGAGGGTGAGGGTCAGAGCAAGGAGTTTTTGGAGTCTAATAAGGAATTATGAGAGAGGTCTCAGTCATAAGTTCTCCTGATGAAAGATGGTGCAGAAGGATTTGATTCTGAAAATGGGCTAGCAAGTCAGCTAGGCAAGCAGTTTTCTCTCGTTCCTTCAACATCAGGAGATGTTCCATTCTTCCCATGGGTATGGGAATGTCTTTGTCAAAGCAAAATAGGAACAACACTTGTTCTCCTTCAAGGGGAAAACATCTATGAAAAGTCTGTCTTATGGGGTTATGTAATGCATCCCATCTCCATCGCACTCCTAGATCATGGTGTTGTCGTGCCATCCACGAACATTCCAAATGAAGATGCTTGATTGTCATTTCTACAAATATATTGAGTATTAATATGTTTTGGAATAGATCAAAGTCTCAAAAAAATATAAGAAAAAAAGAAAGAAAAAGTGAAGAAATAAAAAGAAGATTTTGATATTTATTCAAGAAGAACAACCCATGTGAAAATGTATAAAGATACTGAGGAGAAGTCGCCTATTACACAACTAAAAACTCTGCTTGGGGTGGGTGGGGATACCTACTCTTCGTCGGCGGTACAGCGAGCACAGGGGGCATGGGTTTGCTGCGTGGACTTCCTATGCATTTCCAAATGGAACCCAGCTCTGCTCCGTCGAGCATGGAAGATGTGAGTCGACAGCCAAGCCATCGTGCGTGAGTACCACGGCTGATCAGCTAGAGTTTGCTGGTTATGTGGCTGCATCAATCAAATCAATCGTCTTTCTTTCCTTTCGTGAGAACTGAAACTTCATCACGAGTTTCATGTTCCACTTTCTATTTTTATAAATTGGTTTTCTTTTGTGTCAGTTTTAATTGGAGCTCTGCTCGAGTCCGAGAATCCTTATCCACCTTATTTTTGTTTTGTTTTCAGGGCCTTCTACGAAGTTTCTTCAAACCAAAAAGATTAAGAACTGGTTCTTTTTATGTGGAACCCCATTTCTTTGACTGGTTTATAGAAAAAAGAAAAAGATTGTGACCGCTCTCGTAGTTCTCCTTTCCGAGAGCGATTTCTATGTTATATATTGTCGTGCAAACAAAACCCAGAGTGGAAGTGCCAGCTGTGCAATAAGCATAACCTACATTTGATTTTCCTACATAGAGTGCGATACGACTAGATGTAAACCTGGAGCGAGCGTTGTCAATGGATTTATGTCTGGAAACTTGGGATCACTTTGACTCTTACTGCTTTCATTAGTGTCTCTTTTCACCGCTTCATTTTCATGGTGACTACTAACCATGTTGCTCAATATTTTGTGCTCTTGCTATAGTTAAATGATCTTCTTCTTTGCAGAGCTCCATCCACGGTTTCCTTTAAGAATATCATCTTATCCAAAACACTCTTCTACAACAAAACTAAAAAGACCACTCAAGTACAATGATGACTTCAAAACAGTAGACACACATCTCTTATATGCTCATATTGAAGGATTGTTCAGCCTTCTCCTCTTTACTACTGCACAACTCTGAGAATTTGACCTGAACAAGTTGTGGTTTCAGCACTAGTGTAGCTTAGGCATGTGACATCCAAAACACCTACTGGAGTATGTTGTGCCTTGGAAACCAAAGAACTCCTCATCTCCATCAGCCACATGTCTTGTATTACTTCATAGCATTTCATTACTTTGTCCTGCATTGAACAAAGGAATAAGAATTCCAAAGCATATATCGTTTGAAATATAAAGAATGTAGTAGCCTACCTTCTCCATGTAGGCACAATGGTTCCAGACATTGTCTGTTAACAGTTTGTTAGCATTACCCAAGACAGCAAGTGCAACAGCAGCAGCCAGCTCTAAAGGATTGAATTCTATAAGACAATTTTCTACATTGATGTTTAAATAAAAGGATTACAAGAGCTCGCTTTTGATTTCCAAATGATTCCATAACAAAAGAATAAAGAAAACCAACCTCTACATGTATTTAAAATGAGCTCAATGCAATGGTTGATTTTAGATTATTTTGGGGGATTGCCTTTACTAAAGTTATGGACAAAGTATTCCATAAAGGAGAAAGGTGTCACAGAATGCATTCTCCATTCAAGTGTGCTCAGTACCAAAAGCTCCATCCTTTGAATAGTCTTTCCCTCAAATACATACTTGTCATTCCCGATCTATATATTGCATCGAGTCAAATGTAGCAATTAGGAGAAAAAATAACATTCAAGAAGATGGTTTGCCTGTAGATCAAGAGATAAGGGGACTTCAATTTCCTCCATCTTGGCAGCCAAAGAAAGGCAGGCAATGGCTAGTAATTGGGTCATCCAAGCCTTCCCATTCTACACAAACAATTGAAATCGCTTTATTATAAACGATTGAAAGAAGATAAATACCAGTTGCATTGAGACATTTGTGCAAGTATTCGGCTTATAGATCCCCACAAACTCATATGGCACGGTTCTTATTGAGAGCTCATATGGAGAGAGGAAGCAATCTAGATAATTTATAGATAATTAGGCACTCAGAGGCCCAAAGCCGTAATAGGCATGAACTTGCAAATGTGCATCCCAAATCCATTCAATCAACCATTATGGAGCCAAAAAAAAGTGTTTAGAAGGGTACAAGAAATTACATAAAGAGAAATGTTGTTACAACTTTTACAAGAAGCAGATTGATGCAAACTGAAAGGTAAACGTGTGCAGAATATGCTAACAAATACTAACATAGAGGAACTGAAATTGTCAAAGAAGACAAAAATAATCGAAAAAAGGGGATAATGAAAAGAAGAATCCACCTTCATAATTAAATCAACGACATTCTTTCTTACGGATATGTCCAAAGACCCTCTCATCAACCGATGGGCATATTCCTTTGATGGAGTATGCTCAGATTCTTTCTTTTGAAATGCAAGCAGGCATTCTTTGGAGTGTGATGAGAAAAGGAAGAAGGAATCTCGGAAAAAAGAAGTCATTTGCTCACATATTTTTCCAAGCCCACTCCATTGAGCTTTTAAATTAATGGCCAGTTCCTCCTCCCCGTCAAAAAAATAGGATGCTGCTGTTATCCTCGGCGCCCAAAAGGATGGAAGTTGTGTAGTGGCAACTAACTCCCATTGTAGCTAAATCGGAGATACCATAGGCGTTAATTTCCTTACGGATGGAGATGTGCTCTCTTCCTCTTCTACCACGGGGACTTCCCCTGTCATTAATGAGCCCAGAGGTAGAGCATCCCCATTGTGTGTAGGCTCTCCGAGGAAATGCTAGAGAGAAAGAAAAGAGGGAAGAATAGTGATGGACAGGATAAAGTGTAACAGCCCTAGTTGGGGGCTTGACATAAAGACTGCTGCATATTTGGAAGAAGAAGAGTTGTTGAAGTGATGGACAAGATCAAGACTGATGCATATATAGAAGAAGAAGATTCGCTGAAGTGATGGTTGCTGAAGCTTTAGGGTAACTAAGGAGTGTGGAAAAGGAGGCGTCTATTGTTTGAGGGATATTTAGTTAAGCCATACAGAAAATGATGAGTTTATTATTTGATTATGGAAATATAGTTACGCGAATCATTTAGAATTTAAATAAACTTTGAAGTGTTACTATAAAATACTTCAGTATCCAAAACTGGACTATTGTTTGGATAATTTGTGTCACAAGGGATTTAATTTAAATAGTTTTTAAAAACAAAGAAATTATCATATATATAATTGTTAGTCTTTATGTCTAACAATTTTATTTTATCATAAAAAATCTTTAAATTTAGTTTTATGTGACTATGTACAACTTTGACCATTAACTTTTGATCCAAACAAACCTAAAATTGAGGTGGGATTAAATATCGGTTGGTTTAAAACTATTATCTTATAATATCATATAATATTATTTAATAATATAAATTATTTTTTCAATTTACTAGAAATTATAAACTCACATGTAAAACACAGTAGATGTTTCATAAATTTGAATTTATATAGATGTCAAATATAAAGAAGTCAAAAGGTATAACAAAACGTAATTTTGTTGACTTTAAGTTCAAAAAAACATATATAACTTATTTTTTAATTATACGAATATGTTGAATGTTTGTTAAAATTTAATTTTTTCTTCTAGAATTATACAGCGCTTTGTTTTTTATCTTGATAAAATCAGATAAAAGAAAAAGAAATAAAAAAAGACAACCGTTTAATGGATCGTGAGACAGTGTCGCCGTTAAATGATGTGTAAAAGAAAAAAAAAGAGATTTTGTCACCATCGTTTGATTAAAGAAATTGAACAAATTAACAAAAAAAATAATTGAAATGTTAAACTAATCCCAAAAATAAACTTCATAGCCAACTCTGCTATTAATGTTTTTCTTGAGAAAATAAGGAGAAGCCTTGTTATGATGCCAACTTTGGCCTTTCCCCATGCATGGTCCTAGTCAAACAATGACTTTTTTTCTGATATTTAAATTTGTTATATGCTTGAAAACATTCTTCGATCATCATTTGCTTTATCTAATTTTACATATATATAAAATATTTATTTTGAAAAAGGATTTTTGGATAATTTTACATAAAATATTTGGTACACTTTTTAAGTTTTGCATATTGATATTGTTTAAATGGAAAGGTATTGAATTGTAAACATAAATGGGCAATATAACCCACAAGTTAGATGTTACTTTCTTAAGCTTTTAGTTGAGCCAAAAAAATTATTATTGAATAAGATTGCAGGAAAAAATATTTTATTTTTTTTATAGTGGCCTTTTTTTAATAACTTAAATTATGGAGAATTAAAATCTTAGACTATCCTAACCCATAACAAAACATATAAATTAATATAGTATATTAGCCCAATCTTGATCCAAAATTATAATAAAATAGGATTTTTATACTATTTTATTTACTCTAACTAAATTTTGATTATATTAATTTCTTGTTGTATTACAAAAAAACTCCTCATTTGTATGACTTAAATTCAAACAAAAGGTTGTCAAACATATTAATAATAGAGATACATTTATAAAATAAATGAGACATTGGTTCAATAAAATATAATTATGATCGCATCTATAAGGATAACATGTGTAAGCTCAAGATAAGCAAAAGAATATAGCTGTTTTTAGGGATAGATAGCTCATAAGTTTTAATATATCATTAGCAAAAAAAGAAAGAACATCTTTGGTAATATCTTTGTGCATATAAGAAGGTGAAAGATAAGGCTCAAAATAATGTTCATTGTTTGGCACTTGATCAATAAGTGTACGTAATATGAGAATGCATAATAGCTATAGTTTTGGATGAGCTTAGAAGATAAAAAATAATCATCTTAACATTAATAGAGATAATAAGATTAGTTTGGGTGGGAATTAGCTTGGATTGTTGCAAGTAGTGATAATGATAATACCCTTAGGGTATAAGGATGAAGTAAAGTGATGACATGGCTAGGTTTGAGAAAAAAATAGGAGAACTAAGTTAGGTTTGAAGAGGTTCAGAAAAAAATATACATGATATTTCTGTAAAAAACAAGTGCAAAATTATAGTTATAAAGCTAATATTGATACCTTGGATAATATATTTATTTTTAATTATGAACTATATAAATATAATACTTGTTTACAATTATAATAAACTCTAACAAATTAATGATCATAAGAAAGTTATATTAAACATCAATGAATCTAATATACACAAATGTATTGTTGGAAAGTTAGATAATAGACACACACAATTTGTTAGAAAATCATGTTAATCATATTATATCACTAATAATAAACCACCAAATGCAAAACTATGATTTTAAATAGTTTATATCACAAACGCGTTAATGCAATGTATGGATAATGATGTATAAGTTGCTAAGCTCATACAATTTTTATGTCTCATAAAGCTTCGTTTATTTATCTTGATTAGTACTTAAGAAAAAAAATTACTCAAAGGTAAATTAAAACCTCATAGTATCATTATTGCTAAGGTTATATAAGTATCAGGCAATAGATACAAAATAAGCACGTAGTATATGAACAATCAAAATACTACAATACAAATTAATATAATGTTAACAAAAGTTTCACATACAATATTGGACGAAGGAATGTCTCTAAACTTTTGAACATATAATGGTTATGCTATAGAAGACAAAAAATATTAATGTAAGTGTACTCCAAAAAGTTCTAAATCTCAATAATAGATGTATGTAGATTAAGATCATTAAACCCCAATAATCAACCCTTTAAATCAACAAGTAAAATGTCCTCCAAACCAATGTGTGTAAAGCAAAATGTCCTCCAAACTCTTTCAAAACACTCTCAAATTAGTATTATAGCATTCCTACAACAACAATGGCAATCTCCAATTGATACAATGTAAGAACAAAGGCAAACAAGTAACAAAATGTAGTGGACAAAAAAGGACGATAATCAAGTCAACATTGATTGCAATTTGGAAAATGCAAAGCAAGCAAATCTATGATTTAAATCTATCGTGAAAATGGTTTATAGCATTCTTCCCTCATGGTCAATCAGGTTCTTATCCATCATGATTGCTCTCACTTCGTAAAAGTCTAAGAGAAGAATTGTTGCATGGCTTTACATCCACATTATTGTGAGGAAGACAATGCACAATGAAAGAAAGAGTAAGGAAAATGGCATGAGCAACATGCAACCCATAACATAAATGCATATGGTGTTAGGAATTAAAGGGTGCTTTAGTCAGTTAATGTCAAAAGATTCGTTTAAAATTGCATTAAGGTTTGAGCGCTCTTGATAATGAATTCTTCAAATTGTTTTTATTTGATAATGATTTTTCCAAATAAAGATGAGCTTTTGAAAATATTTTCTATAAAAAAATTTTTTTGTTAAATGCATTTTATGTGATGATAAAAATGAATTACAAAAAGTTATTTAGTAAATTTTTTATATTTTTAGGCTAAAAAGGATAAAGCAACTTCAAGAAATAATTGTCAAAAGCAAAACTAATCTTTTAAGAGGTTTCATTTCAATAAAGAAGTAGCAACATGGACTTGTTTGATAATATTTTGCTAAGAAATGAATGAAAATTAAATTTTATTATAGAATATACTAAAATTCTTAGATTTTTACAATAGTAGAGCAATAATATAGTTTGATCATTGTTCATGAAAAGAAAAGCAAGAAACCCAAATTATGGTCATATATTTGGGAAAGGATATGCAAATTGAAGACATATTTTGTAGGAGGAAGATGCGAATCCTAAGGATGACTATCTCTAAATATAGTTATTTTATAGAAATTGTTCGAATAAGATTGTTGAGTGTTAACTTGATCCATTCACTTATCTTTCTTATTTTCTCTAACCACTTTAAACCATCTCTTTCACAAATCAAACCACTTAAGTTAGTAAGGTTTTGTCCTTAAGCCAAGATGTCTTCTCCGATAAGCTGTCTTCGAGTGAGTTCTCTTCTTTGCCCATTATTTTTATTTCTTTTTCCTTGTTATATGATCTCAAGTTTACATTGTGGGTGAATGTTGGTCAACTTCAAGAAAAATATTTAGTTGATTTAATATTGTTAATTTTACATATAATAGTCATGCATATAACCTAACTATCAAATATTTTGATTTGACGTTGGTTTAGAAAATTGAAGTTAAATTTAGTTCAAATCTTAATTTTACAAAATAATAAAGAAAAAAAGAATATCATGAAGCCATTGGAGGATACGAATTTTGTTGCATTATGATATTTATATTTATATTTAATCTTCATGAACTAGATGACTTCAAAGAATATAGTTTATATTAAGATTAAAAAAATATTATGTAATTTGAGATTTAACTTAGTCTATATTGTTTTATTAAAGTATAGTATTTTATTATTAACAATAATTTAATCATGTGTAGTATAGGTGGTATTGCAAACAATGCTCCTTAATTTTTGATGATCTTAGGAATTGAATTGAGATCTTTAAATTCAACAATAATATTTTTCTATCAAAGTTAACCAAGTACATCTTCCTTTCAGTCATACTCTTTTAGCACATGCAATAACAATTTGGTTGGTTCTTTCTTCTTTTGTCTTTATGCACACACTTTAACAAATGGTTCTCAAGTAAAAAGCCAATGGATCAAAGAAGCACGATGCAAACTTATAAGGGGAAAAAACTTTGATTAATATATATTTTATATCTGATTTTAGTAAAAAACATCAAATGAATTCAATGATTCTATTGATAAGATCTTTTTGTGAAGTTAATTCTCTTCATAGATAATCCAAACAAAATGAGAGTAACAAACAACAATTTTAGATCTATGTTCGATAAAATGTCAATATAAATATTTGCTATCTTCATACTTCCTAATTATTTATGTAAAATTTTCATCACCCTTCTTACGAAGTTTCATTTTTTTTGAGATCAAACCGCATGAAATATCTATCATATTTAAAATAATACTCATAATACAAAAATGTTTTATAAAATTACAAAATATATTTAGAATTAGTACTACAATATACGTAAAACATAGCTTCAATGGACTCCTGCTATCTTTTAGATTATTAACTACTATTGCTCTTGTCAAGAATCCATCAGAACCAGCTCTACGATCTCTTGCCCACTTTGTAGAGTCTTTTAAGAACAATTGCTAAACCAAATCCATATTAAATACATAGCCAATATTTCTTTCGCTGTAATTTCAAACCCTTAAACACCTTTCAAGATCTTCTCACTACTACACAGCAGCTTACGACGCAGATCAAGGTGCCCTTCTCCCCTGGAGTACCATGGTAAAGGGGGATAAAGAAAAAAAATTATATCCTTTTTGACAACAATTCTATAAGAAGACTAAACTAATTAACCATCGTGCACCAGCTCATCTTTCTTTTGATTAGCTATCTGCCATCGAAAACATCATCTTCATAACCAGTTTCACCATTCTGATCCCTACTATGCTGCTGTTTAATCCTCTGAAAAATATCTTCCAGTGATTCCTTGCATCAATATACGTAGCGAAAAAAATCAATGAAATGCTTAAAAAAATTGCCTGAGGCCAACGCATACTTAAAACATATCTCTCTCAAATACTATGTACGAATTATTCAACAACTTCTTCAAGTCGATTCAAACAAAGTTATCCCTAAAGAAAGACGACTAACAAGCAAAGGAAAGATTATATGCAATCACACCCCCAAAACCTAAATCGAGAAACCGTATCACTACACTGTATCTTCAGATAGAAAGATGCACTAATCTGGGATGAAGCCAAACAACAAGGGAAGGCTTCAATGATGAAAAGGATTAGAAATGCTGTTTTTTGGGAGATCTACCCATTTTCTTCACAAATCTGCAATAAATTCTAAGAATGCGAATACCATGTTATTACAAAATTTAAAATCAATATTAGTTGCAAGAATTAATGTGAGAAAACATATAAAATTATTGTCATGATGAATGATAAAGATTATTCATCAATGCATACTATAATAACACTATATAATTAATATTTTTTTATTAAGATTGTGCCTCTAAAAGATATGATATGTCAAAGAAATAAATATATGACTTAGGTTGTCATAAACTGTGTAATTTGTAAAATCAATTATTTTAAATAACTACTACCACTCAAATGATGGGAAACTTTCGTTGTTGTGGCTCATATTAAAGGAAGATGAATAAATATTTTATGCAAATAATTAATTATATTTTATCAATCCTACTAATTACAAAATATATAATAAAAAACATGTTACTTAAGAGTTTGTCTAATCTTTTTTTATGCTACAGAGAAGAATGAAAGTTGGTTCTTGTGCTAGATTGTAAAGCTCTTAATCACTTGATCTGAAAGAAATTGTTAGGTTTCATAACAAAAATTTATATTATGAATCTTTAAATTTCATTAGCATTTATAATAATGGATCATCTTTTGAAGAAGTGGTTCCATGAGACATGAAAGAGCACCAAAGCCTTCGTTATAACATAACACTTGATGAGGGAGATGATTGAATTGAAAAAGCAATATTATTATTTTTGTTAACAAGTCATTAAGAATTTAGAAAAGAATTTTCCCTTATTATTTATTTAAAAAAGATCTTAATATATATATATATATATATATAAATATATATATATTAGATACTATTATATTAAAATATCAAGACATTTTTGAAAAAAAACCCACTTAATTCTAAAGAAATGTTTTTAATTTTATATTCTTTGATATGATATTGATTATTAGTTATTGTTTTTAGATGATATCGATATTTGCTATATTTATCTTTTAAGACTAATAATATCTCCTTTAGATTTTTATTATTAAGTTTTACTAATAAAATATGTGATGATTGATTTAAGTTATTTTAGTTTCTATTTTTTACATTTACTAAATCCACATAATATCTATTATAAATAAACAAGTACTTATGGAATATCTTTTATCATTAAATTATATAATGATAATAGACTTTTTGTGAAAAATAATAGTATTTTTTAAATGAAAATTTTCTTTTGTTGTTTTCAAAGTGTGGGGTTAAAATTATTCTGCACAGGTATTGTTCACTAGATATATTTATTTTAGTGCGGGGTTAAAATTACTCTTGAATTCTTTTTAATGATGATAATATCATTTTATATTATTCATTAGATATTTTTTTAATCTAAAAGTTCATTTATTCTTGATTGTTTGGCACATTTATTTTAGTTGAAGTTAAATTATTTAGTCATTAGTTTATAAATTTTCAAAAAATATCATAATATTCATTTGGAATGTTTTTTGAGAAATGTAATCAAGATGTTACATTGTCATTTTTTAAATACATCTATGGCACCTGATCAATATCAATAAGAATACAAATCTTAATTTGAATAATATTTAAATGTTTTTAAGTAGTATTCAAATTGAATAATTAAATTATTTTAAAATGTAAATGCTTTTAAATTAGCACTTTCTTATACTCCACTACTATTAAAAATATTTGCAGGTAAAACTGCTTTATTTAAATACATTACCTTTCTTATACGGCATATACAAAATAATTTATCTCACACCAATGATAATAACCACATAAAATGCAACATTTTGGTCTTACGTAGTTTTGATGAATAAATCAAGAATTAGTTCATGCATTTCATTTGTAAGTAGAACACAACGACCTAAATGAAGCATGACATCATTACTAGATTTTACCTTCCTGATGGCCATTAACACACACAAGAAAACCAACTCTTTGTGGAAAAAGCCAAGAACTTGACCACTAACATTTTGCCTCATAGCTTCCTCATGGTCCAATATTCCATTAGGAGTTGTGATGACAACATAATCCCACTACATAAAGGAAGGCAAATGATGAATTACACATACAGATAATACTATTTGTTTGGTGTTGTGTTTGCATAAGTTAAGTGTATTGATTAACCCACAAGAGGAGGAGAAAAAATAATCTCTACTTTCAAAATAGGTATCAAGCGACTCTTAGATTAAGTACATAACATTAATTCAATTTTAACTTTCCTTCACAAAGCCTAGAGAAGCACCAAATGCGGTAATCATATACAACAAATGTTAATCCAATCTATGAAGATCACTTGTTCAATACGATCACACTCTTTTTGGCTTCTATTTATAATAACAAAAATCTAATCACTCTTATCCTAACCAAAAAATACATAGTTTATGCCAAACACATTTAAATCATCTACTAGGTATATCTATTACACTAGAAATGCATTGTTGAAAAATGTTGTCAAAATATGTTGTTTAAATGTGACAACATTTGATAAAGAATAAGGATAAAGCATTCTGAGAAAGAAACCACCATATACGAAAATAAAATTATCATTTAATATTAAAAGGACAAATAAAATATGAGCACAATAATTATAAAGTGAAGGAAAAAAAGAAAATTTTATAATTTTTTAAGATGAGCAGGGGCATTACATACAATGGCACAGAACCCCTGAAATGTAGCTAAGTCCTAGTGTTTGTGAACATTGTTTGTATCAAGTATATGCATTCACTAGCATGAAAAATAAGTAAAAGGAATTTTCATACATATTCATATACTTCCTTAATAAAAAATATTAAATAACCATTAAAATTACAATCGTACATACACTTCTACAACCTCAATAATGAACTACCTTCTCACATAAAAACTAATAATTAATCAGCTTTAATGCTAAGAATAGTCAGTAACCCCACCAAATGATGTCTACTATATCAAAAATTTTGATACTATTACACTCTATGTACTTAACACATCTTCATTAAGATTGTAGCACCTTAAGTCCTTTTCAATACCTTATATTTTTGGTTTTTTCTTCTCCTCTATCAAAATATATAGTTTCTATAATTGGCCACTTCCTATTCAAATATTATGTGATTATATTTAACTTTTCTAAACCATCTAAACCAATTCTCATCTTAAACATATCCTCTATTATACACTTGTGTTTGATGAGTCAAGCATAAATGTTTATAAATATCTCATATGGGCTTACTTTAAGTGTGTTAATATTCAATTAAGTCAAGCCATGAACTTTAAATGTCTAAAATAGTGATCTTCAAGGCTCTTGGAGTCATGGCAAGTTTCAAGGAAATTAAAGACATGCACTAAACTTTTTTATACTTGAAGTTCTCTTTATTATTCTTGAATTTGATTTGTCCAAATTTTGAGATGATGTGGCACACTAGTAGTATTAATATTTGAAAATGTTATAAGTTTAATAATTGTTGAATTTTGATTTTTAGGCCAAGCATTTTTGATGAAAATTATAGACATTGGTATTTGATTTTAAAAAATTACTTAGAAATTATTTTTCATAAATTTCTTGTCATATTCACTTAGGACACTTGTAACACTATCATAATATAAAATTATTTTTGTGCACTTTTATTCAAAATTTTGGCACAAAAATTCTCACAAAACACTATAAAAACTCTTTAGTCTCGGTATTTTTCATTGTAGCATTTGGGCGGGTCGACCCGACTTGACTGATGGTCCATCCAGGCTTTAGGGATTTTAAAAAATAAAATAAAAATAATTCAATAGACCAGTAAGGGGCGAGCATAGCTCGAAGGAGAAGGAAGAAGATGGCAGGGAAAGCTGAATGAAATCACTCGAAATCAGCCAGCAGGGAAGGCTGAACAGAAAAGTGGAAAATAAAGTCGACCAGGACCAAGTGATCAAATCTTGGTCGAGGAGGGGGAGCCAACCCAAAACGGCTTGAGAGACATGTGAATCAGAATCCTTATGGAGAGCAATGACAACATAATTTGGGCAATATGGGATTGAATTCCCATCCGATTTTCAAATAAGGCGGAAGTGCAGGTGCAATCCAACGGCTTAGGTTAAGCCATGTAAAATACTGCAAGTAAACAGTAAAATGACAAGCAAGAGCTTCAAACTTGAGGCAGATTTGCGAGACGATGCGGAACACAGAACCACTGCAGTAAGTTTCTAATTCAAGTAAGTTATGGATACATTATTCCAATACATGCAGGACAACCTATGCGATATCCAATGGCCCAGATCAAGGCCGCCTCGATCCAATGTCCATGATTGATCTCGAACGGTAAAATTGGTACTCAATCAAAAACAATAATTTCAGGATTCAAATTGATTGGTGACTACTATGTGTCCATTACCCAAAAGTTTAGTTCATTTTAGAGTCATTGGGAGTGGATTTAATGCTCAAATTTAAGCCCTATAAATAGGAAAGAATGAAGAACTCCATGATGTTACCATTGCAAAGTTATCAAAGCTTTCAAATTATAATTTCGAGCTATTTCAAGTGCATACGGTGCTTCTAAACTCAGAAAGTGAGAGTTACAAGAAGAAACCCAAAATTGGAGGTTTTGCTTCAATTATTTTAAATTTTTATTTCTCCCACTTTTCAGTTTTTTCTTGGAATTTTTATTGTATTGAGTGTGCCTCACACTTCTTTTAAATTGTCTTAAGTTTATACTTTGTTGCCAATTTTTGTATTTGTTTTCTTGGGGTAAGGGCATCACGACAATTATAAAAAAGCTAAGGTTTGAGTTGAGCCCGAAAAAAACTCAAGTAGAATCGGGATTAGTCGTAGGTAAAATCCCAAGTAGGTTTGAGGTGAGCTTTAAGAAAAACCTCGCTTGTAATTTGGTGATTTTAGTGGCTTTTTCCCCACACCAGTTGGTGGGTGTAGGCTCAATTTTGAGTCGAACCACTTTAAAAATCTTTTTTGTATTACTTTACTACTCTTTCTTCCTCTTGCTTAAAAGATTTAAGTTTTAATTTACACAAAAAATTGAAAGAAAATCTCAAAATTTTATTTACCACAATTCACCCCCCTTCTTGTGGGTTTACTTTAAGCATAAACAATTTCAAAAACACATTTACTGCTAAAGCTAAGTTCAAAGTTTGAATTGAACATTTTTACGGTGATCTTAGATTAGAATTAAGTTAAATTGAGATTGATGATAATCTATTGTAAACACACAAGTACTTATGAAATATCTTTTATGATTAAATTATATAATGATAATTGAATTTTTGTGGAAAATAATTGTATTTTTTTAAATGAAATTTTACTTTTCTTTTTTTCAATTTGTGGGGTCAAAATTATTCTGCACAGGTAATGTAAAAATTGTTATCTATGAAACAGTGATTTTTTGAATTAAACTTTAGTTTGAAAACTTAGATTAAATTTACATCACCCTTGAGCTTTTTTTAATGATGGGAATATCACTTTATATTGTTCATTAGATATATTTTTCATCTGAAAGTTTATTTATTCATGGGAAGATCTAATGGTCGGAAGGCCTTGACAACACAAAGTGGTCGCTAGCATCAAGAATTGCAAAATGAAGTGGTGTTGGTAATGTTTCTAGTTGTCAGGATGAGTAGTGTTGGTGAAGGTAGAATAAGTGAAGACCAAAGGCATTAGTATTAGAGGGACAAAATCGATGAGGGCCCATCATGGTTAGGCAATCAGAAACTAGGAGGCAGTTGTTAGTTGATTTGGACAACTTTGGGAAACGTTGTCGATGTCACCAAGTGAGTTGAGGATAGGGAGGTGGTAGGGTATGTGAAAAAGTTAGCCAACAAAGTAGTTGGTAGAAGTGAGAAATTGGATTAAGAGTTGGCAATTTAGGGTTTAGAAGTGAGGGGTGGCAAAATTTAAATTGGAAACTATTAAACAAAAATCATGAGGATTAATAGATTGGAGAAAAGTTGAAAAAATAGAAAAAAGATTATCAAAGGATGAACTACAATGAAATTTGATAATAACAAAAACTCTCCATTTGTGTCATAATTTTCACCCTCTCAAGAACTAATTTAAAGTTCACCAAGTTGAATTTAACTCATCAATAGATTTGTATCAAATGACTAATTCTAAAACTCTTTATATTATTCAAAATTGGTTCAACATAAGAACCTAAGCCTCATCACATATAGAGTTTATGTATAAGTCATGTAATGATTTTCATTACGTAGGACTAAAAGATAAAATCTTGAAATAAGAATGATAAGGGGACCTTGCGATACAAATTTCACCAACAAGCCTAATATTTATTCAAAACAATGTTGTATCATGATACATTTTTGTTATCATGATACATTTTTGTTATTCTTAGATGCATCATATACTTTAATCCAAGTGTTTCTCATAATAAAATAGGTTTTACCTCTTTTTTTTTGTTCTATGCCACTTTCATCATTCAAATAAAAATATGATCCATGTCCTTCCCAAAGTTGAGATGCCTACTTTAGTGTCATCGATATGTTCAAACTATTTTTTGTCTTAAATCCAATTACATGATTTAGTTTCAAATTCTAATTAAAATAAATAAAATACTTTATTCTATTTTAATATTCAAGTTCATGCAATAATAAGTGGAGTAAAAATAAGATAAGAAGCACAAAAAAAGGACTCATTGTGATGACCCTTTTTCTTTCACTCAACCTTTTTTGGATTTGAGTAGTATTAATTTTCTTTACTTATTTCTTTTACCCATTTTGAAACCATGAAAGATTTTCACTCTTTTTAAATCATTAAAAATAAAGTAACAAAAGAAATTTAAACAATTTAAAGGAATCATTTTAAATGAATTTCAAAAGTGAATAAAACCAACAATCCACGCAATTCTAGAAATTACAAGTTTTCACACTTTCTTTTAAAATCAAAAATTTCATCCATCACTACTTAATAAGTTTATAATGCATGTCATTTTGATCAAATAATCCTAATAAACCCATAACAACACCTCTATGACAATGTAATAACTTTCAAATTATTACATTCTAGATCTCACTTTTTCTCGATATTCCCTTGGTGTTTCACATTTTGATCTAAACGCGTTCGGACAAAAATAGATTGAGCCAACTGTCACTCGCTTAGTGCCAATATATGTACATATATGTAAAATAAGTAATATTTGGGTAGCAAATTGCAAGGTCAATTGTAAACAATATAATATATTAAAAGAGTATGTGAGCACATGTATGAGGTAAAAAAAAATCAATTACGAAACAAAAACTTTTAGCACCTTTAGCATTTTTATCTTTTGTTTTCATTATGCATTAGCTTGTTACTTTTAATTGTTGCCATCTTTTACATCCATTTAAGGTTTGGCTTAAAAATAGGCCAATTTATAAACAAATTAGACATATTTTGAAACACATCATTCAAAATATAATTAAATTAAATGAAGGCTCATTTGGCTCATTCCTGGAACTATCATTCTAAAGTAGTTGTCATAAGTTTGGATAACAATTAGATTTTTAAATTTTTTAACACTATCCTTTCTTTACCAAAATTTTTTTTTCTTTTTCACATTTATTTTTTAATTTTTATTTTGTGTCTATTATCACAAGTAATATTTTCTTTCTTTAGTTTTCTTATTTTGTGATCATTATCACAATAACTGTTTTCTTATATTTTCCTTTTTTGCAAAACTTGTCACATAATATGTAAATAAATAAAGCAATACAATATTTCATACTCAAGTAATATATGAAAATAAACTTTTGGTGAAATAATTGCTTTTTATAAAGAATCGATCATCCTCAATAATTTTCTTTTAAACCATCTCTTAAGGGTTTTACACTTCTAACAAGCATCAACGTAATTTTAAGATTGTTCATTCTATTCCTCAATTATTCTTTTTATTCAATTAAGGTATCAATTTCATTTCAATTTAAATAATAAGGAATCCATACGCACATTGACAACATATCAAATAAATGAACAAAATATCAAACTCAAGTTGAATGATTAAATTCTTTTTTCACTATGAAGTTATTATTTTTGATCAACAATGCAACCAATAAGCTTATCTACACAACAATCTCAATTTACCATTTCATATCATCATTTAAGGGAACTCTTATCTTCTAACATACATCAAACATATTCACTTATATGCAAGTTATTTATACAAGCATCATCAACAAGTTATTTCTCAAATGAATAAAACCATTACTCTATAATACACATTACATAAAAATATATACACATAGTGTGATATTTTTTACCTCTTAAATTCTATGTAATATAATCGCCAAGAATCAAAGTTTAGTATAAGTTCACTTTAATCTCTTAGGTGCTACAATACCTGTGACTAGATCCTTTGGTGGTTGGTAGTGCTTTCTTTCGCTTTTTTCTTCAGTCTAATGCACTTGGTTGAGCTAATCTCTTTGATTTTTCTTAGAAATTGTTGTCCAAGCTTGTCCTCACATTTTTATCATACATAGCCAATGTTTCTTTACTTCCTCATCAATTCCACTTCCTTCAACAGCTATGTTCTTTCATTTAAGTGTATTCTCACCTCCATGCCTTCATAACTCTAATGGTTTCGCATCAATTATCCTCTCTCCATGATGTTTTATTTAGTTGTTTGCTATTTTAGGATTAATAGGCTTTCAGTTATGTGGTGTCGTACTGTACAATCCTTCCATTTTGTATCACACAAATTATGATATTCAACTTTGTCTATTATTAACTCTACTAATTAACCTTATACAATTTCATAATCATACTTGTATGCTACCATTTAATGCACATTTGTTTATGTCATAATCAATGATAATCACATACCACTTTACTGTTAACTTGATCATACTTATATATGATTATACTCATCTTATTTTATGATATTTTTAATTTTGTCATTCATTACTCATCTCTTACAATAAAGTATTCTCACCCTGATGGGTTATACTCACCCTTTATCATTATAGTAGATCAATATAGGTATAGATGAGTTATCCTTGTTATATATCAGATAAAGGAAAATGTGTAAACATAAATAAGCTATCCTTATCCTAGGCTTTTCTCACCTTATTTAGGTATAACAAACTATGTAGATGTATATAAGCAATTCTTGCTCTATATAATATATATTAGAACACTATAGATATGGAAAGTGATATTCTTTTCTTGGGGGTTCCTCGTATTATATCATGTCTAATAGAATTTGTATAAATACAGATGAGCTATTCTCATATTGTATCATATATATTTGTGGTGTGTTAGGTTATAATATGGTATAAGATTATTTGAGGATAATATATTTAGAGGTATATCAATAATTTTATTTTCTTAATTGATAATCAGGCACACCAAATATCTATATTCCAAATTATTTTTATTTATTAACTTATAAAAGTTTATATTATATTGCATGTCAATATCCTTATTATCGAATACCATAAATTAATAACTCGTGAATTAAATACTAGATAAATAATGATAACCCGAGAAAATAATTACATAATAATTACATTTGTATAAAAAGTTTCTAATATCTATGAATTTTATAAGAAGATAACACAAAAAGAATGTGATTTTAGATATAATATAAAAATAATTTATCAGCATATTTATATCATAATTACTAAGTTTATCTATTATCAACAATGCATAAAAAATAAAATAAAAAATATTCTAAAGCTGATAAAGTTTATAAAAAGAGAATAACATCAAAAAATTTATCACTTTATTAAAAAATTATAAATCAATTTATTAATATATTTATATCATAATTATCAAATTTATTATCTAAATATAAAAGTTAATTTCTTTTTTTAATCTAAATCTTTTCTAGATTTTTTACATTATCATGTATATTTAATGCTCAACATATGTCATATATGTGGCATGTTTATTTAGGACTCATATTAATTTCTTATAAGCCATTAAGTTATTGCCTTAGATCGTACTTATGTAATTCTCTCATTGTACCATATGTTGTATCAAAAATAAGCATTTTAAATTATATCAGACTGTATAATTTCCAAAACCTGTAGTTTTTTATTTATATCATTTCTAAATATATAGTATGATCCCTAACATTGTGTTGTATGATTTTTATTCTCTCATAATTTTGTTACCTTGTTAATCATTCATACCTTTATGATACTCCCATTATAAAGTAGATCAATTCACTATTTCTCACTTTATATAATACAATCTTCTTAATCAAATCATACATTTCCATTGTTAATCCACCACAAAAATATCATACCTGATAATGACACATGATGTACAACACTAATGTGGCCTCTTCTCTCTCAAGACTTAATCATTTATCCATACCTTTAACTAACTATTCAGCACGATCAACTTAGTCACACTATATAATTTTTCATCTAAGATATTCTACAATACTCTTTTACAATCTTGTTTCTTATAATTAATAGATTTTGTATTTTAAAAAATTTATCTTTGATTAATAATGTTATTGATCCCACAAGACATTATGTGATTTATGTTGGTATTTACAACTGCCTTCATATGATGAACCTCACAACTAAACACATTATAGAAATATGACACATATATTGTTCTAATGCGATGAACTCGACACCTCAACCTATATCTTAAATTCTTCTCTTGCTATTATAACCCAAAAATTTTTCTAATGTGATTATCTTACACCATGTTTCATCGTAGCTTTCCTTACAAGATTAGATTGATCGTACCATATGATGCAGAACAAATAATTTGAATAATACATATTAATAATAGCTAAAAACTCTTATTCTATATGTCTTGTGTTCAATTCAAATTAGCATCGATTCACTCCATACGACATCTAAATTAATTTAAATCTAGTTTTTACTTAACTTATAACATAATCATTATTTTTATTTATGTAAAACTAAATTAAATTTAAAAATGAATCATTTAAATGTCTATCTTTTCATTGATAACTACTAAATTTCCTTCCCTATTTGCTTGTGATAGTCTCTCTTCTTCTCATCTTCTTGCTTTTGATCTTCTCCTCAAGCCACAACAAAGTTTTCTCAATGGTTCTTCATTCTTATAGTTTTCTCTCTATAATAGAGCTTCACCTTCACCCTCTCCTCTTTGCTCACAAAAATCATAGCATAGTAATGATGCCTTACTCGACAACCTCCTTGACTCATTCTTTCTTGGTGGTTCTTAACAACACTACTCAACTTTGTAACAAGCTTCACACATTGATCTTTCAAACATCCCTTTTTTTATAGACTCAAACCTTAATTCATTCTCATCAAATTTTATAAGTGTATTAAAAACATCACTATGAATTTATAATTGATAAGATTAGGGAACAATGGATGTGCAATCATATGAAATGCATGTGAATTTAAAAACATTTCTTCTATTCAATTATTTGTATCATATTTATTTTGAAAAAATAATTATCATTGAAATACACTTCTAACACCACACAAAATGGTCATAAGAAGCCAACAAAAATCATAATCATAAAAATTAATATTCTACCCCAACTACATTTTATTATTTACAATTCTATATATGTGTTATGAGTTTTAGAACACAAAACAAGAAAGATATAGAATAAAAAAAATGAAAGATAATGATTGACTAGATAAGCTTAATGATATATGTCATCATGAGACATGTGAAAATTATAAGATAAAGTTTTATCTATGACTTCATCTCATAATTGATCAATATGACTTTAACTCTTGTAATTATTGGTACATAAAATGAGGGGCATAATTGAAATGTGAAAATTAGAAGATAAAATTTTATCTATGACTGATAATTGATCAATATTACTTTAGCTATGACTTTATCTCTTGTTATTATTGGTACTTAAAAGAGGGGTATAATAGACAGAGATCTCACTATCGTTAGTACTTTATACATAACAATGTTACAAGGTGATTCAATGTTAGAATTGATATTTGACCTCATTTTTGTTGTTGTGAGCACTTCAATACTAGGTAACAAAGAGTAAAGACCTATTTCTATTAGTATTTCAGCAAAGGCCAGCGGTGTTAGGAGATATACTTTGATGGCTTGGCTAATTATCGATAGAGATCATGTTATATGGTTGATACCAAATAGATATAACATAATATAGAATCTTATGAAGTAAGGATAGTAGTAATATAAAAAAATGTCCTAATAAAGAAAGAAAAGAATAAAAATAAAAATATGAAAAAAAATTAAAAATAAGAAAAGAAAGAGATAATATTACTACTATATAATATTAGTATTATATGATAATTATATACATACTTGATTATAGAACATACAAGCTCATATACAAATATTCGACATATTTAATATTTTTTATCATACATTCTTATTTACTTCTTCATTTTTATTTGTATGCTACATATCACAATTTCACACTACTTTACTACTTAAATCTAATAGTTTATTTTTTATATATATTATACTTATACGTAGTTATATTATAGATTAAGAATGAGATATTTATAGAGTTTAGGATTCCTAGAAGTTATAACATGAGATCCTTTATGTGAGGAGATGCTTTCTTTTGAGAACTCTATGAGTTGTTTTGTATGTATGATAGATATTGTATAAAAAAGCTATTTCAACTTTTTATTTTTGAATAATAGCTTTAAGAAATGAGCTAAATTATTTATATAATTATTTAATTGAATTTAATATTTTAATTTGTAATGTTTTTCATCATCTCTATTTTACATGGTGCCCTCAAGATTTTTGTTTCTTACTTTATTTATTTACTCAATAATTTGGAATTTTGGAGTATATTGATACCTTTAATTAATATTAAACCGAGTAGTGCATGACACAAGTAGTGTATTGTTATACTTCAAGATCGAGGATTGTATGGATCAATAATCACATAAGAAAAAGGAGAAAAATATTTGTTTTATATATGTAAAATAATAATTTTAAATTGTAAAAATGAGTTTTAGAAAAAACTCTACTTTGATTTATGAATGATGACCAAAGATGACTAATTCATTAACATGATAAAATCAGGTTATGACCATGATGCAACGTAGTTTAAGATAAACTAAGTAAACATTTGTTGCCTCATAATATCCAAGACTAAAGCAAGTAAGTAGTGATCATAATGCAATATCTTAAGGTTAAAATCATTGGACAAGAAACATCCTCTAGCAAGCATCAAGATAAAATGACATATATATGAATTGTCTTACAATAATAGCAATGAGAATGATTCTGGTTCTATATACAAGGCTATTATTTTAAAATATAAATTTTTTTAGAACAATTATTTTAACTGACATAAATTGAAAATATGGGTTGACACTTCAAAAAAATAAAATGAGTTGTGACATTACTCAATCACTTACAACGAGTAAAGAGTTTGACATTTTGGCTTTGGACATTAGTCTTTGACTTAGTCCAAGTTCTTTCCATTTCTCAAGAGTGGAACCTAATCACTTAATTCTCTACTTCTAAGCAATAGATTTAACAAATGGATAATTTTTTTATGCTTTTGCTCCAAATGATTAATAATACTCTTTGACAAAAAAATTACCTAAATAATTGGTAATTTGCAATTTAGACCATAATAACACTATTTTCATTTGTATCCCATTTTGTCAGGACAATTGCTTCCAAAATAGGCACATTTGGATTTTTTGGATCCTCTTCCTCTTCCGTCATAGTAGCACTCTAACTTTTTTTTAGGCATGTTTTCTCCTTGTATTGGCTTTTAGAAAAGAAGACCTCATGTTCATTCATCATGTCGAGGTCAACTCTAATAGGAATATCAACAATCCTCTCTCTTCATAAGCCCATCATGATACAGTGCCATGTTTTTTTTTTCTAACAACTTAGTTGATCTTCAAAAGATACAAATATGGCCATTGGAGAAGTAGCCATCTTTTCAATCGAACCACTTGAGATGTGGATTCAATTACAACTTGCTATGCATCAAATTTTGGAGGAGACATCACCTAAAGAACATTATGGGATATGATGACTCTTAATAACTATCAATGTCATCCTTTAAAGGAAGTTAATGTTGTGATCATTATGAATTGTTTAACAGAAAACCAAGTTGAGCATTTTTCACTTTCAAGTATCTTATCCAAGGCCCTAGTGGAGAACTTGCTGATTTTGAGTATACAAGACAATGGTAATGTCAAATTTGAATAGCTCTCACAGAGGATTACACTTAGAAAAAGAGCAAGATGAATCGTCAACCCATCAACACCATTATATATAGGTGAATAAGAATATTTTTTGACATGTCATATGATAAGCTCATCATATAATCCTTCATTTTTCATCATAGACATCCAAACAATTAAAAAATAATATGATAAATTAAAAATATTTTTTTATTTCCATAATAATATTTGAATGCTTTTGACCAATCAAAGAAATAACACGTATCAAACAAAGATCAAGTTTCCCAACTCTAACAAAATAATGCTTATCTCATGAATTTTTTTGTTAGCTAATTTCATTTTCTTATAAAATATTTCAAAATCTCATATTCTAATAATATTTTCTTCTCTATTTATCATTTGGGTACAACTTTTTTACCTTAGTTTTCAAAATAAACTATAAAAACCCTTTTTTTTAAAACAATAATTGAAAAAAATATATATTTTTTCTGTAAAAGGCTCCACAGATGCATTCATTTCAGGACACGTGGTCTTTTTGTGAAGTAAAAAGAATGGGCAAAAGTTGTGCTTATTGTGTTCCACTACACGTCAAAAACGACTGAATCGGCCTTGGAACGTCACAACAAATGGTCCCCATATCAAAACAACGTCAGCATGTGGCCAAATCATCTCATAATTTTCAATTCACACCTAATTAAATTTAAAGTTTTATTTTAATAATTATTTACTATTAACTAATTTTGTTTCAACAATTAGCTTCCGCTCGTCTGGCAAAAAGACTAAACATGAGAATTTTGCAGAATGCCAATAGAGCAGTATTAAGAATTTGACAAGTGTATTTCAGCATGGCTTCCCATGTGGAGAAAGGCCAAATGGGGTTACTGCCATATGGAAAATACAAAGATTATGGCTTCCGTAAAAGAGCAGTTGCTTTGTCTTTGTGTACGACCCCATCTTTTCTTGGTTTTTCTATTTAAAATAACAAACTGTAAAGCAGAGAATATTTAATAAATTGAATAACAAACTGTTTGGATGCGCAACATGGTTCATTCATATTTTAATAGGGCTCGTTTTGAGGGTTTGCATGGAAGTACAAATTGAGTATTCCGAGAAGGAATTTTAAAAAGCGGGTAGGAGAGCATATGGGCACGCTTTTTGAGATATAACAAACTCTAAAAGAAATTTCTTTGCTGCATAAATGATACATATTTAATGAAATGATATAGATATTGGTTAAAGATATAAGAATACAAAAAGAAACATAAAAAAGAGTTTTGTATTTCACACATTTAATGCATGTTATAAAATTATGTTGTAGTGGAAGTTTTTTTTGATCTATCTGAAGCACTAGTTTTCAATTTCTAAAAGATTTTCATCATAAATTTTATAATTTTATTTACTTATGACTTGTTTAAGATTATCTTATTATTCTTTGAATTTTGATAATGATCACCTCTCAACTTTATTTTTCATATCAATAAGATTTTACACATTTAATTATAAACAAATATGTGTGTGTACATATATACTCATGCACATCATAATATTATATATATATATATATACACACACACACACACAAACACACAAAGGAAGACTGAAATTTTTTTAAAATATTTTGAAGATTTAAAAACCATATATAAACATAAATGGAAGGATGTGGATTTGAACAATAAATATTAGCAACATGTGTGCATTAAAAAGAAGGTTAGATTATATATTACTAAAACATTAGCGAGTTTATTTTTGTGAAAGATATAAGAATACAAAAATAAGCATACAAACAAAGGATTTTCGTTTTGGATACATTAAATAGATGTTGTAAAACTAAGTTGCAGTGGAAGTTTTTCTTTGACCTATCTTAAGCAAACATTTTTGCTTTTTAAAAGGTTTCCATCATAAATTTTATAAATTTATTTACTTATTTCATGTTCTTTTTCAAGATTATCTTATTATTCTTTGAATTTTGATAATGTAGATATAGATGTACTAAACTCACCTTATGTCATGTATAGTAGACTCATGTAGATTTAAATAGGCTATTCTTGCCCTATATTATATATAATATAATTTTATGGATATAGATAAGTTATCCTCACTATAGGTTATTCTTATTTATTATCGTGTGAAGTAGAATTTGTATAGATATAAATGATTTATCATTGTCTTATATCATGTATATTTATTACATGTGAGGTCATGATATAGTACATGAATATTTGAGGATAATATATTTAGGAGGTATTTCACTCATTCTACATCATTTTCTTATTTAATAATAATGCAAGTAAAATATTTACATCTAAATCATTTTTTATCCATTAATTTATAGAATTTTTTTATTATATTACATGTCAATGTCCTTGTTATATAATGTTATAAAAGAATAACATATGAATAATCTGTCATATAGCAACTTATTATAAAAATATTATAACTTAAGAAAATAATTACATAATTTCTAGATTTGTATAAAACATATTATAATATGTTTGATGATGTGTAATAGATTTAGATTTTTCTCATGGTCTAATTTTGAGCCTATAATATAAGAGATGCTTAATAAATTATTAAGAAATATGAAAAAAATACTATAAATTGATTAGGATTAGATGATGTGTATGATATTTTAAAACTGTTTAATGATTAGTATTTCAAAGTTATAACTTTGATTATTAAGTTTAGTCAGTGGTAATATTTTAAGTGTTAAGCATAAAATATTATAAGATGATTTTTAGTACATTCAATTTCATACATATAAAATGGAGAATTTAAGATAAACTCTACATGAAGTATTTTAATAGTAAATGATAATTGAAACTTTAAATTACTATCTAGAAAATAAAGGTGACAAAAACAATGTACCTTTTTTATCATGATGTGGGTGTTAATGGAAATAAGAATTTGTTAGGTTATCAACTATTCTGATGGAAGTTCTCTTATATTCGATCAAAGTCTCTTATAATGGTTTGGTTGTCGGCTCTCCTGATGAACTTTCTCGCACATTTGATCCTTGTCTCTCACAAGGGAAGTTGGAATCTCTCTAATTAGAATTAAGTGCACCTACTTTGCTAACAAATAAGAGAAATTGAATTCCATCATTTTTTGTCTTCAACATAGTGAATATCCTTATTCATAAGGATCTCAAAGGTTCATCAAAAGTTTTTTAAAAAATTAAAAATAAATGATTAAAAAACTACAAATTTATATAAATTAAATAGTTTTCCAATTATCCATGAATTTTGGGAGACAATAACGACGAGCAACAAAATGATGGGGCAAGAAGCACAAACAAAGCTGCTAGTCTAATTTTGGGTAGGCATAGATCACGAAGAACTAAACTGGTTGGCAAGGACTGGTGGATTGGTGTAGGTTGACGCAAGTCAAGTAGATCAACTAGTGTTCTTGAGTCAATTTGTGTCACATTGGCGTCGGGTTGGCTTATGCAGCGATAGTGGGGGTGATGGTGGTAGATCACAAAAGGAGAAAAAATCAACAAAAAAAAAATTAATTTTAAGTTTTTTAAACAAATTTCAACAAAATTTTACACCGTTAAACTTATGAAACTGGTGTAATGCTAATGGATGTTTGTTTGTGAGCTAATATTAGATGCTCCTACGTCTTAGATGCTTTTCAAAAAGACAACATTAAAATATGTGATTTTTAAATAACATAAAAATGGTTTACTAGTGTATTTATATCACAGTTTTTAGATTTACTTGTCACAAATAATGTATAAAAAATGAAAAAAAATTCAATACTTAAAATCCCTATTAAAAGATATAAAAAAATACATCATTTTATAGATAAATATAAATTAATTTACGAATGTATTTGTATCATAGTTATCAAGTTTATCTACTTAAATCGATGAGTTGATTTCTTTTTTTAATCTTATTATTTTCTTGATTTTCTATAATGTCATGTATATGTATTGGTCAACATATATCATATATTTAGTATGTCCAGCAAACAACTAAAATCATATTAATTTCTTATAAAAACTTAAGTTGTTGTCTTGGAATGCACTTATATGGTTTCTTTATTATATCATATGATCTATAAAAAATAGGCATTTTGCATTATATTAAACTTTTATAATCCCTCAATTCTATCATCTAATTCCCAAAATTAGCACTATATTATTCATGTGATTTTTGAACGTGCACTTTGATCACTAGGATCATATTTTACAATGATACCCTATTTTAACATAATTCATATTTCATATTAAACACACAATACTTCCCATAACATTGTACTATATGATTTTTACTCTCTCTGTCTCTCTCTTTGTCCTACTAGCTTGTTAATCATTCATATTACTACAAGCTCCCACTATAAAGTATGAAGAACTTATTTTTCCTCTTTTTAGACAATATGATCCCTTGAGCATACCATACGTTTCTACTGTTAATCCACCCTAATACATCATATAACTTATAATGATACACCACATACAAGTTTGATTACAGTCTCTTCTCTCTCAAGAATTAACTATTTAGTCAATAGCTCTGACTAATCATCCAGTATGATCAACTCAGTCATATTTTATGAGATTTCATCTAAAATTCTTTACAAGATCCTTTTAACAAACTTGTCTCATGCTTCATTTAAATCACTATTTCTTTCATCCAATATGATTCCAAGCATCAAACTTATATGATTCTCACTACTTGACCTTCAACCTGGAGGATCATCTAATACAATCAATATAATTATATCAATACAATCATATATTTTACCTTAATTACATCATACAAAGTCAATACCCATATTACCTTCGTATAGTGAACCTGACAACACAACACATTGCACAAGTACAACACTCATATCGTCCTTATGTGATGAACTCGATATCCCAACCTATAACTTAAATTCTTCTCATACTAGCACAACTCCAAATTTTGTTTAATATGATTGTCTCATGCCATCTTTCATTATAGAATTTTGATCCTTTACTATTTATGATTTTAAACTAATCATATCATATAATGTAAATCAACATACATGCAAGACACATTAATAACCAATATCTCTTATCCTTTATCTCTTGAGTTCACTTCAAATCACCATCAATTTATTTCATACTATATCATAATAAATTTAAGCCCAGTTCTTACACAACAAAAATTATTATTTTTATTTGCATAAATCAAAGTAAATTTAATAAAAAATCAATTTAAATACTTAAACTCTTCTTAATTACTTATTTTCCTTTGTTATTTTCTTTTTGTAGTCTTTCTTCTTCCCCACTTATTTTCTATCTCTTCCTCGACCTAAGACAAGGCTTTTTTCAAAAGTTTCACAACTTCTCCTTCTTTCTTATAATTTTCTCTCTATACCGAAGTGTCTTCTTCACTCTTTCTCCTTTCCTAAATGAAAATTGCAGCACAGTAACGATGCCCTTCTCAAATTTTTAAACTCTATTGGTCACCTCCTCCTAATGGTTCATGATGATGCTACTCAGCTCCTTAATAACCTTCACACACTCAAGTTCTCAGTCACCTTCACTTATATAGACTCCAACCCAAATTCTCTTCCATTAGGGTTTATTAATGTTCTAAAGTCGATCATTATTAATTTCATAATGGATTTGATTAAGGAAAACCATGTAGGTGAATTGATTAAGTGCATGTAAAATAAAAAAACTAATTCTTTTATTTAATTAATTATGTCACATCTATTTCAACCAAATAATTATCATTGAAATGCACTTCTACCACTATGCCAAATGTCATAAGAAACTAGTTGAAAACTATAACCATAGAAATAAATATTATATCATTCTAATATTTTATTATCTATAATTCTATCTTTTATCAAGCTAATTATTACTATGCTAAAATTCTTAAAATTATAAATCTTGCGAGCATAATTTACTTTTTATTATTTATGATTCTACTCTCTACAAATTTATTTTAATCAAACACAAAATTTCAAATATTATTAATCTATCATAAACAATATCTTAGAAATTATAATGAATCTTATTACAGACCTGTTACGTATGGAGAAGCCAAGAGAGAAGAGAAATATCATCAAGTGAGAAAGAGGATTAAAGAGAAGGGAACTATTAGGAGGGTCTCCAATGGAAGAGAAGAGACTATGAGAGAGAAAGGGGGAAGAATAAAGTGAAAACAAAAAAAGGGAGACATTAAAGCAAATAGAATCAGAGAGAGAGAAAAGGAAACATAATAACATTTATGCATTAGGAGCATATGGAAGCAAGGAAGAGTGTTCACCCAAAGGAAAAAATCAAAAAGGAAAAAATAGAGGAGAGAGAGAGGAGGGTGAAGTATTATAGCAAAGTTTTGGGAAAAAAGAGAGACATTGTTAGAAATTTTGGTGGGGGAGTGGAGAAAAAGGGAATTTTGTGAAAATGTTTGAGAAGAAAAATTGAGGAGCCAAGCCAAAAGCAATGTAAAAGCAAAAAATAAATATTTGTGATGTTATCATACAAGAGAGAGAAAGAAAGAAAGAGAGATAAATTAATTACTTGGATAAGACGGAGGATTTTGAAAAAAATCCAATAGCAACTAGTCAATCAAGGAAGATAATGAATTAAGCTAATGAAGGCTTCATGAATACAAATCAAATTATTTGGTGTGACTATTACATCAGAAAATTAGTCACCAGTGTTGCGTATCATAGGTTCATTATTATGATGTATTGGTGGATGTTGTTTTATTACTTTTAGTTTGGATTTAAAAAAGAAAAGATTATTGGTTCACATAGTTGCACATGCATTACATGTATGATATATTACTATTAGTGACATGTTCATAAAATATATTCATGTTTAAGCAAATTGTTTCATGGGTGACTATTTGCTTGGATGTAAACCATGTTTGTTAGTCATAGTTGAGATTATCATGTTTTATTTCACATGTTAGTATTGACATGCTTAAAACTATTATGGGATGTTTCATATGTTTTGGTGTTATGTGAGTTATATTTATAAAAAATTGAGACATCATCATTAAAATAACTATGAAATTATAAAAGAACTATTATGAGATTCCACACAAAGAAAACCAATCATATATGCAAATGACTCAAGGGTGTTACTTAGGTCAAACAGGGCCTCTCAAGTGTGCATCCTAAATTTAATATGAGATTCCTTAAAATAGAAATGTAAATTTTCATGAGAAATTGATTAATGAGTGCTACTCTAATAGAATGAGGCTCACTAGAGTGCACTTTTAGTTTGTTGTTTCATCATAAGGTGTTGCTAAGGCTCCATGGAATTTTAAACTTAAGGTCAAGAGATCATTGATGATTAAGAAAAAAGATAAATTGATCCTTTGAAATATTAAAATTAACAAAGGGATAGTATTTCATTGCATATAGTGAGACCATTTCTTTACTATGTTTGTTTACGTTATTAATTTTAATATTTTTTAAATACTACAGTATTTTACTTCACCTAACATGTGGCATAAGCCAAAAATGTCTGCTATATAGTTTTTGTTTATTAAGCTAATGTCTAGTGCTTTGTTTTTCTTTGGTGTTAGTAATTTTAGGTAAAATCTTAAGTACGTCATGATACTTCTGGGGATAAGTAAGCGGTCATGGATTTTTTCTGCATTTAATTTGTATTAGAATTCTTGTGTTAGTAAAGTTTTGTCAATGTATAACACTATTATGAAAACAAGGATATGGGTCATATTTTAGTGCTTATATTTCATTTATATTGCAATAGTTGCTGTGCGAACACAAATTTAAAAATAAAACATAGATCTTTTATTTTTCTTTAATTAGAATTCAAACCTAACTCATATGATTGGATTTAAAAAACAATGATTTGACAAGTTGGTAATGCTAATGTGGACCACTAATACATCATACAAATGCACTTATGATAAACAATATTACTTACCTCTATTTCTATTTGTAGTGATCACACCAAATATTTGATCTTAAAGTTTATATCAATCTTCTACTTTCCAAGTTATAGCTGTTGTTATAATATTTCTCCTAAATTTTAGATCTCACTTGTGATTCTTTATTTGGCTATCCCAAATGCTTCAACAACATCTCCTCTTACCCTCCTTTCTCTAAACTCTAGGACAAAGCAATTTCTATCCCTATCACCTATCAACTCTCCAACTCCCTCTAAGTAGTCATGTCTCTCCAAAGAACACCATGCCACTCTTTTACTTAGAATTTGAAAGTTTGTCATTGATTCGGGTCGTTAACAAATGGGTTTCTTCTAGCGGTTCTTAGATTAGGTTTTAGGGTAATTAAGAATTTTCAAGGGTGTTACTTAGGTCAAATAGGGCCTCCCAAGTGTGCATCCAAAATTTAATATGAGATTCCTTAAAATAGAAATGTAAAGTTTCATGAGAAATTGACTAATGAGTGCTACTCTAATAGAATGAGGCTTACTAGAGTGCACTTTTAGTTTGTTGTTTCATCATAAGTTGTTGCTAAGGCTCCATGGAAGTTTAAACTTAAGGTCCAGAGATCATTGATGATTAAGAAAAAAGATAAATTGATCCTTTGGAATATTAAACATAACAAAGGGATAGTATTTCATGACATATAGTGAGAGCATTTCTTTACTATGATTGTTTATGTTATTAAATTTAATATTTTGTAAATACTATGATATTTTACTTGACCTAAAATGTGGCATCAGCCAAAGATGTAGGCTATATAGTTTTTGTTTATTAAGCTACTGTTGTGTGCTTAGTTTTTCTTTGGTATTAATAATTCTAGGTAAAATCTTAAGCATGTCGTGAGACTTTAGGGGATAAGTAAGAGGTCATGGAATTTTTTGCATTTAATTTGTCTTAGAATTCTTGTATTAGGAAAGTTTTATTAATGTATAACACTATTGTGAAAACAAGGATGTGGGTCATATTTTAGTGCTTATATTTTATTTATATTGCAGTAGTTATCGTACGAACACAAATTTAAATATAAAACATATATCTTTTATTTGGTTTTAATTAGAATTTAAACCTAACTCATATGATTGGACTTTAAAAACAATGTTTTGACAAGTTGGTAATGCTAATGTGGACCACCAATACATCATAAAAATGCACTTATGATACACAATATTGCTTACCTCTATTTCTATTTGTAGTGGTCACACCAAAGATTTGATCTTAAAATTTAGATCAATCTTCTACTTTCCAAGTTATAGTAGTTGTTATAATATTTCTCATAAAGTTTAGATCTCTCTTGTGATTCCTATATTTGGCTATCCCAAATGCTTCAACAGCACCTGCTATTACCCTCCTTTCTCTAAAGTCTAGGACAAAGCAATTTCTATCCCTATCACTTATCAACTCTCCAACTCCCTCTAAATAGTCATGTCTCTCCAAAGAACACCATGCCACTCTTTTACTTAGAATTTGAAAGTTTGTTATTGATTCGGGTCATTAACAAATGGGTCTCTTCTACTGGTTCTTGAATTAGGTTTTAGGGTAATTATGGTCTTTTAGGAGTTTAGGAATTAACTAAATTCTTATTAAAATCAAAATTAAAAAATTTATAATATTCCATATACTTTACAATCAATTAAGTCTTCAAAAGTTAACTAATTCATTTTGTGTGATTCATATTAATGAGCTCTACTTGTTAACCAAATTTCTTCCTTTTTGTTGACCTTTATTATTTTTAATAATTTTTTAACTAAAAATCCCCAATGAACCTTGTGTATTATTTTTCACAATTTGTTCTATACTTTTAATTCTACGATCGTCGAACTTCTTTTTTGTGTTTATTTTATTAATCTTATTCTTTAAAGTTCTGGTGTTTAGCAAAATTTCATAATTTTTTTGTTCATTTAGTATTTTTTGAATTTTAGGGATTTTTTTAAACTTATAAATATTTCCTTATTAATCCAAAATCCTTTTTTTAATACTTAAAAAATATTTAAATTTTAATAATTTTATTTCATTATATTTCAAATAACTCATACATTTTATTTTTCACTTCATATCTGTTTTTTTAGATGTCATACCTCCTTTTTATGATATACGGTTATTTGAAAATGTATAAAATAATACTTAAAAAAATTTTAAAAAATCTCCCAAAATACAATTAATTCCCAAAAAATAAAATTTTTTTCAGGTTGGTACACAACATCACGGTAGTTTGGTGTGCAAAAATGCTTTTTAGGGAAGAATTTTGAAGCATCTTTTAAATTAAATTTCATTTTATTTTAAAATTTGTCAAAATGGCTTCTCAAATTGTTTTAATTTTCCATATTAAAAACTTGATCATTCATGTTTTGAAAAATATTTTTTTAAAATATAAATTTATTAAATTTTGCATATTACATGAAAAACTTTTATTTTTTTTTAAAAAAATAAAAATTTAAAAAAAATTTTATAATAATTATTATTCTTTCAAATATATAAATAAGAAATTTAAATATTTGTCAATTGACCAATGGAACACAAGTTGATGTCCTTATTTCAATTTGAAATAATTCTCAAAAACCTTCATGACTACATGACTAAAATAACATGAAACCATCGAAAACATCAACATGTCACATATGCAAACATAAAGGATTCTTCAAGCTTGACATAAAACTGGAACCTGCTCGGCCCTTCTCTTAGTCATCATGGCTTACCCATAGGCTTCACCATTGTTCATCCACTTACTGTTCCTGAAGCCGCACGCAAAGGCGTACACCACCACGAGGACGATTAGGATAACGATGTTAATGACCGACACCTTCCTCCAGCTATGCCGCAGCGTCGCCAAGACCATTTCCACTTCGAAGAGAAGGCTTCTTTGATGCGAAAGATGAAGTACAGGGAGTTGCCTTTGCCTCTAGCCATTATGGCATGGAGGATCAAGGCAGGATAGACTCCCTCAGTGTCAGATCTTGAGCAGCGGTCTGGTACTCGAATAGCGGTGGAAGGGAACGCAGCAAGAGCAAGGCTCATGGAGGGAGAAGAATAAGCAGTCCCGGTCAAGCGAGGACTGACTGTTGCAGCAAGAGGCTCCAAAATATACCATTAACCCATAAAATTTCTTTAATCTTTGAATTCATTTTTTATATTTTATAATTTATTTTTATATATTAAGTTTATGTTTAACTATAAATATTAGAGTTCATATGTCTTTTGTGTGATACCTCTTGAACGAAAACTACTTATATAACCTTGGAGAGGTTTAGTTAACAGCCATGAAATGTTTCTTCAAAGAAGTATTTTTGGAATGAGATTCATAGGATTTCCCCAACTAATCATATCACACACTTGATAGAGGAGGGAAGATTCGATTCATTCATAGATTGATTGCAATTTGACAAATGTTTTGTAGCTCAAAATCTCGTCTAACTTGTAGCAATTTCTTGATCATATATATGTTTTGTTTCTAATTGATCCACTAAAGAGATTATTATTTAATTCAAATTTAAAAATTATTAATCTAAAGGTCATAACCTCACTTCCAAACCATAATCCAAAGAAATGGGTACTCAAACCATAGAGAAATAAGTGATCATTGCTAGAAATTATGAAGTAAAACAAACAATAAGGCAGAGGTAAATTATGCGTTCAACAAATTTTTGATTAAAAAAATTAGATGAATAAATTTTTAGCTTTAAAATTAAATTTTATTATATATATATTATCAACAAAATAAGATAACTGAATAATAAACAAAATGAATGAAAAACTTTTAGGTAGATGAGCCAAAATCTTTGATTATATCCATCGCCAATCCCTGATCGGGTTTTTCAACACAAAAAGTTCAAAAGAATGCAATGTTCCTAGAGAATTTTAGGAAAGTATGTATCCTTTCAATCTTAATCCTTTTTTAAAAATAAAACCTAACACTAAATCAAAGCAAAATTATACCTTTCATATTCTTATTGAGCATTGAGGTTTTACGTAGAAGTCCATTACCCCCGAAACAGATGTCAAGGCATCATCTCTTTCTTCAAAACCTTCAAGATATTAAACACCAGTTAATATCATTAGTTTGTTTGTGCTTAAGAGTATAAGCAGAGGCCTCCCTTTTTCTTTTGAATAATGAATATGGAAATTAAAATTTTAAAAGATAAAGAAGAAATTAAACATAGGGAGAAAAGTTAGGATCACATCTAACAAAAAAATTATTACCTAAATCAAAACATTCAGAAGGTACCAGAATGATATTGAAGAGATGAAGAGATACTGCATATAGAAGGTATTGCTAATGGATCTCTAGCTCCAGCTCTTGCTGTAATTAAAAAAGCACTTTTTTCAGCAGCTACGTGTGCTTCAGGACCAGTAGCTACAACAGAGCCCATAGACTCAAGAAGAGCTTGTTCACAAAGCAAGCACCCAAGAAGCAATAAGAACCAGAGGTAATTAAAAAAATTATAAAACTTATTTAATAGAAAACCCATTTTACTAAATGACATGAATCCGAGTATCCCATGGCCTTGATGATAAATAAAAAGGTGAATAAATAAAAAATTTATATGATATATTGAGATGTCTCTTCTAAGAAAAAAATAGAATGATTTTACTATTTACCTTGACGAACATGAAAATATTTTGGCCACTCATAGCACATAAATGATTAACATTAAAGTAAAATTAACATAAAAAGATATAGATTAATGCCAAACTTGGGGTGTTGATGACATCATATATAATAATTATCCAAGATCTGATTGAAAGTGGATAGCTCTTTATCAATGAGATCCTCAGAACTAGATGAAACATTTGCGATAGAATGGCAAGCTGGAATGATCGTCCTTATCGCATGTTCTTATGCGGCTATTAGTTGAAGGTCCCAGAAGGCTGATGCTTCCTATTTCTATAATACAGGAAAGTGAATGATCACAGAAAGTCCCGTTAAAGAGATGCATCAAAAGAACAACACCACATCAGTTTGTATGATCAAATGTAAATTTCCATATATAATCAAATGAATGCAATCAATTGTTTAAAGCCTTCATGAACCACCATGAATCCTACAACTAAAGAACAATTGAATTAGCTAATTTAGTTTCTCTAAAAATTTCATGACATTTAAATAGAGATTATTAGTGATTAATTGTCTTTGAGTAATTTGTTATAAACTTTTCAGAAATAACATTTATGATGTTGTACTTTAAAATGAATAAACATTTTATGACATTACCAGAACCAACATAAGACATGGAATGACTTGTCCCAAAAAAATCTTTTTCAAGTGGCACAGCAAGAAACTAGTGAGAAGAACAAGGAAACATGTTGTAAACATAATATATAAAAAAATCTAACCTTTTAATTAAAGAAAAACTTAAAGCAATCAACTTATAAAACAAATTCTCAAACTCTTGACAATAATTTCAAGTCCAAACCACCTCTCATACGGAGGAGATACCCTCAATACTCTCCGCCCGTAGCCACATGTTGCGTTCATGTATCGAGCAACTCATATCAATACTAAAACTTTACGTAATGTTCCAATTTTATTAACCGAGTCCTTAGAACATTAGGAAATAAGTGATGCACATTATAATTCAAATCTTAAATATTAGTAACTAAATATGTTTAAATACAAACATTTAAAAAAAATCTACCAAACTTTTGTTTGATGCAGTCAGGTTTCAAATTCATGCTTATCTACAAAACTCTTGCACCATTACAGTAAATGGAACATAACCTCTACAAATATTGAAATTTGATAATCCAAAAAGCAATGGGAAGCAAGAAAAATTTTCAAAAATTTTATAGATCATAACTCGACCAAAATTCAACTATAATGTGTCCAGAAAGCCTTGTCTTCACTACTCTTAAGGACACTTGAGCTTTGTATTAGTCACCTCGAAAACCATCCTTTGTAACAATGTATTGCACGACATTCCTTCTCCTTTAGGACTAAGCCTTAACAACTTCAGTTATCCCCTCAAGATGATAATTTACTTTAAGCATTGAGTGTCAAAACCACCTCAAGTATACCCTCTCACAACCGCAAACATCTTCTTCAAGCTTCCTCTTGAAATCTTCATTCACCTTGAATCTCAAATATCTCTCTAGACTAACCTCTCAAAGTTCTTTTTTTATCCTTGAGCCTTTACTATGCCTACAACATAACCTCTTGATGTTCTTTCTATGATCCTTGAGCCTCCACTAGCCTACAACATCCTTTCATGATTTCTTCCTTTTAAGACCTTTTTTGAGATAACTTTATAATTCTCTTAGAAGATATACCCCTCTTTTGAAGGAGGGATTCACTCCAATATGATGTTTAGAGCAATGGAATACTAAGTTCTCACAATACATTTGTTGCCTCCTATGGTATCCATTGTCGTCCAATGTGTTGCATAATCTCCTTCCGCTTGCCATAGTCGTTCATGCTCCAATGCCCATTTCAATGTCAAATTAAATATTTCCTTCAATCTGGAATATGAACAGCATACTTGGCACAATTATTCACAAACATCTTGTAGACAACACTTCTCAATCCTTGTCAAATGAGTAAATCTTCTCTTCTTTGGGAAGCATTATGCTTTTTTGTCATTAAAAGTAAATTGCATCATGGTGCCACATGTACCCATTATCAAAATCATTTGACAAGCTTGAAGTGGCACAATTAGAGACCACCGTGTCAACTAAAATTGCTTCGACTTGACCTTTGCACGACAATGAATCCAATTATGATACATGGATGCGGCTTCAACATCGTCTCCAAATCAAGTGTAGTCACTAAGATTGATTGCATTAGCCTCCATCATTAGAGAGAACTTTCACCAATATATTCTTGACTTAGATTTGAATAGAAACAACACAATGGTAGTCCCCTCCTCTACAACCTTATTGTCTTTATAACGTTCTTATCATTAATGATAGATTGCGGTCAACTTCCTTCAACCTAACAAAAATCTCATTATTCTGAATAACAACACCAATCCAATTTTCCCTTTCTAATTATCATCCTTGCCCCTCAATCTCCTTAATTTAGAACATAATTCCAAACAATATCTCTTGATATAACTAAGTCTCCAAGAAAGACAAAATTAAAAAACTTTAGAAAAAATGGAAATGCCTTAATCTAAGGATTCTTTCTTTTTGCTTTTGAAGCCATCATCCTTTGGCATCCAAACTCAACCATAATTCTTCTTAATAACAATTATAAACATGCTTGATTGCCCCTTATTGTTTAAGAGATAGAATGATAACCGTGACAATCTAAGTAAACATATCAAATGCATCATCAAGAAGCTCTTCTTTCCATGTTTCAACACAAGAGACCACTCATCTCCAAAATTATCAGTTATAATCTTGCATCAACTACCTACATGGCTATCAAGCTAAGCTACTACCTCTATCTAGCTTCCTCATAGCTGGGATAAAACTTCCATAGAAACTATTGAATTGACTCCAACTACAAATCTTTACAACTCTAGAATACAAGAGATTGTTTCATCATGCTAATGCATAATAAGTTAGTTTTCAAAGGATACTTTGCTGAAACTTGTACACTCAAAGATGCAAAAATACATTTCCAACTATCTAGCCGTGCATTCTACTTCCTTACATCAACCACTACAAGATAAGATGCTTATCTTAGCCACCACTTTGAAAGATTCAAGAAAGCATTATCACTTGGAGCCATAAGATCATAATGGTCATCATTCCATCACCTAAAGTTCTTTCTTCTTCACCTCTTATCATCATTTATGCTTCTTCTTGAAGTGGACTCATCTCCAACTATCAATGATCCTCAAAATTAAGTTTCATCACCTCATGTCTCATCATCTCCATCAAAAGTTGTACTTGTTGAGTTAGAAAAACCACATGCTCTTACGATGATATAAAAATTTATCTTACTAAGTCATATCTCTTCTCATGTTGCCATTATCCTCAACAATATTTCCACATCTCAAGTAGACCATCCATTTACAAACATCTACACTAGGTATGATCTAATACTCTAATGAAAAAATATGTTCCATGTTATAGATAGAATGATTGCATTGCCACAACAAAAACATGTAGAAAGAAATAAAATGCAATACAAATTAGTTAAATGGAGAAACTCCAACTTTTCAATTAAAGAAAACCTAAACTAGTCTACTTATGAAGTAAATTCTCAAAAACATGGCAACAAGTTCAAAGAAAACACCTCTCACCTAGAGTAATTATTCACGATACCGTCAATCATGAAATCACATGACACTCTAAAGTACCGAACCACTTGCACAAAATTTATTACAGTGGATAATTTTGGAGTAACTCTATAATTGGTGCAAGTGGAAAAAATCACTTGACAATCAATGGGCACTTGCAACATGACAATCAATGGGCATATGCAAGCCACTATAATAAATCACATGACAATCAATGGGCATATGCAAGCCACATATAATTGTTGTCACATAAGATGATTTTTGATAGTGAAATGCAAAGGCAATCCTTCTCTATTCTAATTTTTTTTGGCATTTGAGAGAAAGTAATAGTTTTATTTCTATTTAGATTGTCGTTTCCATCTTTCGTTTAGATCAAAAAAATCTTTTTTCAGTAAATACTAATTCTCAAAATTCAAAAAGCAAACCTAAAGATAAAATGCATATTTGGTGTTCATTCACGGAATATATGATACTCAAAAGTTTTTCCCCTAAGAAAACTCACTGAAAACTTCAAGTTTTAAAGATTCATAAAAGATCCCCTCAATACAATTAATAATTTAGTTTTAACTTTTACAACTAAAAGATATATAAGATAATAATATCATGAAAAAAAACTTAGCCACTCTAGGAGTGCTCACTTCTCATGTGGCATTAGGCCAGAATTGGATATCATATTTGTGTTGTTATAGCTTACAGCTAAACAATACCATTTTCCTACTACTACAATCACTATATGCCTAAAGTGAGATCACACGTGGTGGATCATCAATGTCCTACACCCCTTAAAACCCAAGCATCTTGGAGCTTTTATGCAATTTTTGCCCCTAATAGTACAAGTTCAAGTACAATATAAAGCATTACATATCTGATCCTAAAAAAAAGTTATTCAATAGTTAAATACTTAACAATGTCAGTATATAAACACTTTTGGATCTGATAAATAGTACACTAAATAGCAAAAGATTGACTCAGGTATATCATTCAAACACACATAAACAACAAAAGATGTAATCAAAAGATGATATAGTATGCAAGATACTTGAAAATGTTAACACAAAGAAATACATTACAAATCAGGAGTAAAAGATGAACTCAAGCAGTGTACATAGGAAGAAAAAGATTAACTCAAGGATGTAACTCAATAACATGTCAAGTTCACATAACAGCAATATATCATTTGAATGAGGATATGGTGTGCAAGAGACTTAAGAATGACAGCACGTAGAGATGTAGTGTAAGGAGACTCAAGTTCTGATCTGCGAGAGTCAAACTCTTCAATTTTCTTCCATTTCTTTTATGAAGAATCTTCTACTTCTTTCCACTCCAAACACAACATGTTCAAGTTTTGAACATCAGATGTCAATGTATTAATGCTAGCTTTTAGTCCAGCATCTTTTTCTTTAACCCAAACATCCAGCTGAGCAATACATAATACAAAGTGATCAAGACCATGGAATCTAGGAAAGGGTTCATTGCATTGCAATGGAAGATTGCATATATTAAACTCCTACAATGCAATAATCCTCACGTTGCTAGCTTTTGCATTTTACAAATTGAAGTTAAAAGCACTATAGGCTAAGCTATGATATAATTCGATGTAGTTTCAAAAAATTTCAATGAGAACCATGATTAAAATCCTTAACTTTTGAACTCAAATAGTAATGAATATAATTGGATGAAAATGCTCAACAAAAATGCACTCTTTTTTGACAAAATATATGTTTGCTTTCTATGATGATTAATAAAAAAGCAACATGCATAATGTAAGCACCAAATATCCAAAAATATGGTGTTAGGAATATATAATTTCGAAACTCTTATGGTAGGTACAACTCCATGAAGTTTGGCATGTTAAAGACTGACAACACTTAGCATCAGAACAAAAACATGAATAAAGAAAATTCACAAAATTCAATATCAATGATACATAGCGACGATCCACATTATAGTTTAAAGACTTTCTACAAAAAATCCTATTTTAAGAAATCGCAAAGGTCACATCTCCTGAAAAAGCATTGTGTTACCATGGTTCTGTGACTAGACTCCAGAATGTAGTGTTGTTGTTGCAACTTCACCATTTTCATGCAACCGCTTTACAAGTTTTTGGCTAATGCTTTTAGCTTCAGCTGCCTTGCTCAGTGCATCTTCAGTAGAAACAAACTGTTGGACATCAGCTTTCTGAAAGGAAAAAGGATGCATGATATACATCATTATGATTTCTCAAATGAAACAGAATAAAATTACAAAAAGATGATTCCTATGAGATGAAGCATTTCCATAAGTGTTTCCATTTGAAAGAATTTCCTTAGTGTTATGTGGATATCTTCATAACCATAGCTAAAAGTGTAGAAGGTTATCTAAAGTAGTCGACATGCATATGGCTTTTAAATAAACCAAACAAACATGTCTATGAGCAGTGCCATAAATGTTCACATCAATCTCATTAAAACTTGGGAAAGGAAATACCCAGAAAAGCTCCATACTACAAAGCATAAATGTCCAAGGAAAATGAGACCATGAAAATATTCTGGACAACGATCTCCTTAACTAAAAATTTGCTACTCATTTTTCTAGTTTCTTTAATGCATGACAAATTTTCAAAGCAGACTATTAAAGGCAAGGTCAACTTCAAGCATGTTGTTAAATCACAAATTCACACAAACATAGATTGTAGTTTAAGATTTTGGCAATGAAACATTTCCCAAAGGATAACAACATGCCCAACCATCATATTTGTTGCAATATTCTACATTGAAGATTTAAATCTTAGGCTAAAATCACAAAATAAACATTTAAAAATCAATTGGCCATATGACAAATTTGTTAATCAAGTAAATATTTCCATGTTAATGAAATAAGAATCCCCATTTTGTAGAGGTCTTAAGCTGTCCCAAACTACCAACTGTTGTTTTAATGCAAGTATATGAACCAAGTTGAGCAAATCCCAACCATTTGTTTTAAACTACATGTTGATCTATATAATTTCAATCCATTCCTCATGTAGATAACCCTTACACGTGATTAAAAAAATTAAGAACAATTATATAGTAAAAAAATAAACATAGCATTTACTATCCCCTGATAGAAATATGTTTACGTTAGACTTCTGTTAATAACAAATATTAATTATTAATTATCACTTTAAAAGGGTCAATGGCAAAATTGTCTACCAATCGAAATGGATAAAAAAACTTTTACGTTTATTAGAAATAAGCTTGCAAAAAAGTCAATAAGTTCACTAACCTAAGTGATTAATAAAATAATATCAATACAAATATTAATAATAAGTTTGGATGATTAAATTTAGTCAATTAGTGCACATTAAGTTGAGTTACATAAAATATGTAAATTGATAATTTTACTACATATTTACAAAGACACATACACACACACACTCACACACATATATACATACATACATACATACATAATACATACAAAGACAATACAAGCCACCTTAACTCATTTAATCTTTTATAACAGAAAAGAAAATATAAATTTAATCAAGATTACCTTAGAAACTACAAACAAAGATCAAGTTAAAAAAAAGCTTAACAACCCTTAAAGATTATGTTATAATAAATAATTTGATGTTGAGGTACCCATATATTTTATGTATTATGTGATCATGTAATATTAAAATATAATCTTTTCTATATAATATTTTAATGAAAACATATGAGAGATTAAAAAAAAAGGAGCTTGGTTAAGAGCCAAAAAATTTACTTCCTATGAAATTAGTGAAATACCACTATGACTAATACAACAATCTCTACTTATCCAAGCTTCTTGTTTAAAAGAACCAAAGAATTTAAAAAAGAAAAATTACAAAAGACAAATTCTAAGCTTACATTTGTGTTCTTCCTAGCACAATAAATATTATACATGTATCTACTAAATAGAGGAAGCTATACTATGAGCTGCAAGAAACACAATCACAACTCAAGTAGTGCATCGCTAATAAAATTCTTCTCCATGCAGCACTTCATTCAATTACTACTAGCTCATTATGCCAAGCTTCCCTCATTGCTTTGGAAGCTTTCCCTTTGGTAGAAAAGAAGGGAAAAGAAAGTATCCTTATGGTAGGATGGAGATATGTATTGTTTTCTCCTCAAAAGACTTCACGAGTCAACTCAAGGTCAAGTAATTTTAAAAGGAGGGAGAATGATGTGCAAGCCAAAGCATTGTACAACATATGCTTATTTTTCTTTGTTTATTAAGTTACTTGTTTTTTGGAGTAGCTTTGATGACTTCTTAAGCAATTTTAATGTCTTCTAATGTAATTTTGGATAGGTTGCAAATGGAATTAGTGCTTTGCAAACATGCTTTATTAAGAAAAGGGACAATTAATTCTATCACTTGGTAATATTTCTAATTAGAAGGTGCAACACTTATAGTTATAGTATTCAGCAAATGTATCCCTTACCGTTGTTCATCATCCATTCCCAAAATTTTGACATTTTTTCACTAGACCATATTTTTCTTACGAAACTATCTAAACTGTTTTGCCATGGATCATTATGAAAATCACTCAAGGTAAAAGTCCCTTCTTCTTCGCAAGTGCCACATTTGTCAAAATAGTTGATATTTATAATTTAGCCGTCGAATATGTATTTCCTGAATTGTTGTAGTAATTTTTAAAAAGACTAACTTTGACTTATGGTCAAGTAATTTTTTGATGGATTCTTAAGTTACTTGCTTAAATATTTATTATTCTTTCTTCGTTAGGCTAAGATTACCAATGTCTCTACAATAGCAACACAGAGATGCTTGTGGTGACAATAGCAAAAAAATCACAAAAAAAAACTCCTATTTTAAATATAACTGGTGAGATCCATTGAAAATAGCTAGTGGTAGAACCCATAAGAATAAATAAAAAAAACCCAAATCACTTTGTTAAGCACTCTATCGTAACAATCTAAATTTAAAATTTTGTTGTACATATGAATATGCCATATGAAAAGGGATGACCTTATGAATGAAAAAAAAATCAAAAGGTGCTCATGAATCATTAATCACAAAAAATGGTGTAACAAAATACCTAAAGTTAAAAAAGGTTACAAATATGGAAAAAAACAAATGAATGTGAGAATAACTATAAGGTCTCCTCTGATAAATAATCACAAATAAAATTTTAAGAAATATAACCCAATATAGGATATCAAATAATAAGTATAAGTAATCACTAATATGAGAAATAATAGGCAACTACAATAGCATACTCTATATTATTCTACATATATGGAGAAGGCATACTTGTCTTTCAAGTATTTGATTGTAAGTTCCTTGTAAGGATAGATCTATACCACTCCTTGGACTACCATAAACCTGATATAGTAAAGGTGAACTTGCATCCTGAGTTGCAGTATCTATTACATATCATTCTCATATTTGTACCTGAATGGAATAGTTGATAATCCATTTAATATGATAGACCAATAAATTGGGTATTTCCAAAGCATAAAGTCATTCACAAATGCTATAAAAGATTCTAAATCTTAATTTTTAATTAGTTGTTCATAATTAATTATTAAATAAAATATTTTTTGGCAAAAATGTAAAACTAATAATTCACAAAACAATTAACCTTTTCACCAAAAATGGATAAATAATAATTATCCTAAAATATTATTTATACTAGTAAAATAGTAATATTTAATTATCTTCTTAAAATTTACAGATATAACTTCACCAAACACAACAAAAAATACCATAATCATTTGTTAAAAAAATTTTTATATGCTATTTTTAATTTTATCTTAAGGAATGATTAACCATGAAATTGAAATGAATAAATTATCCCACTTCCTACAACAGTCAATAAAATATATTATTCATCACAAATGTAATTCTTAATAAAAAACCATAAGAAATAGAATTTAATTAAAGAGAAATAAACATCATTATCAAAACTCATTATAATATCAGTCTAACATCGATTTAGCACGAACAAGACATTTGTTCTAGACATTAATTCGACCATGACATTAGTTTTTCATAATTCTGGCAAGAATACAATTCTGATCATAATCCTAAACTTTCTTAATAATTAAAAAAAGATTGTTATATTCAACCTATCTACCATCCTTTCTAGAGCCTTTTCTAACCTCTCTTTTTTGCCTTAGTTCATGCTCCATTAATTTTGTATTCCTATCTTATCAATGCTTCGTGAACAAATTCTTAATTAAGTTGACATCATCAATCCCAAATAACCAAATGCTAACAAGCTACACAAGGAGTTAACATAGACTACTAATTTAAAAAAACATTTCACAATAAGTGTACATTGAATGAGTTTATAGATGGAAATAAACAAAGATTAAACAAAAAAATTAAATAAGTTTGTTAATGTTTCACTAGTACATTTTAATGAGAGCACCCTTAGAAATGACATCAATATGGCCTTTGCATAAGTTATACAATAAAAATGAAATTAAAGTGTAATATCAATATGACAACAAAGAAAAAGTAGCTCTTAAATAGTATCAAAAAATAGCCATAATAGTACATACACGATTTCCATAAGGAAAAAATTTGTAGTGTGACATTGACGTTGAACTTCGTAATATTTTCCTATGTACAGCCATTATGCTCCAATGTATCTTTTAGCTATAAACGTATGCTAACTGCCTCACAAGACTTCCAAAACTTGAGAAACAAACAAAGGTTTATCAAAGCTAAAGAAAATCTTTTATAAATTCATCGTATGGGGAAAGACAAAATAAAACAATGATTTTAAGATAAAAAGAATTACCTCAAAAGCTCTGCATCAGCTCGGATGTCAATATTTTTAGTCTCCCTACAGATCAATTTGTTGTAGGGCAATGTGTATGCAGAGATTGATTGAAGTAACTATGAAGGATTTCTAGGAGACTCAGTTAACACAGCCATTACATCTTCAGGTACATCACCTTCCAAGTCATCGAGAATCTTGGTAGCATCTACTTGAATACTAGAGTTCATTCCAATCCCATCATACACCGAGAAGGTGCTTTGGATTCTTTAAATCATATGCCTTGCAAGAGACTTGCATGTCGATCTAATGATTCTATCTCGTGATGTCTCAATTAAAAAGACATCATCTGATGATTTGCTACCCTTGATCATTGTGTAGACTACTTCTTTCTCATTGTGCGAATGGATCTCACCAACAAAATCAGCAGCACTATCTGTAATCAACCTCCTAATGTGACTTGCTTGACTTACATATTGATGAAGCTAATTTTGGTAGTCTACAAATATCTTAATTGCCTCATCACATTGCTGATCATAAGCTTCTAACATCTCCTGTTTGTACCTTATGTGTTAACCAAAAGAAAGGAAATAGTTATTTATTAAGCAAGTACAAACCTAAAGGTAATTAGCAATTATGCTGTCACTCCAATGGAAAAGACATGAGCAATATCACACAACTTGAGAAAATATGCATTTAGTGAACAATAACATGAACAATAATGTATTCATGACCTCACAAAGCCAAAAAAAACCTCTTCTCCAATTCCAAATTCCAACATTTAGTTCTGTATAATCCACCTACTACAAGAATCCCCCAATCTAAAAATAAAATAAAAAAGTAGACATCTCAAGTAGCATTGGCCCTCTCATCTACTATTCGCTTCTACTTCGACTCCTCTCCTTCAACCTTTGCCACCTAGGAGTTGCACTCCTTCCTTTGCCGCTTAACGACATTCCTCAACCTCGCCGCCTCCTCCTCCGCAAGGTCCCTCTCCCTCATTGCCACTTCCTTTGCCTCTAGAGATGATCCATCCTCGAAATCCAAGCTTCCCTTTTCCTTCTCCCACCTCCTCGTTTTCACCCCTTCAGCAGGTGCCGCCACTCCATGAAAAAAAATATTTCGGCGAACCATCGCCGTGGTCCTCTCCGTTTGCACTCTTTGAAGGGGAAAGCTCCACACGGGGACCACGTTTCTCCGGCAGATCTTGCGGGTCAACAAAAGGAACCTGACCAGGGTATCCTATTTCGTTCTGAAGCCAATCAACGATCCCCTCCGGCCTTGGGACTCCGCCCCCTCCTGGAGCCTGCAAAGTGTACATTGATGGAAAAATATTTCGTCGGAGTAGAATTTAATCTTCACGGTTGCCGTTCAGATGCAAAGAAGTACCGACGGAGAGCTGTAAAACTGAGCAACGTCAACACGAAGGCTAAAGGAAGACACAGATAAAGTGGTAGATGAGTTCTGATCTAGAAGCCATAGGAATGAGAAAGGGTTAAGGGAGTAGAGAAAAACAAAGGTATTCGGGGAGGGTTTGAGGAGGTCGCAGGAAGAACTGAAGTGAGGAGTGTCGGGGAATTCGATGCCTAGTCCATGGCCTTAGTTCTCCGGCCACAGAGGCAATTGAAAATATTATGCATTTTGATTATATTTTTTATAATAATTTTATGTTAAAAATTTAATTAATTAATTAAAATAAATTAAAAAATATTATTAAAATGTATTATTAAGAACTTGATGGGTTTTATAAATTTTTTATTAATTTAATTTAAAAATTATTAGAAAATATTTTATCTCTTAATAAAAAGTGAATTAAACTTTTTAATGTTATTTTACGATGATAAAACAATCTATTATTTTTTGACATTGTTTTCTGTTTTTTAAATTAAAAGTATGTATTTAAACCTTTGCTAAACAAACATTTGATAATATTTTTAAAAGCAAGTTCATTAAAAAAAGTTTGAAATTTGTGCTCCAAATAGCCTTGATAAATATTGTACTAAAAACAGATTAATAGAATGGTTAATATTATAATTATTTTATAAATATATATCTATATATCTATATATATATATATATATATTAAACTAATTGTTATAATTTTTTCGTCTTTTGAATTAAAATTTATATTTTGAAATATTGACAAAAATTTTTTTTAAAGAAGATCTTAGTTTTATGATATTCTAAAAAACTTATTCCTATAACTAACTATTAATCAATAGCTCACTTTAAATAGTTTTATGATTGGCTAAATTTATAAACAAAATAAAATATTTAATCAAATATTATAATCATGCTTAATAATAAAAAATAACATACAGTAAATCATTTCATTATAAATCTATTTATTTAATTGTAAATAAAAAAAGCTAAAAAATAAAAATTAGATTTTAAATATTTGATTTACCATAAATTAAGAAAAATCACTTCGTCTCAATTTCAATATCTAATTACCATTTGAAAGATAAAGACCCCTCCATCAATCTCGTATTAAAATTTTTGTTGAATCATACTAAATCATAGTTTTTTAAGTACCCATAGTTTTTATTGAGTAACTACAAAAATTATACAACTCTTAATATTTTCATTGTTAAAATTTGTAATAAATAATGATGATTTGTTTGTATATTTTTTTTATTTCAATAATATTTGTTTTTTTATATGTTATTCATGATATGTTTATATATAAATATAAATTTTTTTGAATAATACTCAAAACTTGATATTAAAATTTTTTTTATCATTTTTTATTTTCTTAATAATAAATAGTTATTTTTTTAAGAGGATTAAAGTTTTATTTTGACATCACACATAGTCTAAAAATTATTTGAATAATTTTAATTATAATATAATAGATGATTTATTATTACATACAACTCAATAAGTTTAAATTGTTATAAACAATTATATAAAACTTTAATTGATTATTATGGAATGTATCGATTGGTTTTATTTATCCACATAATTTACTTTTTTCTTTTGTTTTTGTTTTGATTTTTAGAAATGATTCTTTTTGTTGCTACAATCTTTGAAGCTTTGTTTATGGAGTTATAAGGATTTCATCGGGCAGAAGGTCTTCCTTTCCCTTCTCCTTTTCTCGCTTCGACTGCCTTATAGTTAGGATTTTGTCTGCCTCTGTCGGTGCCACTATCGATCTCGATCTCCATGTACTGAATGCCACTATTTATAGGCTTTTCAAGATCCACGACTTGTGTGTCTCCTTCGACCCTCACTGCTTTGCTTCTGCTCTCCAGGTGTTCCAAGGCTGAAGTTTTTTGCCTCTCTCTCTCTCTCGCTCTTTCTTACCTTCCTTCTTTCAGGCCAATGGTTCTTGCAGGTGTTTAAATAGCTTATGATCCATGATGATTATAAGTGGCTATTATGCTTTCCTACCTGCTCTCAAGTTGATATTGGTATTTTTGTTCTAATGTTTTGTTATCTATCCAGTGCTTCACATTATCTTGTAATTCTGATGAGCCGAGATTGTGAATATCTTTCTATGTAGAGTTTTATTTTTGCTTATTGTAATTTGTTTGACTGGATCAGGAAAGAAGGGCTAGTTTAGTTTTATGTTGATTGATTTGCATAGAGTGGGTTAGGTTCCATGTTGATATTTACACTACATGGTTTTTCATTAAATCTACATCGTTATCAAAATATCATTTAGGAAAGGAATTCCTTCCACTTTTCACAACCAAAAGTTCCATGAGGTTTGAAATAGCTCCTTTACTTTTAATAGTGAATAACTTAAGGACTGATTTTTGAGTTCTATGATGATTTTGTCTCATGCCATTTCATCGGATCTTGAAATTAAAATGTGCCTTGTTTCAACTACAGCAGCCACTCTCAATTAGTAGCACAGAAATGATATTTTTTAATAGAGTGGTCCAAGATCTTTATTTGATTTGTTAATGATATTTTTGATGGTTTTATTATAAAAGCTAGCTAATGTAATTTTCTTATTAATCAAGATGGTGTTGAATGAAATCTGGAAGTTGGATTATTTTGCTTTTGTTAAATTGCTCCATTCTTGGACGCAATGTACTTATAAAAGCTTAATTATTTAATATACATTTTGTGATTATTAGGCTTTGTTGTTTTCTGTGTTTTACCTTAGTATTTATCTTTAGTTATCTTGAGTCATAGTCATTAACTATTCTTTTCTAGAATCTCACAAATGCCATGCAGATTGTATATTTCTAACATCTTGTACATGTTTTTTTTTGTGCTATTATTTCTATGTGTTTGTCTTATGCTTGTCTTTGTTTATATTCAATACATTATATTATATATATTTTTAACACAATGCATAAGTTATTTTTATTATTATTGATTTTATTTTTTTCATGCAACCTTTTTCCTAAACATTAATAATTGAGATTGTTTATGTACTTGATGTGTCCTTTTAATACATTCTTTTAAGTACGATATAGTGGTTCAGAAAAGGCATACTTGCTTAAAGTATCAATTAATATTCATGAATGTAGTGTATATATGCTTTTTCAATGTATCAATTAGTGTTCATAAACATTTTATACTCACATGCTTGATTTAAGTCTCAAATATTTAACACGTGCCAACTTCTTTAGTTGATTGTATGTTGCCCTTTTTACAGCTCATTCATATATTTGTTGATCAAGTTACTTGTTTGGGGTTTGTGAACTTAAGCATTTACGATTTAAATGAGACAAGCTTTAATACCATCCATTTTACTCGAATTGAGCTCCAGTAGACCTAACATAACTGAACTTGAGCCTTGTTCTACTTGCTTGGATCAACTCATTTATAGCCTTGCAATTTGTAATGTTTAAAATGAATATTTTGAGGGCATAAATCTTATTCTTCACAATCACAGTGTTCATGGAACTAATAGCCCCATCCATGTTTTTTAGATTGTATTATGATTAATTTAATGTGGGATTGGGTACTAGAATGTCTTTATTTAATTTTCCTTCATACATACTTTGTTTACAAATATAACATATTTTAAATGCTTATACCCCTATACTTATTTTTGTTTTTTTGAATCATTTAATGATGATGATGACCTTGAACAAGATTTGTTCTATGGGTTAATATTAAAGCTCTCTCAGAGATGATAATGATGGTTACTTATTATTTGATGCTTCTTTTAGGCATTCTCATAAGCAAGTTGGAATGTTGGTCAGGTTTTATAACTATTGTAGTTATTGATAATTTTCTTTTTGAATTCCTATTGAAAAGTTGGTAAAACTTTTGGGAGCCATTAGATAAGCAATAGCTTATTTTGTTCATCTGATGTTTAACAACCTGTTTTTCTTTCTCCTCCTTTTATGAAGATTGAAATATAAAAGAATATATCATTAACCGTGTTTTTGTTTCATCTTGACTAAACATAAAGCTCTATCCATTTGCCATTTTGGCCATCTTTTTGGTAATTAGTGGTAACATTGTACTTCAATTCAAGCTTTGAGTTGAAAAATGGAAGCATTGATATCAAACTCGGGCCATATTATTTGATTATATTTGTAACAATTTAACTTGTATACTAAAATTAGTGTCAGTGTGAGACTAGTCCATGAGACACTGCTTAATATTCTTGTCTGTGCAGCCACAACTTTCAGGGAATTTGCTGATGTGAATGGTTTTATCAGCATGCATGTGAGCACCGATGAAAATCTAGAATAGAAAAGCGGGGTGAAAATGTAGGATTAACCTTTTTTTCCATTTTTTTGGTAAAGGGTTTTTTGGTGCTAGCTTAGCTTAAAGAATTCTTGATGCTCTTAATTTAGAGTGGCCAACTATTTGAATAGGATGTCTTCCCATGATAGTGTTAGCCTTTTAAGAGTTTGGGGGAGTAGCCCATGGTCATAGCAAACATAGTTTGCTTTCCATATTTCAATGTTTATGTCATGATTTCGGTATTTACGTTTCATTTTTTTGATACAATTTAACATTTTATGAATATTTAAATCATGGGTTTATAAATGATGACATTTTAAGTTCAATTTATGTTTTCTTTGTTGGGTGTAGTTATTCTTTGATTTGGTTTTCACAATTTTGTTTACAAGAAACAAAAGTTTTGTGGAACCTAAAGTTCACATGGATTTGTAAATTCACCCAATCAAACAATAAATATAAGAAAATTTTCTCTTTTGAAAAATGTTTAACAGTTACAATCAACTAATTAGACTTTATATTAATGCCTTCTAAAGTTGTTTTGGAATTCGTTGTCTTTTGTAAGCATACTATGAATCTTCTCATATATAGTTTTTTTAGGTCTTTTTTTCCTCAAGTAGTAATACAAATCCTTCATTTGCCATCTGCCTAATATATAGTTTATTTTTTGAGATTAAGTATCACAAAATAGAGGGAGTTACTGAACTACAAAATAGGCAAGTGAGGCCCATCCCTCTACTGCAAATAAGGGGGCCTCCCCTGCACATTCGTCGCCTTGGTCAACTAGTAAACCGTGAAAAGGTATCTGTTAACTTGACTATTTTCCTCCCAAAGTTCTATGTTTGGCGCCTCCTTGGCTTCTCTAATGTATTTTTATTCTTATCAAGTTTCATGTCATAACATTTAGTTGCATTGCTTATTTATGTTCATGTTAGGGAAAGTGTAAAGGAATTCTTGCTTTGATTGAAGCAAATTAGTATGTGAGAATTTTTTTACACTATACTATCTTATGCTTTCCTGTGATGATTTTCTTGAAATATTGATTAATTCTTCTTAAAAATCCATTATAAGTTCACGCATAGTACTTTTTTATATTGTGCCTTAATCTTATAATTTATACATTTCTTTCGAAAATGGATTTTTAGTTAAGGACAAATCTACTTAACTACCACATGTTATAATAGATATAATAGAATAAAATTTGGTTTCTAAAAATAGTGAAAAAATTATTGTTATAGTTTTTACAACCATTAAATGGAAGATATTTATCTGTACGGTTTATAGAATTGGAATCAAATCATGATGATTAATTTTTCAAAAAAATATAAACAAATATTTATGTAAATATATTCATATAATAATTTGATAAAGTTAAGGATAATCAATCATTACATGAATATTAAAATATTGTTACATTTATTTTAAGTATATGCATAAAATCATAAAAAAAATTTTCCAGGTATTATGGAATCATGTTTTCATGTATTATCAATCCATAACTAATGAGTTTATAAACAATAATACTCCACATGATAGTATAAGACCGAGGGTTGGTTAAATAACTTTTAATCACAAAAATACTTATTTTAGGTCATGTTAAATAATTTAATTATTTATATTTATTTATAAATTAGGGGGGATATCACTATCTTTTTTCATTTTATTATTTTAATAGTTCAAAAAGATCTTTTATTCTCACAAGGTAAGTCAAAGTTTTCCATTTTTTAAACTAATAAGCAAAGAAGTTTTGGGCAAATTAAAAATAAGTATTTCTAAACAACAAATCATTAAGCACAGCATTTCAAAAACACTTAACAACACTCTTCAAACTTATTTTTCTTTAAATTGTTTAATATTCAATAGGGGCCAACTAGCATTGAGCCAACATCTCTCAAATGATGTGAATCAAGCATATGTCCATGCTACAATGTTTCGGGCTTTTTTCCATTCTATCATTCGTTTGTTATCCTCAAATTTTTACAATTATTTCACTATTAGTAGACCATAAAAATTTTAATTCATAACCATGCCATCACTAACAAAGTCTATCCCACTATATGCATCTCAGTCTTCACATTCCAAAATTTTTGAAACACTACCTTCTTCATCTAAAAGATAAATGGATCAACCCCTCTATATGCATCTCAATCTTCACATTCTGAAATTTTTGAAGCTCTACCTTCTTCATCTAATGAATAAATGGATCAATAATTTAAGGTTTGTTTAGCTTAAGAAATTATCCAATATATTACTAATAGATTTATACGTTTAATTTATATCACTTTGTTTTTTACATTTTCCCTTTGAATCTTTAACATCTCTTGTGACATCCTTACATATTTTGACCAGTAAATTATTTTAATTTAAGCTTTGAAGTATACTCTTTATTAAATACTAAAATGACCATCCACTGAATGATATTCCAAAAGATATTACCTTTTTTTTGTAATGTACATCTCAAGATAATTGTTAGTATTGAATTCATTTCATGATCAATATTTTTAAAAGGAAATTTCTTCTAAAATATCAAACACAACAATTTATGAATATAGTTGTACTACATACACTCACATATGAGTGAATGTTGTGCTTTTGATGTGACAAATGGGCTCCTCTTAGTATGAATTTGATTCAAATATACCCTTTTCCCCTTTCCATTCCATATCTATATCTAGATTGTGTTTCGAATAGAAATTGCCAGGTATGTAATTTTTTGTGCTAATGAGTCTCGTATGAACTTGAGGTTCAAGTTTAAATAGGGGCAAATTCCTCAAATCCTCTTAAAAAATATAAATGGTGCAAACATTCTCCCTGTTTCTTTTGAATATGAAGGCTAAATCATTAGTTTCTAAACTTATTAAGAGAAAAAGATGAAAGCAACCTCATAATATTTCTCACTCAATTGGTCACACCAAAATAGATGTATTAAGAATCATTGGCTTTTAAGCAATGTAAATAAATGCTATACTTATTTGGCATATATTTTGTGTTTTGTTACTTGATTTCTTAGTTTTCTAAGATCAAGTTGAATGATTTTAGGTTATTTTGGTAATTCTCTTTGTTTTATTTGAAACATTGGTCCAAAAAATAAGTTGAATTAATTTGTTAGCGGAGTTGATCATTTCATCTCTATTAATGATACTTGTGTATGGCATATAAAGTGTCTTTATATTCCTAAAAATTCCTTTTTTTGTCACTTAGCTAATGCATGCCATCATAAATATACCCATTGGTCCAAAACATGTTATTCAAAAGTATATTTTAACTCTCCTATATTTCTTTATTATGGCTAATTTGAAGTCAATGTAATGCTTGCTTGTCACTAGAGGATGTAATCCATGTTTAGGAACATATATATCTTTTAAAGCATCAAAGTTTATAGCAAAGTGAGTTAAATCATGATAACGGTTTTCCAATTTGGCCACTTCTCAATCAAGAAAATTGGAAGGTTTTTTATGAATAAAAACTGTCACACTAAGGGCACATTTTGTGAGAATAACAGAACTCATGTTGTTCATTTCTTTTAAAATTAAGTTCTTGCACTATGGAAGCTGATACCTGATATTTTGATCCACACAAGTACTGTAAATAAAAGAAAATATATTATAGAATGTATCGCCATAAAGTACGTTCTTAAAAATACTAGTACGCATATCCCAATGTATGCATCCTCATACACGTGCATATACTAAAGCTAAGACTGATCATAATCAGATTATAACACGGAATTCCTTTCCCAATATGAGTTGAAAGCTTCATTTTTTGGTTGATACTAGGGATAATACTAAAATTCTAGCAACATATAGTAAAATATATTGGAAATACAATCGAAAACATGCCAATTCTTACAATTTTAGGGCATAAAGGACTCTATATAATTACAACTCTATCATCTAATTAATAGAAGCACTTTAAAAATTAAAACAACCTCACTAGGTCATATTTTTTAATAACATATAATTTATAAGGGCACAACTTAGATTAACAATGGCATCTCTTTGCCAAGGGTACAGAAAAATATGAAAGGCATAAAATATAATACTATGTGCAATTTCAACAGCTATTTAATAAAAGAAGATGAATGCTTAGTTTTCAGAATAATGGGTGATGAAAAGGATGATAGTTCATCACCCAATACCATACACTAAGATCACAAAGCAGTAGATCAATCAGATGTCGAAAAAATTATTACATCTGACCTGAATTTTATGGCAATGGAAGAGGAAGCAATGATAAAATCCATCATCTACAAAATACATTCTACCAACACCAAATTGTTTTAATGGCCTGCGGCTACAAAAAATGCATTGCTTCAGTTGCTGTTTTAGAAACCGTCATGGACAAATGTACTTTAATCACTCAACCAAATTGTTTTAATGGCTTGGGCCAACAAAAAAATGCATTGCTTCAATTGTTTTTTTAGAAACCCTCGTGGACAAATGTACTTTAATTACTCAACCAAATTATTTTAATGGCTTGGGCCAACAAAAAAATGCATTGCTTCAGTTGCAGTTTTAGGAACCCATTTGGACAAATGTACTTTACTCACTCAACCAAATTGTTTTAATGGCTTGGAGCAACAAAAAATGCACTCAGTTGCTATTTTAGAAACCCTCGTGGATAAATGTACTTTAATCACTCACCCAAATTGTTTTAATGGCTTGGGGCAACAAAAAATGCATTGTTTTAGTTGTTGTTTTAGAAGCCCTCATGGACAAACGTACTTTAATCACTCAACCATTATTTCAACGGGAATCCAGTGTTCATATCTGGGTTTGACGGCGAGGAACCCCAATCTCGCAGGCATTGACCCGAGCAGCAAATCAAAGCGAACATATAGATTCCCTGGCCAATGAAACCTCTAGAGAGATGTTAACAAACATCAACGTTTTTGAATCACCCTCAAGAAAAGGCTTTAAACACCAAGAGATTATAGAGTATGATGAGAATGAAGATGGTAAAAGTGGAAAATTGATTTTTTTAATAAACAAATAGCTTTTTTCAGAACGTTTTTAAAACTAATGTAATGAAATTATACACACTACAATATCCTAAACATCCAAAAAATCCAATGGCCATGTACCTGTAGAAGGTATGTCAATTTTGAATTTCTATAAGAAACATGATCCTCCTTCTTGGCAATTGCAAATATAACATTGCTTAGTGAAGACAAGCTTTTGTCAATTGCTTGTTTCAAGGACAGAATGAATTTCTGCATATGCATCTAAAACAAGAATTTTCAGCATAAATGAGAATCAATTCTTGCCTGGTTTTCTTTTAGACGATCTCCGGTCGAGCCACTTTTAGCAAGACGCTCGCTTCCGACAAGATCTATCAGATTCAAAACACCTTGAACCTGTTGTTCCGTGGCCTGCAATGAAAGAGTCAGGTCAACAAATGTCATAGGTAACAAGCTTAATGGCTCAAAGGAACAACGAACATCCACCACTCACAACATGCACCCTTGATATTCTTAAGGTGAAAACAAAATGTCTTCTTGATAATTGTTCATTCATCTGAGTCTTGCCAACTGACCTGATGAACAAAGTAAAACATGACTCATTAGTTCCAATCTCTTGCGATGATAGTCTTGTGGGTAGTCAGGTTGGGAAAGAGGAGAATGATCCAGAAGTGAAAAAATGCTGATATAGAATGGTATGTTTAAAAGCATGCAAGCAAAACACAGCTTGGTACCCCAGAATATGGAACATGAACTGAAAGCATACACCGTATTCAGTTGGCCACTAGAAACAAAAAAATAGAAGATGAATGCATGCATGCAAGAAAAACAAAGCTTGGTAACCAAGAATATGGAACTTTTAGGAAACTGAATACACATGACATATTCAGTTGGCCACTAGAAACTAGAAAATAAAAGATGAAAGCATGCTCCAATTTACTTTGTCTATGCTGATTTCAATTACCTGCTCCTTGCAGCTTGATCCTCAGAAAGGAAATTTCCTTTATGCTACATACATCGACAATAGTAAGGTCTGGCACATGTGTATTACTAGCTAAATCATGCTTGATGGTATATTGCTTGTTAAGAAGAGTTAGACAACTGCTTGTGCTACGATTGGGTGATAACAAATCACGAATTGTTTCATTGTAGATCTCCAACATTGATGCCTGTAAAAGATTAAAAGTATGGTTTGAAAGTAGGAAACATTGAGCACAATTTATGTTTTCATGTAAATTGACATTCACACCTGTATTTTGTAAGTCCAACCCTAGCATTGTAGTGATTGGCTAGTCTCAAAGATCTGCTCCAAGGAATGATGTATTAATCCTTTTTGCTCAGGGGCTTTAGGCTTGCCCATCATCGTATAAGTTTTACCAAAACCAGTATGTCCATAAGAAAAGATACAAACCTTTTTAAAGAAGAGATAGTAAAACAAGAAGTTAAGAATAATGAATGAGAGCTGAAGCTTGTTATATGAATTTTCTCCAAGATAGAGAATTAATGTTGAAGACCAAACTGGGCATTCAACTAGCTCAACAATTGGTTGGATCATCCAATTCAATCGTGCTGACCTAGTGATGTGAGCATGGTCATTTAATGTTTTTTTATGTCCATATTTATGTCTGCCGTAGGAATAAGATATGAAAAGATTTTTGAAAAAAAAGTGAATGAAGAAAATAGAAACACATAAAAAAAACTAAAAAATTTATCCCAACTATAGGTTAAACTTCTAGATTCATTTACTCTAAATTAAAATGTTTGTTAGATAAAAACGAAATACTGCTAAATCACTACTCGTAGACTTAGCTACTTCTGTTAGTCCATTTTTTACCATTTCAGCATTTAACTATGAAAAATAAACCAATATACTGGAAAAGCTCAACAAGCTATTTCTACCAATCATACTTTAGTTCCTTCCAAGCGAAGGAGAACCACCCCAACACGCTTAAAAAAACAATAAATACAAACAACAAAAGTATAATTAAGTTCATAAATCAAGAAACTTGCAAAAAAAAACCCATTCAACAGAATAACAGTTTTTATTTTGATCGGTAACCTGAAATAAGTGGGCAATAAAAATTGATCAATTATATGAATTTTCTAATCTTGCTAGAGCATCAGATGATATCTAATGCATTTTATCAAAAGTTACAGTAGCTTCTTTAAAATTAAAAAAATTTTATATAGTTTTAGAAATACAAAATACCTTCTCATAAAGTTTCATTTGATTTAAGCACTTATACTCAAACAATATTAAAAATCGCTGCCTTGACCATCTATACTAGCATCTTTAATGTAAAGTATTGAGGCTAACTATTGATTTTAAGAAAAAAAAGAGAATTTGAGTTGAAGAATTTCTAGGTGCAGTGGGGTACTACAAAAAGGAAGCTCTTCCAAGTTCACGATTTGAACTTAGAAATAATAAAGAGATAAACAAAGAAAAAATGACCATAAGAGAGAAAATCAAATATAACCAATTAAATATTCTCCTTTCTCTCTCTCTCTCCTCCCTCCTCTCAACTCCATATGCTAAATGCTAAGAATATATTTATGGACAATTAAGTCATTAGAAAAGGCATTAACATGGCAAGGTATTATTGAATTCCATGGCAATAAAAATAGTATCTTATTTTGATAATAATAAACAATTTAAATATTTATTATGTAATCTAATTTATCTATTTTTTATGTTCTATAAATTATGATAAGATAGGTAGACTCATAGATTACCTGTTGTAGAGTAGATAAGAATACTCTAAAGTGAGGACAGAAAATGTTTTACTACTATGATAATCATGTGTCCAAGAAGCACCTCAAAGAACTTTAGAACTTCATAGAAAATGTATACGGATTAAAATATAATTTTCTATGTTATTTTAAGAGCTTGCACTACATTACACAAGCATTCTAAAGTTCATTTAGTTGTGCACTTTTAACCAAGGATTTTACTTCAATCTACTTTGTGAAGGAAACAACTATCACAACGAAATACCAATGTTTGCCCAAGGAAAAGTTTTTCATAAACTAGGAAATGTCATAATACATTAATGGCTTTCATTGATCCTATTAGTCATTGAGGCAACTATCTATTAAAATGACAATTTTTACAATCTCAACATATTGTGCAACATTCTTTTGCATTGTTGGCCAGCACAATTCTTGTTAAAAAATCTCATGGCTAGGTTATAACCAAAAGAACTGCTTCAATAATCCAAAAAATAAATGGATATAATAATTCCAAATAGCTCGAGAGGTTGGTTAACATTATTCCATTTTTAAGAACATGAAAGACATAACAAACGAGCTTCTTAATTCCATCGCATTCTCAGAGTTTTTAATAAGCTACAATCTGATTTTGCCTCTCAATGGCTTGAAAATGGTTAATGCTCGACTTCACAGCAAGATATGATTCTACAAAACGTAGCAATATGACAATCTAACTTATATAGGTCTTAAAATCTCTTTGGTGAATGCATTTTCAAAAAGTCCCAAATGCCATCAGGGTTAGCTTCACTTCCTTTCTTTAAACGTGCTTGATAAGATGCCAAAATTGCACTCGAGTGGATTGACATGCAACCAAAATTTTCATAATTCTTGAAAGTTCTCTTTAAGATCGTCAACATAGGCAAAGAATGACTGCTTTTGACTAAAAAATCCTCAACATATGCATCAAGATTCATTCCTCATTGATGGGTAAAAACTATATTAACCATGTATTGATATGTTGCCCTTTAAGTTTTTAAAACAAATGACATGGCCTTTCAGCAACATATTGAAAATTGATGATAGATGAAGTTTTTCATTGTCTAACTCAAAAATCCAGATCTATTGTCATCCAAAGAAGGCATTCAAAAAAGCTTAAATGATTAAAGGTTGCAATCAAGCTCATTGAATCATCAATTCTTGACAAAAAAGAAAATTTAGGCCAGGCCAAATAACATAAAACAAAGAGTCAACACAAATGTGTCATTTGTCACTACTTTTCTTGACAAACAAAAACTTTTGCAACCACTTGAGGTATTACACAACAACAATGAATCAAACCTTAAGAACATAAGCTAGTCCTCTTTAGCTAGGGCTTATTTTTCTTAGCTAAGTGTGTCTTCTTCTATCATATCCTTAAGCATTTAAAGTTAACATTAAGATGTTGGTAAAACATAACTCAAGTAACACCAACCATATCAAAACAAGGCCATGCAAAAATATCAATGTGCTGAGCTAGGAGTGAGAGAATGGTCTCCCTTTGCTATTAGTTCAAACCCTTTGCTCTCCATTGAAGTTAATAAATATACGTATACTTTGGAAGGAACTAAAAGATCAACAAGAAAAGAAAAAAACAATCTATGAAGAAGAACCAAGACGTCCAATAAATTGACGAAATGCCACGACTTCCCATCATTGTACTCAGGTAGCAACTCTTCAACTGAAGCAGTTCTCATTAAACATGCGAAACCTAATGGTGAAGACTTTATTTGAACACAAGGGATCAAAGAGTGTGAGGAGTACTTGACGGGTGATGACCAAGATTGAAATTACTTAACAAAGAGTAATTTTTTTCTAGGATTTTAGTTTGAAGGGTATAAAAATAAATAATCCCACATTGACTATAAAGAAAATGATTTGGAGATTTATGTGATAATTTAGCCTTAAAATGTCTAAAACAATTTTGAGAATAAAACCCTCTTTGGCCTAAATCGGATGATCAAATGAAACGATATCTCGACATAATAAAACTAGGTGGTAAAATTTATACATAGAAGGTGTTGAAGCCATAATGTGAAATTTATTTATTGTAGGTAAATCAAAAATTACAAATAATGATATTGTCATGTTCAAAAACTTTTCCATCTACATGGCTATTTATATTTCATTCCCATATGCGAAAAGAGAAAGCTAACTTTAAGCTTAGTTTATTCTCCTAAGAAGCTGATTAGAGAACCAACATAGGGAAGAACACGACTTAAACAAATGTCCAGCTTATTGAAGGCATTCAAAAATAAAGAATCAACAAAACTATGATATCCACAATACCAAACACACATCAATGTTTGCAATAAGTCATGTCAACAAGATGGCATTTTTAAGAAATTCTAAATAACAAAGATTGTTTGGCTCAAAAGAGATTGGAAGAAAATTAAATATTCTCATTATTACATTTGGCAAAGTGTTTGTGTTAAAAGATTTTAGAATTAATTTATAAGGGTATGCTTGATTCCCTCAAAAGATCACCAAAATAATACTAACATGTACTTAAACTTGTCTCCATGGCCCTAAAGTGAGATGAAAAGTCTCGATAGGTCTTATATGGTTTTCCTTCAATGTGATGCAACACTAAATGTGGAGTTTGAACCTCCTCTAATCCACAGAAACTGCATAAAGCATAAACCAATCACAAAGCAACTCAGATCAAACCTTGCTTCACAATCTTTGTAGATGATGACACATAGCTTCGTTCATTTCATATGATAGCTCTTTCATGACTTATGATTGCTTAATCATAGTTTATTATAGTACATCATTGTTCAATTCGAATTTTCTTGTTCCATCACTTGACACCACATTGGATGCCTTTCCATAGATTATGACAACAGGTGGCATGGTTGGGAGCTTTTCATTGATTTTCAATCTCTTTGATACTTGTTTTGGCTAGTTAATCTCCCTTTTGGATGAATTCCTTTAACGAATTACATAAAAAGTGCCAAGGTTTAGAATAGCATTATCGTTTTTTATTTCTTTGTTATCTCGCTTTATTTCTTCATGCTTTCTTTCCTAAAATAAGTTGTTGAAAATTAATAAGATTTTCATTAAAAATTTTATTTCCATTAGCATTTCTTTCCATTTTTATTCTTTTTCAAGAACTATTGTATTAAAAAAATATAAGATAAATGAAAGTTTTAGATAATTGTTTTTGGTGATAACTCTTGCATAGCTTGAGGGCTTATGTTTGACTAGACTTGAATATTAATCCAACATCTTGAAACTCTTAATGACCTCCTTCTTCCTCTCTCTTTTTTCTTTTTTATTTCTTTTTAGTCTAAACAAACTAAATAAACCTAAAAACCATCTTAAACCTTAAAATCATCTCCCATTCATCCTTGCTTAAACTTTTGCCAAATACCACACTCCAAAACCTCCAAAATTATCACATGCTTTCCCTTTCTCAAGTTTGCCTCACCTAAAATTAAATCACAATCTCTTCTCTTGTATCCTCTATTTCATTCTCAAAACCCTCACTTTCATCATCCTCTCTCCACAAACCCTTTGTCAAGCCTTGCTTCCTCTTAAATAAGGCCAATTAACCATCCAACAAGGTCCTAAGAGAGCTACTTTATGTCTCTTTTTCTCCCTTCTTACCATAATATTATTCCAGCTAACCTTCTTAAACAATTTTTGTAATCAAAGACTTCATGGATGATAACCAAAGGTAATGTGGCCATAAGAATTTACTTGAGAGATACATTCAATGGAGTACTCTCAAACTCTTGAAGAGGTAACTAATGGTTTAAGATGGATGATAATGATGTTATCAATTACTCCCTTAATGAAAATATTTAGATTTCTTCATTGTTGAGGTGAGTTCATTGGTAATTTCCTCAAGCCTTCTCTTGCTTCCAAATGTGTTGGAAATAGATAATTCTTCTTCATTAACTAAGAGTAATAAAACTTTTTTAGCAAGATATGAAATGGTAAACAAAGCCTTGGCTTCTCAAATTCATTGGCCCAAAGAAAACATACTAAGTGACTCTTCTAGCTCCACCTCACTTAGGCTTTCTTGGAAACATTGGAGGTAAAATTTGGGGCTTCCATTTTAATTTTGACTAACATCTGGCAAACATTCAACAAAAATTTTCTGGGGTGACATAACTAGCAAAGGAAGAAGCAAGGATCCTTTTTAAAAACTTGAAATTGGGAATAACGAGATACCTTCTAAAACCCCTTCGATGTTGCATCCATGAAGCAAGATGGAGAAAGTTGTTCACTTAATTGCACCAAAAAGCAAGAAAAAAGATGTAACTGTCTTAAATTCACATACAAAAATTTATGGGTCTGATTTGTCATAATAGAAAGTAGGAATTTGAAATTTAGAAGGGAAAAAAAATCCCCATTAAAAGAGGGGCAATTACAATGCCAACGTAAGAAGAATAGCTAAGATGCATCATACACCATGCCACATTGTTTGTTAAATGAACACATCCAAGGACAACAAAGGTAAAAAGGAAATTAAGAAGTGGCACAAGCAAAAGGTATCCCACTTGTAGAAAATAATTAACTAACAGAGAAATAAAGGGAGATGAGTGAGTTGAAAAAGGTTAGTTCACCATAAGAAAATGAACAAGCTCATTTAAGACAATTGAAACTTGAGCTAGAATCGTAGACTTTAGTGGAACAAGAATTTCAAATGGATAGAAATGACTTCACAAAAATATTTCCAAATGTAACTAAAAGATGTGAAAGAATGGCTCAAAAGGAGGATCATTCTTAAGAGGTAGAGGGATAGAATTAGTGACCACTTACATCGTTGAAACATAAAAAACAAGATCATCAACAAGCACAAATTTTTGAACTATAGTTCTCATCTTCTATCTACTCACTAATTGCAACAAATAATGTTAGAAAAGTGTTGAAGGTAATTACAAATTCCAAGAAGAAGAAATGATTTACTTCCCTTTAGCTAAAGAATCACAAGAAGGTAATTTAGAGTTATTACAGAAAGGAAGCCCCTTCAAGTTCAAATATAAGACTTACGTAAGAACAGAGAGGGATAAGCAAAGAGAAATTCCCTAAATGTGAAAAAATTATATTTAGCAAACTTGCCCACCGCACCCAAATGGTACATAAACTAAACCATGATTGAGTGGCAAGTTAATTATAACTAAAGAACAAGACCCTTTACACATGATAAATTTGCAAATTTCATTAATATTTTGTCCTTCTCTAAACTAAGTTTTACCTATTCAACTTGAACAATGATAATACCAATCATGCTTGATGAATCCTAATCAATTTGGACATTAAGAGTGATCCGTGTGACCCAACACCTTGAGAGATATTTCACAAACACTTGATTTTTAGAAATCATACACCTTTTAAACTTGTTCTCATGAAAAGGTTTGTCATGGAAGGCTAGTCCAATTTTAAAAGGACATGCCTCATGTTAATAATCAAGCATATGATGATCCAACAAATTGTAACCTAACATGATAACTCTGCATATTCATACAACATAAATGGTAAATAGATATCATAACACTTACTAAAATAGGATTAAATAAGTATCATGGTTTTTCTCTTGCATGCTATACAGATAACTAAAATAAAAATATCTAAACAAATGCCTCTTGCTCCATATTTTGGGATAATATATGTACCATCTATTAATATTTATGGATCCATGAACATAAGGTTTAATAAAATCTTATTTAGATTGCATACCCATAAGAAACACATAAGACAATATCTAAATTTAATTTAGTTACTAGTAAATGATGAAAAAATTTAAAACATGGATAAGATAAAATTCACAAGAGAAAACTGAAACAAAATGTATTACATAATGGATTTAATGCCTAGAATATACCACCTTATATCCATCAAGTGCACTTTGAACTAGCTGTGAGATTTTTAAAAACACATCCTCCTGAGATGACTCGTGAGAAAAAACTTTGTCAAAAGTAAAACAATACTTTTGAGGTGTTTACAAATAATGCAAAACAAAAAGCATCAGCTATAAAAGGCTCATCCTTACAGATTATAGTTTCCATAAGACATTATAAAATAGATGAAAGCTTGCATGTAATAAATCAGAAAAAAATTCCTTACCACTATACATCAGATCAATGCCTCTCCCAAGAGACTCAACGGTTGATGGATATGAAATAACTTAACCATCTGCTCCCCTGGCATCAATGTCTAACAAAAAAGGTCGCACTCTACAAAAACTCGAATGCTTTCTTTTAGTTCCTGGAAAACATTAAAGCTTAGTAAAAATATAATATGTGTGGTATAAATATCCGATATTAATATACATTTTGGACATGTTTCTTGTACAACTTTCCAATGGAATGGCTACCAAAGCTCTAAGATTTTAAGGAAAAAGTTGCAAAGAAAAAAGAACTTTTTCTTTAAGACAATTATCTACGGTTCAAATGCCAGATCGCCAGTCAAATTTTAAGTGTTTTGCTGCCCAATGAAGTAGCTTATATGAAAATATCAAAATATTAACAAACACATTAGCATGGAGAAGCTTATCCTTGCAAATGGAGACACATACATGGCTTGTGGAAAAGAAGAAATTGGGTGATACACATGCATGTTTATTGGTTTCGGACAAAAACTAGAATTTCAAATAGTTTAAAACTGATTTTAGTCCAACACTCAGCAAAATTATTGGTTTGGTTCAACTCAAGGTTTTAGCTAATCTTGGCTAAAATAAATCTCCACCACCCTCAACCTAAATACCTTCATTTTCTAACAATAAAAGAGCTCGGGTGGGTAAGTTAGAAAATGCTCTTGATAGCTACAATATTGGCTCTAATGGATGAGATTTACTACACTTAGTGTCATCGAATTTCAAACACCAAACAATGGCTTCACATTCAATTTCTCTTTTGTTAATATTTCTCTTGCTCAATTATCCATAACATTACTTTTACGTTTATTCTTTTAGTAATTTGCTAATTAATAACATAAATAAATATTGCCTTCTTTAAACTTTTAATTATATAACATTGATTTTGAATCTTATCCTTTTATTGTATTACCTACATTTATCTTTTCAAAACTACTCTTTTTAGTCACTTGGATAAATTATCGCAACTCAATTTTTTAGTAATATTTTTTATATAATTTAGTTTTTCATCACCTAGCCACACAGGCATGTGATCATTATTATTTTTTTAATATTGTTATTTATATCATTTCTTTTTTAGCACCCAATCCAATAACTATATGGACAAATGGTGACCTTATTAGTTTTACAAAATATCCCATTTATTTTCAATAGTTCATTTCTTTTCAATGCAGCACATGCACCATATCAACAGTTAAGAGAATTCGTGTTCTACACGCACAAGCTACCTACAAGCATTGATAGACCCTTGGGTCGGTCATAAATTTGTGCACCTCAGGATGCACGCTGTCTAAGACAGACATTGATAGGTGCAAAATTTGTAAAATTTGAGAAACTTTTAATTTTCAATCAAAATCACATTTTTTTTATTTTATATTTAAAAATTGTATCCAAACCACTATATAAAAAGAAAGAAATAATGAATGAAATAATTAAAAAAAATTCAAAAAAAATCTGAGACGTCAAAACTCATAGAAAGTCAGAACTTGAAAAATTGAAAGAGTTTTGAGAATCAAAACTTCGTAAATTCAAAACCTTTTAAAGAAAATCTTCTTGGGGAATTCAACCTCCTTGTGGTAAAAACCCTCTTATCCTTGTCTTTCTCCTTCTTTCTTTGCTTCCCATTATTACACTTCCACTTCTGTTGTTATCATTCTGAAAAAAAGCCTATTGTCGAGGGTTCAAGATGAGAAAACCTCATAAGCAGATCATTGATAATTGATTCTAATGATAATGACAACACTATTATTAGAGTCACAATTGGTGAAACTCACCAACCATAATTTATTAACAAAGTTTCTAGAACAAATGCTACTTTGGAAGCATTAACAAGTGGCATGGCTAAGAATTGTCAATTATAACTCATCATGTTTCTTTGCAATTTAACATTGGGCAACTAACAAGGAAAAGAAGTAGCTCGTCAACATCCCAACTAGCCTTATGCCCAAGCACTCACATCAGAGGAGCAAGCACCTATAAGCCTCAAGTTATAGGGATCATGGTTCCATTTACAAGAGGAAAAGAGCAAATCCAAGAAAAAATCAATGACAAATAAAACCAATGATATCAAAAGGTACCTTGTTATAGAAATATCTAAATCTTTTTACCACTCGCATTGCTTTTATTGTTGCTAACTCATAATACTTCTAAGGCATTGTGACTACTATAAAGATCACAATAAGCTCTTAAGTAAAGTCACTCAGAACTTCAAAGGTTGTCAATGTTTGTTTGAAATGGAAAAACATAACATGCAAACAAACAAAATATGCAAAATAATGGCATTTGCATCCAACAACAAGTGTATTACAAGAAAAAAACTCATTGTCATTAGGGTTTTTGGAGAAGATATTTTGTAATATCGATCATTGATTCAAAATTCCAAGTTGTTGCTAAGGTTTTTACTCTATTATAAATATAAAGTTTATATTATATTTTTTATATTTATTGCAATCATTCTTCTATTATGACTACTTTTTGCTCAAGTATGGAATCTTTTGATCTATTGTACCCCCTTTGAGTTGCATAATGAACTATAGTATATAACTCTTCTATGATTGTTATGAATTTTTCGCTACCTACTTTTACAAAAAACTACAATGGAGTAAGTTTGATCTTTTACGATTATGAGTAAATATAAATAGTAATTGTCCAAATCACTTAAAAATTTCTACTCATTACTTCATTCTTATTTTTTGTTAGTTATAATACAAATGCACACACTTTTTAAAAAATAGTATTTTAAAATACGGCTATTTTTATCTTTGTAAATTTTTGAAAAAATGAAAAAAGTACAATTCCACTTCCTCTTATGCATGTCTCAACTCTTCAAAAACAAGCCAACTTTCAACAACATTGTTACTACAAAAATTTCAACCATGTTCTATGGCAAATTACTAGACGAGAAAAAGGCTACTGATTAAAAGGCATTTAGATGACAAATTAAGCAATTGACAGATTGATTTAAGCTATGATAGCACAACCACTAAACTCTATTTCTCATTATATAAATTAAGAGTGGTAGCATACAAAATTTTTAACAAAAACATAGAGTTAGAATGAAAATAATTGAGGCAAAATTACACGAAGAAAAGGTTTTTTTTTTAATTTGGTGGAGTGCATTTATATGATAGTAAACTCAATTTAAATTGATAATCTCCCCATCATATTATCAAGTTGGTTCCTAAGCAAGCTAGCCTGATCCGTTAATCTAGTAATAATCTCCACCAATGCATTTTTCTCCTTCTGCAACTTTGATATAGTATCACCATTCTTGATAGCATCAGCCTGTAGCTGAAGGTTATACTGTTGCAAGCTATAGTTGTACTCTTGCAGTAGTTTGTTTGTCCCTTGAATCATTCTTATCTATGCAGTAACAAAATACAGAATATATCAAAAAAAATATATATAAATTTCTCTTTCAATTAAGTTCAATAATGCATGTTGCTTTACCTGACTATTAAGATGATTTATTTCTTACGTAGCTTTCTCAAGATCTTCCATGAGACCATAATGTAAATTTTCAGAGGCAGCCCTTGCTTCAGCTTCTTTCTCCTGAGCTTTAATGGCAACCTATTACATGTTTCATGAGTATTATCATTATGTATAAGTCAATAAAGAAATTATATTTAATTTTTAGAAGGTACAAATTTGTTGGACTCCTCTCTCTTAAGATTCTTCTCTAAGGACACCTTCATTGTCTGGTTTTCCTTAATCAGCGAAGTAAAGTCTTCTATTTTGGAGTTCATTTGAGATTCTGAAAAGAAATGAAAATTTCTAAAGTTTAATAGTAAAATAAAATTCATCATCGCATGAAAATGTAAATTGAAAACATTCACCAATTTCAGAATGCTTGCTTTTTTCTGACTCCAACAAACTATTGAGCTCATCTTGTATCGCAAGATAACAATCTTCCAGATCAATGTACCAACTAATACAGGACTTTAGCCTCTTGATGTAGTTTCTCATATCATTCATCCTTACCTACAAAAAAAACTATAAAAATTAGAATAAACTCAATTACTCAAGAAAAACAAAGAGACAGATTGTTATTGTAACATAAAGATTAGGAAGCCTAGTTGCCTGGACATCTACTTTACTTTTGAGCTTTGATGTCTGAGACAGTAACTTCGCTACATCCTCCCTTGAGTTAAACACAACCCCGGCACCATCACAATCTCAATTAGAGCTGGCAATATCGAGAACACCTCCATTATCCCTAGATATTGTATTCATACTCAATAGAGGTAGGCGACAACGTGTGGAGTTTGCCTTTCCTACCATATTCCAGCCTCAAATCTTTTGTCGCCTATTTAACCACGATTTGTCAAAGTTCTCACTCTTCTGCAAATCAATCTACATGTAAGAATTCCAAGCCATGGAGAACACTAGCCATAGAACGGATTGAAACTGAATGTGCCGAGAATTAAACTTTACATTTGAGCGGCTTCGAGAAACATTATACCCAGTGGTCAACGGGGGTATGTTCTGGTTCCTCGTGTGCATTGTCAATGAGAGAAAAATGATCCAACGGAGCTACGTAGGGGTAGGGCTGAAGTGGAATCCTGATGAGGTGCAGCGGTTGGATGAGGAATAGAAGACATAAAGCATCTAACAAACAAATTATAAACCAAAGAAGAAGAAAAAACCTTTTCTTTATCTTTCCAAGGAATTGTTTGGTCTCGAGAATGAAGATACTCTTTCTCTTCCCTTTTGTACATGAGCGAAGGGGCGAGCTTCGATATTTGTAATTTATTGAAATGACCATGCCAGAGATTCCGAAATGACCCAAACATGCCCTGTTAATAATTATACGAAGAACGAAGCAACTATTATTTTTTTTCAAATAAATATTATTTAAAAAAACAAAACGAAATAACATTTAAAAACCCAACTAAACGAAAATGAGAGATTACAAAATAAATCTTTGAGAAAAGAATATTAAAAAATAATTTTATATAAATAAATAAAAAATTAGTTAAATATATATAGTTTTTAAAAATTAGAGATTGAGAAAAATAGAAACAATATTTAAAATTTTGTCATTAGTCTAGACAAATTTGATCTTTAACTTAATATTACTTTTTAATATGATATTAGGATTTTGTCTTATCATATTGGAGTAAATTTTTAATAAATTAATATCTAGGATAATAAATATGTAAAAAAGCATTATATTAATATTTGAATGAAGATGAATTGCGACATCATGGTCTATTTCATCGACCATACTTGTCTATGATAGTGATGGTCCATTCATCATTGCTCTTTTTCCATTGTTTTCTTAGTGTTAGAATAAAAAGTTACACTACACTTTAGCCTTATTTGAGTGTAATTTTTATACTACAATAAATAATATCTCATATAACGATGATTTTTCTACTAAGTAGAATACCTTTTTCAGTATCAATGTTCTCTAGTGTTTTTGTTACACCCTTGTGTTTGATGAGTCAAGTATAAATGTTTATATCTTATATGGGCCTACTTTAAGTGAAATTATTAATATTCAATTAAGACAAGCCATGAACTTTAAATGTCTAAAATAGTGGTCTTCAAGGCTCTTTGAGTCATGACAAGCTTCAATGAAATTGAAGACATGCACTAAAATTTTTATAAATGAATTTCACTTTATTTTTCTTGAATTTGATATGTCCAAATCTTGAGATGATGTGGTACACTAGTAGTATTAATATTTGAAAATGTTATAAATTTAATAATTGTTGAATTTTTATTTTTTAGGCAAGCATTATTAATAAAATGTATAAACATTGGTATTTGATTTTTTAAAAATATTTAGGAATTATTTTTCACGAATTTATTTTTGTAGTTAGTTAGGAAACTTGTAACACTATCATAATATAAAACTATTTTGGTACACTTATATTAAAAATTTTGGCACAAAAATTCTCACAAGACATTATAAAACAACGTTAGTTTCGGGATTTTTCACTGTAGCATTGGGTGGGTCGACCTGACCCGATCATTGGCCTGTCCAGGTGTTTAGGAATATTTTTAAAAAATATAATAAAATAAAATTTTTTAGATTGACCCAGAATGGGCAAGCGTAGCCCTAAGGCAAAGGAAGAAGGCCACCGAGAACACTATACGAAAGAGGGCGAAATCAATCCATAGGGAAAGCTAAACAGAACAGTGCGAGATCAAGTCAACAAGGACCAAGTGCCTTGAGCAACGAAGAGGAGAGCCAACCCCAAATGGCTCGAGAGCCATACGAACCGAATTCCTTATAGAGCGCAATGGTAAAATTAGTTGGGCAATGTGGGACTAATGTCGCAATCCGATTGTTAATGATGGTGCATGGGCAGGCACGATACGACAGCTGAGATTAATCAATGTAAAATACAGAAAGTACAGGAAAATCGAACCTGAGCACATCTGTGTTCGTCAAAAGCCTTAAGCAATGTGGTAAATGTTTTAATTCAATTAATTTCTGGACACATTATACTAATACATACAGGACAACCTATGATTGATCCAACGGCCCAAATGAAGGCTGCCTAGATCCAACGGACAGGATTGATCTCGAATGGTAAAATTAGGATGCAATCGGAAACGTCCATTTCATGCTCCAAATTCAGTGGTGACTGCTTTGTGTTCGTTAACCAAACGGCTAATTAATTTTAGAGCCATTGGAGTAGATTTAGAGATTAAATTCTGCTCTATAAATAGAGAAGGATGAAGAACTCCTTGTGGCACAATTGCTAAGCTCTCAAAACTTTTAAATCACAACTTCGAGCAATTTCAAGTGCATATGGTGCTACCAAATTCACAAAGTTAAAGTTGTAAGAAGGAACCGAAATTGGAGGTTTTGCTTCAACTATTTTCAATTTCTATTCCTCTCTCCTTTCGAATTTTCTTTGAAATTTTTATTGTATTGAGTGTGCCTCATGCTTCTTTAAATTGTTTTAAGTTTATAATTTGTAGGCAATTTTTGTATTTGTTTCTTTTGGGTAAGGAAATCCCGGTAATTGTGCAAAAGCCCCGGGTTTGAGTTGAGCTTGAAAAAAAACTCTCAAGTAGGTTTGGGATTAGCCGTAGATAATATCCCAAGTAGGTTTGAGGTGAGCCGTACGAAAAACCTCGTTTGTAATTTGGTGAATTTTAGTGGCTTTTCCTAACACCAGTTGGGGGTGGATGTAGGCTTGATTTTTAGTCGGATCACCTTTAAAATATTTTGTGTACCATTTTACTTCACCTTCTCATTCTTGCTTAAAAGATTTAAGTTTTAATTTAAACCAAAAAATTGAAAGAAAATCTCAAAACTTTATTTACCACGATTCACCCCCTTGTGGGTTTACTTTAAGCACAAAGAACTTCAATTTCTTAGTCTATAGGGGCATCTATGTTTTGCATGAGGGTAATAAAAAAAAAATTAAGTGACTAATGCTACATCTTTTGGCAAATATATGTGAGCACACAATAACAATAAATTTTACTTAAATCCTATAGAATAATATATGTTTTGATTTTATTTTAGAGTTTTAGAACTTGTGAATAAAAATAATAATAATAAAGAATCTTACTAATGACTCATATCTAATAGATTTCTATAACATATATGATTAGATAATAGCTAATATTAACTAATCTTAGTTTACTTAAATTCTCACATAATAGAAGACAATACTTTTTAATTCTTTATTGAAATGATTAAAACTTACTTTCACAATAAAATCTCATATTTTGAAGTTTTAATTTGGACAATTTGCCATGAAATTAGTTTATTTCTATGATTTTCTAAATCGACAAAATTGTTCATTCACTCCACCTAAATAAACTAAACTTCAACAAAATGAAAATTATATTATATTATGTTATACCCTTGTGTTTGGTGAGTCAAGCATAAATGTTTATATCTCATATGGCCTTAACTTTAAGTGAAATTATTAATATTAAATTAAGTCATGCCATGAACTTTAAATTTCTAAAATAGTGGTCTTCAAAGCTCTTGGAGTCATGGCAAGCTTTAAGGAAATTGAAGACATGTATTAAAATTTTTATACATGAATTTCTCTTTATTTTTTTTGAATTTGATATGTCCAAATTTTGAGATGATGTCGCACACTAGTAGTATTAATATTTGAAAATGTGATAAGTTTAATAATTGTTGAATTTTTATTTTTCAGGCAAACATTATTAATAAAAAGTAAAGACATTGGTATTTGATTTTTTAAAATTATTTACGAATTATTTTTCATGAATTTCTTTTTGTAGTCAGTTAGGAAACTTGTAACACTATCATAATATAAAACTATTTTGGTAAGCTTATATTCAAAATTTTGACACAAAAATTCTCACAAGACATTATAAAACAATGTTAGTTTCAGGATTTTTCACTATAGCATTGGGCTGGTCGACCCGACCCGACTGCTGGCCATTCTAGGCTTAAGGGATTAAAAAAATAAAAAGAAATTGTTCGATATTCCCGAAGGGGCTCGAAGGCGAAGGACTAAGGCCGCAGGGAAAGCTGAACAGAATAGTGCGTAATCAGCCCGAAGGGAAACTGAAAGGAACAATGTGACTTCAAGTCAACCAGGACCAAGTAATTAAACCTTGGATGAGGTAGGGTGTAGCCAAGCCCAAGCGGCTGGGGAGATAAGCGAGCCGGAATCCTTATATAGCGCAATGGCAACATATTTTCTACTATATGGGACAAAATTTCCATCCAATCTTCAAAGAAATGGATGGGCAGGCATGATCTGATGGCTTACGTTAATAATGGTAAAATGATGTAATTAAACAGCACAAAGACATGCAATGGAATCGAACTTGAGCAGATTTACGAGACATTAGAAGCCACTGCAGCAAACGTTTCAATACGAATAGTTTTCTGATAGCATATCCTAATAAATGTAGGAGAAACCTATGCTCAATCCAATGGCCCAGAACAAGGCCGCCTAAATCCAACGACCACGATTTATCTCGAATGGTAAAATCGAAATTCATTCAGAAACGTCCATTTCAGGATCCAAATCGAACGGTGATTGCTATGTGTCCGTTACCAAACTGCTAGTTAATTTTAGAGTAGTTGGGAGTGGATTTATAGCTCAAATTTGAGCTCTATAAATAGGGAAAGATGAAGAAATCTAAGAGGTTATAATTACTGATGTTAATCAAGACCTATCAAAATTCTATAATACCTCAAATCAGATAATATTTTTTAAATCTATTTCTTTGATGTAAAAAGAAATTAAGTACTATATATTATACATTGAGATGTCAATATTACTCACAAGGGTTTTAATCTCATAGGGAGATTCCTTTCATATAAAGTTAAGTTAATGTAATATCATAACTTTTAATATCAATTCAACTTTTTAAAAATATTTTGGATTATACTTGAAATTTTGTTATGAATTTAACAATATGATTTTTATTTTAATAAGTGTTTTAGAAAGATATATTATTTAAAATATCAAAAAATATTAAAAAATCAAAATAAAAAAAGAAATGAAGTGTTGAATAAGTAACTTATATTAAATTTTGTCTAAAATCATTTGGAAACCATTTGATATGAAAAATGCATAAATTATCAACATGGAGATCCCATTCATGTTTCTAATGATGTTATTAAACTTATTCTTATAATTATCTTTATACTTTTAAAATTTTTTATTAAAATAGTTTTTGAAATTATTATGAAAATTTTACCATCTTATATGAAAATGCGTAAATGAATATTTTTGCATGCAAAACATGTCACGTCATATAAAAAATAAACAAGAAATTAAATACTAGAGCAATATATAGTATATAACTTAACATCTACATCCAAATGTTAAAGTTGCCAAAATAATGATTTATAATTTAATCTAGTTTAGATGTTAAAAGCTACTAATTTATATTTTCATCAACCACTAAGCATATGTACAAGAAAATTCATAGTCACCAAACTTGAAATTTAATGTTGTCACCTTCCTTCCCACATTGGCTCCACATGCAAAATTACCCAATTTGTAAAAGCCCCAATTTTTGGGAGTTCACAAAAGTTTGTTGACATAATTTGCTTAAATTCTCACATAATAGAAAACAATACATTTTAATTCTTTATTGCAATGTTTAAAACTTACTTTCACAATAAAATCTCATATTTTGAAGTTTTAATATTGACCATTTGCCATCAAAATCATTTTATGTCTATGATTTTCAAAATCGAGAAAATTGTCCATTTCCTCAACTTAAATACATTAAACTTAAATAAAATGAAGATTATACTATACTCAACATTTCTTTATATTTTCTCTACATATTCATAGCCACTAGTGGCTATTTCACAAGTATTTGATCACTAATTAATTTTAGAATACATTGGATTTTTAGAAATCGGAAAATACTATATTTTAATAAAAATTTTAAACAAAATCTATTTTTCTTAAATCTTTTGATACAAATGATGTCTAAATTTTTTTAACAAATTGTAAACCCAGAAAACTATACTACACATAATTTTTTTCTAATTGTTTTAATATTTTTTAATATTTAAATAACTTTTTTTAAAAAAAAAGAATTTCATTTCTAAAAAATGTATCCCTTTTTATATTTTTTATTAAAAAATCGTCATTTATTTTAATTTTTTTCTCCCAAAAATATTTAAAGAAATATTTTCTATAATTTTAATCTTTTGTTGTGACCAATTTAATTCCAAATTTTATGATATTACAATAATGAATTCTTAAAAATTTGATATTCATTATTTAATATTCTTCTTCTTTCACCGTAGGACTAGTATCCCATCTTCTAAAAATTTATAATGTTTTATAAAGTAGTAATAAATCACTAAAAGTTATAAACTTTATAAAATTTTTTTAATATAGTTTTTCACTTTTAATGAAATAATGTATCTCCTTTCTCTTTAATCTATATTTCACCATCCAATAAATGCACTTAATTAATTTATATTGTAGATAATGAGATTAATCATAATAAAAATTTATTAATTAATACTCATACTATTTAAATATTTTATTATTACAATTATTTCCAAAATTTGAGTCCTAATAGACTCATCATATTAAAGTCTACTTGTTCGATCGGATCATCTACAACCTATTACATCATTTGATTTAATTCATTTAATGTTTAATGTATGTGTAATGGATGATAGATTTTTCCAACTTCTCTATTTGACTTGTGTTAATTCCTCATATGTCCAAGTCATACTATTCAATCCACATGTAAGATTGTTAAATGCTCATTGAAAGATTATTGTATTGTCTATCAAGCATTTGATAAAGGCTCACAACACAAATGTTGAAAAATTATTAGATTGTTTGATATTTTTCATTAGATCATTCAATCTTTTGTTGGTTTATTTGATGGTCCCATTAAATATATAATGAAGACTTTGTTTATTTCATGTATTTTCTTTAAATCGTCAACTTCCCTTCTACAGTTATGATTTCATGAACATAAGGCTTAGTTATCTTTACAAATCTTTCATACATGACTCCATAGCAAGAAAAAAGGTAACATTTATAGCTTGCATGAAAATACTTAAACTTTCAGCTTAGATCTTAACAAGATCTCTTCACAATCAATTGAAAATCATGGGGAAGACTTACCTTGTTTCTTTTAATTAGATTTTTCCCATAGTGATCCTTTAATTCATTTTCTTTTCTTCTCTACAACTAATTAGGAGTTATGACCAAAGCTTATACAATCTCTCTTTTTGATAACAAAGTGCATATGTAATAGTCATTTATATTAACTTAAAATTTCCTTCTAAATAAGTTTAAATTATTTAGTTTGTGTATGTCATATTTGAAACATGAGAATTTATTGATGAATAAGCTTTTTAAAAAGCATGCCAAGATAGTAATGATAGAATACAAAATCTGAGTATATTATCATGAAGGTTTCAATTCGAGAAATTAGTATGTATGTGGTTTATATTTTTCAAAAACTATTTAAAATTTTTACAAATATTTAAAATTAAAAAATATAAAAAGATAAGAAATTTAGATTAAATAACAAAATGTTTTCTCTATTGTCTCGAGCAATTTGGCAAAGTTCAGTAGTGCATAAATGAAGCATGAAGAGAAAGAGCTTAGGGAGTGTGTTAAAGGAGATTTGGCTTGAGAGCTTGTAGGAATTCAAAGAAAACATAGAGAAAAAGAAAAAAAAGCAAGATGAAGAAAAAGAATTTTTGACCTCACTTTACAAGAATCACATCTTAAGGTAAGTTCATAAATGAGTTCATCTTCATAAATCATATATTTGTTATTTGGGGTGTTTTGGAAGTGGATCTTGTGTGATTTTGGTGGATTTATAGTTGAGTTTGTTAGTTTTTAGTTGTTATGATTCAACCAAGCAATCAACCAAATCATTTGATACAATCTATAAAACATAACTAGTGATGGGGCTTTGGCTTTGTGTAAATGGCTCAGTTAGTTGATCATTGTTGTAGTGTGCTAAATTAACTAAACAAATACAATTGATTTAGGAAAGATATAATAACAATTGCCTTGTTTAATCCTTTCTTTGACAAGTGATTGTTAACATCATACAAGTATGATGAGCTGATCAGATGAATATAATGGGTTTAGAAGAAGGTCTAATAGAGATTTCCCATATAATCGATAATTCGGCCTATACATGCCATGGATCATATGATTTGATATAGAGATCATATCATATAATATGAAGCTAAAAATGTTAAAGTATATAGTCGTGTTTAAAGATTATTTGAAATAGTTTTTGTGAGTGCTTTTTCATAAAAAGTGGCAATGATGACAAAATATAATATGAATTGTATAAAAAATGAGAAGAGAAGATAAAGGAAAAGGAGTGTCCAAGAAAGCAATATCTCAAAACCATTTGATACATTAACTAATTAATTATGATATAAGGGAGTTGCTTTACTAAACTCTAATTTAACATTATGCGATGACATGACTATATGAGCATTAGCATAGCATGATATCATTTGCATATGTTTTAATATTGAAATAGCCTTTTACTATTATTAATATATAAATGAATACAAAAGAATATTATTAAAAATTAAGTAAATATTTATTGAAGCATAAGTGAGATAAATTCAATGAATGTAATATAACTAGTTTAAAGTAATTAAAAAATCACATGCAAAGCAATAAAGATTTACATAGTAATATATCCAAACCAATTAAAAAAATCAAAAAAATAAGATAAATTATATATGAAAGTTGCATTCCAAGGCACTATGATAAATGAGTGTAACATCCTAAATCATCAAATTAGGTATGAATCAAAATGTCTCTAAGAACATGCCAAACCCTTAGAAAATAATATTTAAAATTATAAAAAATAATATTTAAATAGATAAAGCTCATGGAGATGAGTACAACCACATTTGTTTCATCCCGATCCCCTTGTTTCAAATTATAGCAAATTATCAACATAAATAATCACAAATAATAACGATGTATTCTTCTAATATTAAGTAAATATATAATAAAGCAAATTATAATAATTACCAACAATTTCCTTTTCATCATGGAATTTACATAACTTTATTTTGCCTCACTTGTGCATTAAGACTTACCTCAACTTTAGCCATTTGCCCTTTCTCTTTATTGTGCCAATAATTCTTTAGGTGGTTAATTTAGAGGTGTCAACGTGTTGAGCTTAGTAGCTTTTGCGGGTGGTGGTCACTTGGATAAGCTTTTTGAGGAAAGTTCTTATCAACTCTTAGTCTTTTTTGCCGTTGGATGAGACACTTTTAAGGCAAATATGATTTTCCTTTTGGCTTCCCAATAAGTAAGAAGGAGAATCCTTTCTCATTAATGAGCCACAAAATTCTCCTAAAGAGTTTTTGTGAGGACAATGGAGAATCCATGTTAAAGATTTCTCACTTGTGTAATACAAGAATTTTCTTGATTTGCTTCCTTATAAGAATAATTGAAGAATTAGAGAAAGGTTTGAATGGGATCAAATAAATGTTATCTTTTATTAATGATGATACAAAGAACTACTTAGGTTTAATGCAACTAGCAAAGAACATAGAAAATATGCTCTTGTATTACTTAAGAGAGAAATTTGATATTGGAGGGTACTTCTATTATCATTTGGAATTTATATCTTTTTAAAAAGTGAAAAAAATTGCATGTATAAGTCTTGAATGACTTGTAAAGAATTAATAATCTTGAACTCCTTTAGAAAAATAGAAGGGTTTGAGTTAACAAAAAAAAAAAATAAAAGTTAGGTACTTTGAGTTGATAAGATCGACTTCTTATTAGGAGAAGTCTCATAAATAATGTATTAGATTTCTCATCAAAGTGATAGAGCAATCCTCAATAAAGTAGAGTTAGTATTGTCTTAATGTCAGGTACCAACCTAATCACTTAATTAAATATAAAAATCAACTGTTTTATGGTTATAAAATATTGAGTTAGGAAAGTAAATTCTATGTAGAGACATGATGATATCACAAAATCCTTAGTACTAACTAAAATAAAATAATACAAATAAATTTTCATCATAATATAATATAGAAATAACTTGTATAACAATATATATAAAGTTCAAATTGATGTTTTATTTTACTTTCAATTATCCAATCTATACTAAGCATTGTGTGTGTGGGTGCATGTGTGTGCTTATGTTAGTGTGTGTGTGGCTATGTGTAGGTGTTTCTATGTGTGCATGTCTATGTGACCCTACATGAGTGTATTTGTATGTATGCATATCTATGGTGTATGTGTATCAAAGCATGTGTGCACATGCATGCATGTTTATGTGTGTGTGCACTTGTGTGTGTGCATGTGCATGTGAAAATGGGTTTGTGTGTGCATGTGTTTGGATGTCTATGTGCTTATGTGTGCATGTGCATGTGTGAGTGTGTGCACATGTGTGCATCTATGAGTGTAATAGTGCACGTGCACGCATTTGTGCATGTGGTTGCATGTGTGTGTTTGTGGGTGCATTATTTTTATAAGTGTGAGTTCATCCATGGGTCAATGTGTGCATGTTTGTAGACATGAGTTTGTGTGTGTGTTTGTGTGCATGTTCATACTTATGTGTACGTGTGTGTGTGTGCGTGCATATGCATGTATGTGTATGTGTGTGTTTATGGATTTGCATGTGTGCACATGTGTGTGTGTATAAGTGTGCTTATGTGTATATGTTCGTGTATATAGTTGTGTGATTGGGTATTTGCATGTGTGCAAGTGTGTGGGGGCTATTATGCATGAGTGCATGTGTGTTTCTGTGCATGCAATCACAAGTGTGTGTGAAGGTGCATGCTTGTGTGTGTTCGTGTGTGTACACATGTGTGTGTAGGATTATATGCATGTGAGAGTGTGCACTTGTGTTTGCATGTCTATGTGCATGTGCATGTGTGTCTACATGCACATGTGTGTGTGGGTACATGTGTGTGCATATTTGTGTGCTAGTGCACAAGCATGTGTGGGTGTAGATTAGCATGTGTGTTTTCATGTACGTGTGTGCATTTGTATGTGCATGTGTGTGCATGTGTGTGTACGTGCGTCTATGTGTGTGTGTGCATATGTGTTTGTATGTGAGTGCGAGTGCACATGTGTGCACATATGTTTGTATGTGAGTGCGAGTGCACATGTGTGCATGTGTGTATGTGTGTGTGCTTCTGAGTATGTATGGACATGTGAGAATGTGTTTGTACATATGTAAACATTCATGCCTCTATGTGTGCATATATGAGTGTGTGCACGTGTGTGTGTATGCATGTACAAATGTTTGCACATTTGTGCATATGTGTGTATGTGTGTGCCAGTGTTCACAGGGGCTTGGGTGTGTGTGTGTGCATGTTTATGTGCAAGTGTGTGCACATTTGTGTACGTGTGCATTTTTCTATGTGCGCATGAGCGTGTGTGTGCACACCTACATATGAGTGGGTGTGTGTGTGTGTATGTGTGCATGTATATGCACTTGTTTGTTTGTGAGCATGTGTCTATAAGTTTGCATGTGAGTGTGCATGAGTGTGTGCATGCTTGTACATGTGTATGAGTGTGCACGTGTAGGTGTGTGTGTGTGTGTGTGTGTTAGTATCAGTGTCCTTGCATGTCTGCATGTGAGTGTGTGTATGTGTGCATGCATGCATGTGCGTGTCACTGTGTGTGCATGTTCGTGTTTTTATGTGTGTTTGTGTGCTTGTTTGTGCATTTGTATGTGTGCCTTTATTTTTGCATGTAAATGTTCTTATATTTGTGCATGTGTGTGAGTAAGGATGCATTTGTGTGTGTCTGCATATTAATGGATGGTTACAGACATATGTGTAAGTGTGTCTGTCATGTTTATGTTTTCGCATCCATGTGTGAACTTTTTGTATGTGTATGTGTGTGCATTTGTATGCATGTGTTTGTGTCTGTTCATGAGTGTGTGTATGTATACTTATGTACATGTGGTTGCATGTGTGTGTGCTTAGGTGCATGCAATCTTGCGTATGTGTGTGTGCCTCTTAATGTGTGTTTGGGCGTCTGTGTGGGCATGTGCATATGCATGTATGTGTGTTCGTGTGTGCATCTATATGCATATGTATGGGTGTGTGTGTGCATACATAATTATGTGTATATTCACATGCATGTTTGTGCTTGTGTGTGTTGTTTTGCATATGTGTGCACACACAAGTGTGTATGTTTATGTATGAGTTTGTGTGAATTTGTATGCATGTGTGTATGTGTGTGTGTGGGTGTGTGGGTGTGCTTTTGTGTTTGTGTGTATGGGTGTTTATAGATGTGTGTATGTGAGCATGTATGCATTTGAATATGTGCTTGTGTGTGTTGGTGCTTGCATGTGCACTTGTTAGCATGCATTTGTGTGTGTGTGTTTGAGTGTGTGAATGTGTGTGTGTGTGTGCATGTGCAAGTGTATGTATGAGTGTGCATCTACGTATGCATATGTGTGTGTCTATGTGCTTATGAGTGGGAGCATGTGTGTATGCATTCAAGTGTGTATTTGCACTCATATGTATATATGTGTATGTGTTGTGCATGTGAGTGTGTGTGTGTGTAGGTGGGCATGTGTGAGCGTATGTATTAGTGTGTGTGCATGCATGCTTGTGTGCATATGGTTTTGTGTAAGCATGCTTTTATATATGTGTATATGTGTATGTGTGTGCATGCGTGAGTGCAAGTGTACGTGTGTGTGTCTATGTGCATGTGCATGGGTGCATGTGCAGATATGCATATGTTTATGTATGCATGTGCACTTGTGTGCGTGTCTATAGACATATGTGTGTGTATGTGTGCATGTTTGTGTGTATATCTATGCATATTTATGCATGTGTATGTGCGTGTGCATAGTACATGTGATTCCATATTTATATTTGTGTGTGTTTGTTTCCTTATGTATGTATGTGGGTGGGTGCACGTGTGCATTAATATGTGCGTACGTGTAAATGTATACGTGTGTGTGTAGTGTGTACGAGTGTTTGCATGTGCATTTGTGTGGTTGTCAGTTTTTGTGTGTGTGTGTGCTTATGCCTGTATGCTTGTTCATGTGTGTGTGTGTGTTGGTGTGTGTGTGTGTGCTTATGTGTATGCATGTGTATTCCTTTGTTTATTTCTTTTATTAGTGTGTGTGCATGCAGTTATGTTGTCGTCCATGTGTGTATGTGTGTGTATGTATGTATATGCATAGGTGTGTGTGTGTCAGTTTGTGTGTGTGCACATAAGAATGTGTGTGCATGTGTCTATAAACATGTGTTTGTTTAAGCATCTACATATGCATGTGTGCACTGGCATATGTGAGTGTGTGTTTATTTGTGTACATTTGAACAAAGGTGTGTGTGTGTGTGTTTTTTCATGTGCACACGTGTGTGTATTCATTTGTGTGGGTGTGTTTAGGTGTTCACATGTGTAGGTGTATGTGCAAGAGTGCATATGTGTGCCTGCACATGGGTAAATGTGTGTGTGATCATGCACATGTGTTTGATAATGCATGTGTGTATAGGTGTGTTTACACATTTGTGTGTGCATGTGTTTTCGTGTGAGTATGCCTATTTGTGCTTGTGTGTGTGCATGTGTTTTCGTGTGAGTGTGCCTATTTGTACTTGTGTGTGTGCATGTGTCTTCACACATGTGTGCATGTGAGTATCCACTTGTGTGCATGTAGGTATGCATGTATGTGAGTTTTAGTGCACTAATTTGTATGGGTGAATGCTTACATGTTTATGCATATGTGTGCTTGTGCATGTGTTTGTGTGTGTTTTCTTATCCATGTGTGCATGTGCCTATGCTTGTGTGTGAGCACTCACATATGTTCATATATACTTCTAAGTTTGTATGTGTGAGTTTGTGTGCTTATGAGTGTGCTTGTATGCTTGTGTGGGTGCATGTTTATCTGTATATGTTTGCATGTATCTATTTGTGTGTGAGTGTGTACATGCATAAGTAAGAATATTTTTGTTCCTATGTTTGGATGTGTACATGTGTATGTCTGCATGTGTCCATGTGTGTGTACACATGTTTATTATGTGTCTTCGTGGTGCTTGTGTGTCAGCATGGGTGTGTGTATGCATGTGGTCATTTGTTTGTCTTGTGTGTGTTTGTGTGCATGCATGTGTGTGGTTATGAGTGGTTGTATAGGTGCATGTTTGTGCATGGATGTGTGCAAGTGTGTGGATATGTGTGTATGTGTGTGTTCATGCATGTGTGTGTGTGTGTGCATGTGTCTATGTGTGTGGGCATACAGATGTGTGAGAATCTATGTGTGCATGGGTGTGTGTGCATGTGCTTATGTGTGAGTGCATTTGTGTGTGTGTGTGTGTGCATAGGGGTGTGCAAGTTTGTGCCCGTATGTATGTTTGAGCATGTGGGTGCACGTTCGTCTACATGTGTGTGTGGGTTTGTGTGGTTGTGTATGTGCATATGTGTGGGTGTGTTATTGTGTGTTTGCATGTGTGCATTTAGGTGTGTACATCTGTGTGTGTGCTTACATGTGTGTTTATGTATGTGTGTGTGTGTGTATGTATGTATGTTTGTGTGGGTTCATATGTGAGTTTTATGTACATATGTGTGTACATTTGTTTGCATGTGTGTGTGCAAGCTTTTGTGTGTGTGCATGTGTGTTTCTTCTATTATGTGTCTGTGCTTTTGTGTGTGTGTGTGTATGCACATTTGTTCATGTGCGAATTCTTATGTGAGTTTATATGTGTGTGTATAAGAATCTTAGTAGGTATGCATGCATATTTTATGAGCATGTGTGTGCATATTTTTGTATGTTTATGTGTGTATTAAGTGTATAAACTTCTACACCTGTGGGCATGTTCATGCAAGTGTGATTGCATGTATGTTAACTCATTATGTGTGTGACATGATTAAGTGTGTATGTGTGTGTGTGTGTGCTTGCATTTTGGTTTGTGTTTGTTATCATGTTTATGCATGTGTAGATGTGGGTGTGCATGCATGTGCATGTGTGTTTGCTTAAGAGTGTGCATGTGAGTGTTTACGTGTGCATGTGTGTGTGTTGGTGTGCATATGAGTGTATGTACAAGTAAATGTTTTTTTACACCCATATGCTTGTGAGTGCGTGCCTGTGTGTGTAAATGTGCATGCATGGGTAAGCATGTGAATGTGAATATGTGTGTCTATGCATGTGCTAAGAGGGCATGTTTATTTGTATATGCCCTTAAGTGTGTTGATCTACATGCGTCTGTTTATAGGTGTGCACAATGTGCATGCTTGCATGCATGTGGGTGTTCATGTGTGTGAGTTTGTGTGCATGTGCCTATGAGGGTATGCATATTAGTTATACATTAGTTTGGGCCAATGTGTGTATGTGTGTGTGTGTGTATGCGTGTAAGTGTGTCTATGTGGGTGCAAATGTTTACATTGGTGTGTTCATTCGAGTGAGGGTGTGTGTGCATGCACGTGGACATATGTGCTTGTGTTCACATTTATGTGTGTGTGCATACATGTGCATGTGTTTTTATGAGTGTGTGTGTGTGTGTCTATGAGGATTCATATCTATGTGTGTAAGTGTACACATGCATGTTCTTGTGTCTGTACATGTGTGTGTGTCTATGTTTTTATGTCTGTGTGTGAATATGTGCCTATGTGTGTGTGCTTGTACATGTTTGTGTGTGTTCATCTTTATGTACATGTTTGTTTGTATTTGTGCGAGTGCATGCATGTGTTTGTGTGTGTGCACATGTAAGTGCATGGTTGCATGCGTGTTTGTAAGTGCCTATGCATGCATGTACTCATATGTGTACATGTTTATGTGTGTGTGCAAACATGTATGTTTTCTTGTGAATGTGCATGTGCTTCTATGGTTACATTTCTGTGTGTGCTTGTGTGTGTTTGTATATGCCCATGAATGTGTGTGGGTGTGTGTGCACATATGTGTGTACTTATGTGTGAATGTGTGCATGCAAATAACAATGTGGATATGTATGCATGTCAACATGTGTGTGCATGTGAGCATGTCTGTGTGCAAGTGTGTGTCCTTGCATTAGTACATGCATGCATGTGTATAAGTGTGTGTGCTTTAGTGTGTTTGGGTATGTGTTCGTGTGTTGATGTCTGCATGTGCGTGCTCATGTGTGTGCATGCATGTGTGTGAGTGTATATATGTGTCTGTGTGGTGTGCATATGTGTGTGTGAGTGCATCTACTTGTGTGTATGTGTGCATTAATGTGTTCAAGTGCATTTGTGTATGTTTGCATGTGTGTGTAAGCCTATACATGTGAACATATTTGGATGCTCATGCATATCTATTCATGTGCATATGTGTTTTTGCATGTGCATTTGTGTGTAAGTATGTGTGTGTTTATGCATGTGGATGTGCATGTGTATCTATATGTGTATGTCTATGTGAGAATTTTTGTGTGTATGATGGTACATATTTGTGTGTGCATGTGTGTACATTCATGTGCATGTGTGTACATATGTGTGCACATGTTTTAACTTGTATGTATGTGTATGTGCATGTTTGTGTGTGTATGCATGCATGCTTGTCTATGTTAGCTTTCACATGTGTGTGATTGTATATGCATATGTGTATGTGTCAGCAACTGTGCATTTGCATTCATGCATGTGGTTGTGGATGTCAATGCATTTGTGTCTATGTTCATGTATGCATGTACATGTTAGTGTTTGTACATGCATTCATGTATGGAGTGTGCGTGTGTGTGTGCATATATATGTTCATATGCATGGATATCCTTGCATGCGTAGATGTGTGCATGTGTGTGTGCATTTGTTAATGTGTTTTCATTTGTGCATTTAAATGTCTATGTGCAAAAGCATGTGTATGTGCATTCTTTTGTGTGAGTGTGTGTGAGCTTATGTGTGTGTGCATGCATGTAAGTGTGCGTCTATATGTGCTTCTATGTGTGAGTGCATGTGTGAATGTGTGCATGCGTGTTTGCATGAATGTTTGTGTTCAGGTGCATGTACGTGCGTGTTCAAGTGTGTGTGCATGTGCATGTGTGCTTGTGTGTGTATGTGCATAAGTATGCTTGTATGTGTATGCATGCATATACATGTGCATGTGTGTGTATGTGTGTATATGTGGACATGTGTCCAAATATGTGTGTCTTTATTTTCGCATGTGTATGCTTGTGCATGTGCATGTTTGTGTGAGTGCATGCATGAGTTTATGCGACTACATATGCATACATGTGTGTGTGTGTGTTTGTGTGTGTGTGTATTTGTGTACATGTGTGCTTGTGTACATGTTCCTGTGTGTATATGTCTGTGTGTGTGTTCATGTGTATGCTTGTGTGTCTATGTGTGTTTGTGTGTGCATATATGTGGTCGTCCGCTTTTATGCTTGCATGTGTGTGAGTGTATGCATGTGCATCTATGTGTTTGCTTAAATGTGTATGTATGTGCAATTGTGCTTGTGTCTACATGTATGTGTGTGCGTGCTTTTGTGTGGCATGTTTGTATGGTTATGTCTGTCTGTGTGTCTACGCATGTTTGTGTCTAGGTGTGTGAGCATGCATGTGAATGTATATTCAAGTGCATGTGTTTGTGAGTACATGTGTCTATGTGAGTGTGTATACACTTGTGCATGTTTTTTCTTTTATGTGATTTTTCTTTTGTAATAATGTGTGTAAATGTGTGTGCATGTGCCTTTATGTGTACGTGTATATATGTGTGAAAGAGTGTAGATGTGTTCATGTGTGTGTGTATATGCATGTCTATGTGTGTGTGCTTGTGTTTGTGGGTGCACACAAGCATGCTCGTGTGTGTTCTTTCTTGTGCATGTGTTCGTGCTTGCATGTATTTGTGTGTGGGCATATGTTTGCTTATGCATGAGTGTTTGTATGCATGTGCATGTGTGGGTGTGCAAGTGATTGTGTAATTATGAGTTTGCATATGATTATGTGACCATGTGTGGATGTGAGTGTGAGTGTGTGTGTAAGTGTGTGTGATATGTGTGCTCGTGTGCACGTTTGTGAGTGTGTGTGTGTACAGGTGCACATTTGTGTTTGTATATGGGTACATGCATGTATTCTCTTATGTGTGTGTGCATTAATGTGTCCAAGTGCATTTGTGTATGTTTGCATGTGTGTGTAAGCCTTCTCATTTGAGCATATTTGGATGCTCATGCATGTCTATTCATGTGCATATGTGTTTGTGCATGTGCATTTATGTACAAGTATGTGTGTATTTATGCATGTGCTTGTGTATCTGTATGTGTGTGTGTGAGAGAGAATGTTTGTGTGTATGATGGTACCTAAATGTGTGTGTATGTGTATGCATGTATGTGTATACATGTTTTAACATGTGCATGTGTATGTGCATGTTTTTGTGTGTATGCATGCATGCTTGTCAATGTTAGCATGCACATGTGTGTGATTGTATATGCATATGAGTGTGTCTATACAACTATACATTTGCATTCGTGTGTGTGTATGAATGTCTATGCATTTGTGTTTATGTTCATATGTGCATCTACATGTTAGTGTTTATACATGCATTCATGTATGGAGTGTGTGTGTGTGTGCATGTACGTGTTTATATGCATTCATATCCTTGCATGCGTGCATGTGTGCATGTGTGCATATGTGTGTGTGCATTTGTTAATGTGTGTTCATTTGTGCATTTGAGTGTCTATGTACAAAAGCAAGTGTACATGCATTCTTTTGTGTGAGTGTGTTTGTGCTAATGTGTGTGTGAGTGCATTTGAGTCTATATGCACTTCTATGTGTGAGTGCTAGTGTGAATGTGTGCTCATGTGTTTACATGCATGTTTGTGTTCATGTGTGTGTATATCTGTATACGTAAGTTTTGTGTATGTGCATGTATGCTTGTGTGTGTATGAGCATAAGTATGCTTGTATGTGTATGCATGCATATACATGTGCGTGTGTGCGTATGTGTGTATATGTGCATGTGAGTCCAAATATGTGCCTTTATGTTTGCATATGTGTATGCTTGTGCATGTGGGTGAGTGCATGCACGAGTTTGTGCTACTGCATATGCATACACGTGTGTGTGCCTATGTTCATGCATGTGTGCATGTGCGTTTGTGTGCATGTTCGTGTGTGTAAGTGTGTGTGTGTGTGTGTGTGTGTGCATGTGTATGCATGTGCATCTATGTGTGTTTGTGCATGCATATATGTGGTTGTGTGCATGTATGCACGCATGTGTGTGTATGCGTGTGTATCTATTTATTTGCTTACATGTGCATGTATGTGCATTTGTGCTTATGTCTACATGTGTGTGTGTGCATGCTTATATGTGACATGTTTGTATGGTCATGTGTGTGTCTATGCATGTTTGTGTATGGGTGTGTGAGCGTGCATGTGAATGTATGTTCAAATGCATGTGTTTGTGAGTGCACGTGTCTATGTGATTGTGTATGCACTTGTGCATGTTTTTTCTTTTATGTGATTTTTCTTTTGTAATAATGTGTGTATATGTGTGTGCATGTGCCTTTATGTGTACATGTGTGTGTGTGTGAGTGTAGATGTGTTCAAGTGTGTGTGTGCTTGTGTTTGTGGGTGCATACAAGGATGTTCGTTTGTGTGCTTTCTTGTGCATGTGTGTGTGCTTACCTATATTTGTGTGCGGGCTAATGTTGACTTTTGCATGAGTGTTTGTATGCATGTGTGTATGTGTGTGTGTGCATGTGAGCATGCAATTGTGTGTTTGCATATGATTGTGTGTCCATATGCGGATGTGAGTGTGAGTGTGTGTGCTCGTGTGCACATTTGTGAGTGTGGGTGTGGTTGTGTCGGTGGGTGTGTGTGTGTACATGTGCACATGTTGTTTATATGTGTGTATAAGCATCTATAATCTTATGTGTGTGTGTGTGCATGTCTGTGTTAATATGGGTACATGTGTGTTCATGTGTGCACTAGTGCATGTGTGGCTGTGCATGTGGATGTGGATATGTATGTGTACATCTTCATATGTGCATGTGTGCATATGTGTATGCTTTCACATGTGTGTGTGTGGGTGATTGTGTGCATGTGTGTGTTTATCTGTGAGTGTGTGTATACATCTATGTTCACATATGTCTATGTGTGTACATCTACATGTGCATATGTCTATGCATATATTTGTTTGTGCATGCATGTATGTGTGTGTGTGCATGCATGCATGCTTTGTGCATGTGTGTGTGCACTTGTGCATATGTGCTTGTGTGTATGCATGTGGGTGTGTATTTGCATTTGTGCTATTGTTTGCACGCATGTGTACATGTGGGTGACTATATTTTTATGTGCATCTGTGTGTATTTGTGTATGAATTTGAGTGTTCGATTATGTGTTTATGATTGAGTGTGTGTGCATGCGAGTGTGTTTGTTTATACATGTGTAATTACTATGCATTCATTTGTGCAGGTGTTGTGGTTATGTGTGTGTGATAGTGTGCAGGAATGAGTGCGTGTGCCTACATTTGTGTGCACGTGTACATGTGTGTATGCTTGTGTTTGGTTTGTAATTATGTATGCATGCTTGTGTGTACATATGTGTGCATGTGTATGCATACTTGTGTGTGCATGTGTATGCACACTTGTGTGTGCATGAGTGCATGTGTTTGTGCACATATGCGATTGCATGTGTGTGTATGTATATGTTCTTGCTTGTACTTTTTTATATGTTTGTAAATGCATTTGTGTATCAATATGGTTATACTAGTCTTTGTTTGTGTGTGTGTGTGTATGCTTGCATGTGGGTGCACGTGCTTGCATCTGTGTATGTGTGCATGTCTTTCCATGCGTCTCTATAAATGTGCATGTGTGTGTGTGAAAGTGCATGTGTGTGTATGCAAGTTTGTGTATATACATGTCTACATGCGTGTGCATGTTTGTGTGCTTGAGTTCGTGTGTGCTTATGCATATGCACATGTGTGAATATGCATGAGAGTGCATTCTTATCTATTTGTGTGTAAGCATCCAAGCAAGTGTTTAGGTCTTTTTGCATGCATATGTGTGCATGTTTGGAAGTGTGTGTGCATAAGTGGTTGTGTGTGTGAATGTGTGAAGTAGGTGTGTGCATGTGTGTGAGTAGATGTGCTCTCAGGTGCTAGTATGTCTATATGTGTGTGTGTGTGCACATGTGTGCACATTTATGTGCGCATGTAAGAGCATGTTTGTTTGGGGGTGTGTGTGTGTGCTTGTGTGTATGTTAATGCATGTGTTCAAGAGTGTGTGGGTGTGTTGATTGTGTGCATATGTGTGTGTGTGTGTGTGTATTTAAGTGTGTGTGCATGTGTGCAGGCATATATGCTTGCATACATATGTGTGTGTATTAGTGTGTGTGTGTGTTGGTGTCTACAAGTGTGTATGAATATGCACAAATGTGTATGTGTGTGTGTGTGTATGTGTGTTAGTGTGTTTGTGTGTGCTTGTGTGTGCGCATGTGTGAGAGTGTGTGTGGGTGTGTGTGTGTACATTTGTGCATTTGTGTGCACTTATGTCCATGTGTGTGCACGTGTGTTTATGCATGAGCATGTGTCTGTGTGCTCTTATGTTTTTACAAGAGCATGTTTGTGCATGTGCTTGTGCCTTTACATGTGTGTGGATGTGAGAGTGCATTCATTTATGTGTGTCTAAAAATTTGTTCTTGTGCATTTGTGTTTGTTCATGCACGTGTGTACCTATGTGTGTGCATACTTGTGTGTGTGTTTATTTTTATGTCTTTATGTGCCTGGCCATATATTTGTGTGTTTGCATGTGTGTGTAGATGGGTTTGTGTGCTTATCTATGCACATGTGCATTGTTGTGCATGTGTAATTATGTGTGCCTGAGTATGTTTTTGTGTGTGCATGCATACATTCATGAGTGTGTGCATGTGTACAACAGTGCATGTGTTTCTATCTACATGTGTGCATCCATGTGTGTGCATGTAGGCATTTGTGTGCATGTGCATGCATGTATGTTCATATATGTGTGTGTTTGTGTGTACTTTTGTGCATGTGAGTACAATTGTATGCATGTGTGTGTTCATGTGCATACGTGCATGTTTATGTGTCTATTTACATGTGAGCTCTTATGTTAGTATGCATGTGTTGGAATGCATGGATGTGTGTGTTCATGTAAGTGAGCCTGTTTATGTATCTATATGTATGCTTGGATGTGTCTGTGTCTGTGTATATATATGTGCATTTGTGCACCTGTGTGTGAACATGTGCATTTTTTGCATGTGTGTGTGTGTTTGTTCATGTTTATGTATGTGTGTGTGTGATGTGTCTGCATGTTAGTGTACATGTGTGTGCATATGTGTGTGTATGTATGTGCATGAATGTGTCCATGTGTTTCTGTTTGCATGCATATGCATGTTTGTGTGTATATGTCTGCACATGTGTTTATTTGCATGTCTATGAGTGCATGTAAATATATGTATGTGTGTGGGTTTGTACATGGATTCGTGTGTATGTAATTGTGTATGCATGTGTGTGTGTTCGTGTATGGGTGCGTGTGTGTGCATGTTCATCTATGTTGGTGTGTGTCTATGTGCATGTGTATGGGTTTGTACATGCATTTGTGCATGTGTAATTGTGTATGAATGTGCATGTGCATGTGTGTGTGTTCATATATGGGTGTGTGTGTGTGTGCATGTTCGTCTGTGTTGGTGTGTGTCTATGTGCATGTGTGTGTACCTCTATGTGCATGTGCTTGGATGTGTCTATGGATGTGTGTGCATATGTGTGTGTGTGTGCTTAATCATGTGTGTGTACATGAGTTTATCTATGTGTATGTGTGTGTGCATGCTCGCATGTGTGTATGAGTGTGGGAGCATGCTCATGTATGTGTGTGTTTGTGATCATGTGTTTGCATGCTTGTGCATGTGTTTGTGTGCATGTCAATTTGTGCACATGCATATGCATATTTATTTGTTTGTGTAAGTTTATGTGTGCATGTCTGTACATGTCTATGTGTGTGTCTGCACATGAATGTGTGTGAATGCATGGGTGCATGTGCATGTGTGTGTGCATATGTGTGTGTCTATATGTGTGCATGTCTATGAGCTTATATTTGTGCTTGTGACTATGTGCTCATGTGTATTTGCATTTTCTTGTGTTTGCATGCGCATGTGCATGTGTTTGCATGCACATGTACATTTGTGGGTGTATGTCGACGAATGCATGTGCATGCATGTTTGTTTACATGTGTGTGTGTGTGTGCATGTGTTTTCTTATTATGTGCATGTGTTGATGCATTCATGTGTATGTGCCATGCGAGTGTACAAGAATACAAGTGCATGTTCATTTATGTGTAGTTGGGTGTGCATGCACACACACGTGTCTATGTGTGTTCATGTAGATGTGCGTATGTTTGCATGCATATGTGTGTGTATGTGTTTGTTTTGATATGTGTGTATGTGCATGCATATGAGTATATGCATGTGTGTGTGTGTGTTCTATGCATACACGTATATGCATGAGTTTATGTGTGAGTGCTTGTCCGTGTTTATGAGTGTGTGTTTGCTTGTTTATACACTTGTTTGTGTTCATGCACAGGTGTGGGTCTATGCACGTGTGCTTGTTTGTGTGCATGTGTTAGATTTCGTGTGTTCTTGTAGATGTGAGCATGTGTGCTGGTGTGTTTACATGTGCAAGTGCATTTGTATGTTGTTTGTCTCTACATGTGTGTTGTTTGTGTGTGTGTGTGCACGCATATTTATTTTTGTGTGTGGGTGTGGTTGTGTGTGTGCATGTTCATGTGTGTGGTTGTGTATGTGCATAGGTGCATGCATGTGTGTAGTGTGCTTGCATTCATGCGTGTGTGTGTTTGTGCGTGCATGATTTAGTTTTTGTGCATACATGGAGGGGAGGGTGAGTGTGTGTATGCCTATGTGTATGTATGTGTGTGTCTGTACTTCTATGTGCGTGTGGGCATATGAGTGTAAGCATGTGTGCATGAGTGTGTGTCAGCATGAATGGTTGTGTTTAGGTGTTTTTGTGTGCTGTGCATGCATTCATGTTCATATGTGTGAATGCACTTGTGTGCACATGCATGCGCTTGAATGTTTTTGCACACACTTGCGTATGCATATTTGTGTGTGTGTGCATATTCATATTCAAGTGTGTATGTGTGTGTGTGTGTGCATGTGTGTGTATGTGCATGTTTGTGAGTGTGCATGTGTGACCATGTGTGTGTGTGCATGTGAGTGTGTACATGTGCATGTATGTGCACATGTGTGTCTTTGTGCACATGCATGTGTACACATATGTTTGTGCATGCATGTTTTTGTGTGTGCATAAGCATGAGTATGTCTATGTGTGCATGTATATGCATGTGCATATGTATGCTTGCGCATGTGTGCGCATGCATGGTGGTATGTGTGTCTATGAATGTGCATGTCCATGTGTGGGCATGTGTGTGCATGCAAGTGTGAGTGTGTGTTTGTGTGTATGCATGTGTAAGTTTGTGTGGTTGTAGGTGTCTGTGCATGTATATGTGTTTGCATGTACATGTGCATATGTGTTTATGCTTTTGTTTGTACTTGCCTACTTGTCGGTGTGTGTGTGTGTGTATTTATGTGTGCATGCTTCCACGTGTTCATGTGCAAATGTGTTTGCACATGTGTGTGTTTATGTGTGTGTGTGTGTGTGTGCATGCATGTGCATCTGTATGTTTGTGTGCACATGCATGTTTGTGTGCATGTGCATGTGTACATGCACATATGTGTGTGCTTGGGAATGCATGGTTGCATTTGGGTTTGTGCGCATGCATGTTTGTGTATACATGCTTGTGTACATCTGTGTCTCTATGTGTGTCAAAGCATGAGTTGCATGTGTGTGAATGTGTGTGCATGTTCATGTGTGTCTTTGTGTGTGTGTGTGTGTGTTCTTATCTATGATCCAATGTATTTGAGTGTGTATGTGCTTGTGCATGCCCACACATGAAAAAACTCATGTACACACACACACACATGGCAAGAAACACAAGCATGACACGCATAAACACACACAAGTGTACACATGCACTTGCATGCACAAATGTACACACATGTACAAGCACA